>JAWMRA010000001.1:94824968-94842436 GCA_035584735.1 Pseudotriccus pelzelni | reverse complement strand
CTCTCTCTTATTTATACCCTGGTTTACGTAAAAATCGTATGGAATACTGGGTACATGGTCACTTCCCTGGTTACAAGGTGATCACCAGGAAGGCCTAGACCAAAACCATCACACAGCCACAAAGATAGCATGATGGAAGAGACATGGTGCTGTCATTTTCAGACTACAGACTACTGAAGAATTATTGATCTGATTTTTTTTGTATTTGTTGCTGGCCTTTTTTTTTTTTTTTAATTCTTTTATTGTTGATATCCTTATTATGGGGACATTTTGCTTTTGGTGTGATTCAGAGTGGGACTTTGTTGGCTTTTCAAGCGGCAATAGCTGATGCTAAGGACTCTAAATCATTAGAATCATTACTTTTTCACATCATTATTGGGGAATCACTTTGTTTCCTGGTTTGCCATAAGCCTTACCCTCGAAAATGTTCATGGTAGAGGCATGTCATTGCACTTCAGCCCAAATTAACAGTGAACTAACTGCATCCTTGCCAACCCAAGTATGGCATAGTCAATCCTGAAGAGCAGCAGCTACATTGTGTGTGTACCAGTTGATAAACACCTCTAAACCAGGAGGCATGGTATGCTCTCAGAAGAGGATGATGGGTAAACTATCTACAGATCTCAGTCACAGTCCAATAAACACCTCCAATTATCAGCTCTTTATGAATCTTCATGTTACATCAGTGGAATACATTTACATTCAAAGTTGGTGACATATAGGGGGTCCTTCCTACTGTGTTCTGAGCCAAACAGTGCCTGGAGCTTTCACTGGGTTCCCACTGCTGAATCTCAATTCCATCTAAATTAATTAGCTCATTTTCAGTACAGTGCTACAGTGCTACAGTGCTACAGTGCTGCATGTTCTTTTTCAACTCAAAGAATGGGAAAAGTGAAAAGCAGGAATGAATTCCCATATGCTGGCAATATAAAGTGACAATGCATCATTACATTCATGGACAAGTTCAACTAAATCACCTGTAAAGGGTAATAATTTTCTCAATAAAAAGTGCTTGTTACTTGTAAAATCACAGAGTGTCTTTTTTAATTTCTATTTTAAAATTATTTTCAAGCCTGGTCTTTTCAGAGTGTTGCTATTTAATAAAACAACTGGTCTTCCAAGACCACCTAGGAAGAGCTTGTAAAGTGAATTGCCATGTAATTGAAACCAAACCTACCGCTCAACAAATTGCGTGAAGTTAAGAACCTTTATATTCAATAAAGCTGGAAAACTAATAACAGTATTTTTCACTAACCTCACTAGCTAAGAATTAACCACCCAGCAGTACATTCTTGATACAATCTGGCAGCTCTTCTTTTCACTTTCCATTTTTATAATGTGATCTGAGTTTCTGGACAATTTCAAGGCTACAAGAATATGTTTGCCCATTCTAGAAGCCTTATTTGCTACAAGCAGATTTCTTTATGGTGGTAACTTTGGATATAATAGTCTCCTAGAATTACAGAAGAGGAAAATCAAAGGCTTCTCCTTGAAGAGTTCATATGTTTTCTACTCAAGAGATTTATTCCGTGAACAGGACAAATTGTCTTACCATGGTATCATGAGTTGCAGGTCTGATCTGCATTACTGATTAATCCCAACAGATATTATGAGTCTTTGTTGTTACAAATATATAATTTTTCTTTTGGAATAAAGTTTTAAACACGTCCTAGCTTTTTTTGACATCAACATTTTATCTTTATCAGAATGAAATGTCATATTTCTGATTGCAGCCACACACAGTAAAGTGACAATTTGCAACAATTCTCAAATGAAATGTTATCATCAGTTGGAAAGATGCAATTAGGATCTAGTTTTCAGTGTAAACAAGAAATGAAAAACACATGAAAAAATACTGAAATAAACTAACTAGATAATAATTTAGATTATGATTAGACCCCATTTGAACCTGGAGTGGAAGCCTCTATTACAAAGAAAGAAAAACAGGGATGTAATTATATTTTTTCTTACCTGTATATATCAAGGTTTGGTTTCCTCTTATTGTTTCCTCTTTATGTTTATTAAAAATATATTACTGTGGTTGATCTTGTCATGTCTAGTAAATCGCTAGGTCATAATTTGTGGTACCAGGTTTTTTTTAATCTTATCTGTAAGCCATATATTTAAAAGGCTAAGAGGGTATGGCTTTCTGCTTTGACAGATTAGCTCTGACCAGCCCTGCTAATACTCACTGTAAGGCTGTCTTCTCATTCTGTGCTACAGTTCACAAACTAGAAATTATGTATGTTTTGGTAGTATATTTTCAGTACTCTACATCCTTGTGTCCACCTACTAAAAATCATAGAAGCAAAGGTACTGCTATGTAATACATCAGCCTGATCATATAGGTGTTGATGGTTACTTTTAAGGCAAACAGAAATAGGCACAAGATTTGATCAAGAGATAATCATTTTATGCCATGGAGGGATTTATGCCACTATGGACTTATTCCTCATAGTCAATTTCTACTTTCAAGTTCCTGAAGTGGAGATTCAAATACAAATTGAGATGACTCTGTGGAACTGTTCTGGAACTAGCAAAGCACTGACTGCACTGCTGAAGATTTAATCCAGGACCTGGCATGTTGGTTTTTCTTTTTTCTGTTGAGGTGGACAGACAGAGAATAGTTTATGTCAGATGGCTGTCTACTGTGTCTAGCCTCCAGACCTATATTTTCATAGAAGACCTTCTTTGTGACTGGACTTATATGTCTCAGCAGGCTAGAGAGATAATACAATGGAACAGACTCATGCTGCTGATTAAGATTTGCTCATTGTGTTGTACTCACATGAGACTGTTCATTTGTATTTTTCTCACAAATAGCAATGAAAAAAATTTTTAAAATTCATATGCCTAAAAACGCTTGCAGTTGAGGAAGAATAATCTTAAAGGTTGGTTAAGGAAGTTGCATTCCCATTAATGGTTTAGCAAACATAATGTAAACTTGAAAGATTTGAGGAAAAGTCCATGGTTACACTATTTTGCATTTCCAATACAAAAAAGTTATGATGTTTGATTACCAAGACTATCCACAAAATCATCTACACATGCTGTCGGTCTCTTGTCCAAATGAGCAGTCTCTGTGATTTCAATGACTTATTGAAATAGGATTCCTAGAACATATGATTAACCTAGAATTTATTCTGTAATTTTTGTGTTTCTTAAATTACAAAGGCTGTAACATAATCATTGTCCTGAGTTCTTGGTGCTTGGGAAAGATCATGTTGAAGTGAGAATTACTTGTACTTACTGAGTAGACAGATGAGGTACATGCAGTATGGTACCTTTCACAGTTGATTATACTGCAGATGGTGTTGCTCACTGTATGATCTGTTCCAATGTTGCACTTGCATCCTCCACCTTAGAGATTCAGAGGTATTTCCTATGCCAAAGTATACAGTTTCTTTGCAAGAAACACCTATTTTACCTGTTATTAGCTAATAAACTGTATTCTGTCAAGATTGACCTTGAAGCATTTCCTAGGATAGTCTTTTGTCAACCTCATATATTCTTCCACATCTTTACTGAATCAGGGACAGGCTCCATGAGTTGAACAATCTAATACCCCACCAATAACTGCTTCACATTGACTGGATGTTGAAAGTGATGGGCCCAACTGTTTCGTATGGCTACATACTTCTGCAAACAATACATCAATCAAATTTAATACTAGTCAAATTAAAACATACTATTAAAAGATCCTCAAACCATTTCCTTTTTGGCACTAGTGATCAGAATTATTTATTACAAGTTTGAGAATTACACACTAGACCATTTCATCACAATATTTTTGGCATCTATGACAGAAGTAGTCAAGCATTAAATGTGAAGCTTTCTTGCTGCAGTGCCTGGAGGTAACTAATCAATGTGGCAAAGATCTTCTGGGTGCATAAGATATATATCTCACCTTCCAGTGATTAGTTTGTCAAAGCTACAAGATGTATGAATATACTTATTTAATCTGTCAAAAGGATATAGTACAGCCTGAAAAGTCATCATCAAACCTGATGTAGCAGAAAATTTCAAACTATTGATTAGATTCAGACATTCACTTTAATCTGAACGTGTGCTTTGGTTCATCAATAGGTCAAGTGGAGTATGAGAGCAAACCAATAATATTCAAATCTTGAGTCAGCAAGTTAATACAGCCCTGAGTACTTCAAATTATTTTTTCCTGGGATTATTTTTGAAGAGAAAGGAGGTTTAGTGTAAGTACAGAATAAGACTGAGGCTGTGTTCAGCTAGACCATCTCTGCTCTGGAATGAAGTGAGAGAGGTTAAAACACAAAAGGGAGAAAGCAAATTAAAATGAGATTTATCTAAACCTGCAGTCACTTCTGTCAAGAGGACTTTAAATGAAAAAAAGAAAAAAACGTACGAAAATTGGACTCTCAGCTCCCTGAACCAGCTATCTAAATAATACACTTAGAATATTTTTTGTGAAAGGAGGAAAACTTTTCTGTGGCCAATTTTTTTTCCTAAACACTGGAATAATGTACCTACTGAGTTCTTTTTGGAAAATATTGTATGATTCATAATGCATGTCATGATCATAATATTGGATTTGCTGTATTCCTTGTTTATGATATTAGTAATAGGATTTTCAGATGTTTGGTTAGATAAAATGTTTTAATATGCAGGATTTATTTTTACTTTTGCATTATGAAGTTGTGTATTTTTTGTCTATAACATGCGTTTGTATACTTTGGCATTTTTGAGCTGGACTAGTGGAAGGTGTCCCTGCTCATGACAGGGGGGTTGAAACTAGATGACCTTTAAGCTCCCTTCCAACCCAAATTTTTCTATTTTTCTATGATTATTGATAACAGAATTGTGCAGCTTTTTATGCTACATATTCTCTTATAACCAACCAGAAAAGAAGACCTTTCCCTTATTTCTCCACCAACAGTAAAATCCTTTACATGTATTTCACCAGATTTCCAAAAGCAACTGCAATACAGCCTTCAGGGAAGTTAAGAAAATCAGCATTTCTGAATCTTTACATACCTGATGGAGTTGCTTAGCAACAAAGAGTGGTCTTCAAAAACATGAAAAATTTCTACTTCTGATTTTATTAAACAGAATGACAAAATATAAGGAGTTAACTTGTCTAAGTTCTGTGTACATATTATATTGTTTCTAGCTACAGCCAAGACCTATTTTACAGATTATGTAACATGAAAGTTTAATAATTAATCCAATTAAACTGGAAAATATGTATTACAAGAAGAAAATCCTACACATGTGTATAAAATATTATAAAACTGTTTTTACAAGAAACAATTTTCACTTATAGCAAAGTTGCCCATTTTTTTTATGCTGGATATAAAGGAAAAAGTACAAACCAGGGTGTCCTGGTTGCAGAGATAGCGGCAGAATTGTTATTCTACACCAGCCCTGTCATTGCTGGGGGATGTGGTTTTGAGAAGAAAATGAGTGCACCCCCTGGAAGTGGGCACCATTTTGTCTTCTTCTCTCTCTCTCTAGTGGAGGGACCAGATTTTCTGAATTAAAGTATATTCATTTACATATCCATATATAACCGTATACATACATACATACATACATACATATATGTACTTTTACAGATATATACCCATATATACCCACACGTGCATATTTACAGTGTGGTGCATTTACAGTTGAGTATTTTATATGTCTTTTCCTACATAAATCCCTGTGCTTTGAAAATGCTCATGTAATTAAATACTCTATGCAGATCCTTCTTTTCCATGAGTAAAAGAATATCTGAGGCAGTTCTTTCTTATTCTGTCTAAATTTTAAATAAGAAATAATTTCCTTTTCCTTGTAGTTGTCTGCAAAGACCTTCCTCTTCAGTTACTCTTGCTTTTACGCAATAAAAATGCTAAAAAATTGTTAGAGGAAAGCAATACAAAGAGTTATGTTTTTTTTCTTTGTTGACACTCCTTTTACTGGAAAGAACTGTGTGGGAGGACCATACTGTAACTACCAACCTTTGTTCAGCCCCATTACTTTTATTTGCAACTACTCATGAATAAGCTGCCAAACTAAGACTAAGACAGTTTGGGCTGTATAAAAGGGAAGGGGTAGTGGAAGACAAAGGATGGAGCCCATCTACACTGGTACAGAGAGGAGGAGTTTTTTGCTGTACCACGTATTTGTGATGCTGCTTCCAAGAAAGCAGGTTGTGGCAAGGTTGTGGAGGTTGCTGGAGGCATTTTGACACAGCCATTTTTGATTGTTTCAGCGTCTCTTGCACAATTTCTTCTGTGAACATGGGACGAGCCATCTCCAGCCCAAGCCTATACACAACCTTGAATGGCAAAATAAAGGATAATACTGATCCCCACATGTGTCCGAAAATCCTGCGATCTGGTGACTCCCTCAAAAATGAGTCTGGCACTTATAATTCTGTGCCCTAGATGGACTGGAACAGACCTGTTTGTTTATTTATTTACTTTGGGGAACAAATCCTTATAAAGCAGCTGTAGGCTAAATACTAAGATAAACCACAGGCAGAGGTAGATGTTTAGGGTAACATCTGCACTAGCATATGTCAGAAGGACTTAAAAAAAATTATTTCAGCATTTCATTTAGACTAATAATGCCAGCAAAGGGACATCATTAAATAGAGAGAATACAGATTTTGTAGACCATCAGTTTGAGAGAACTATCAGACTGAGAATCTAAATATATTTAGGTCAAGGTTGGATTATAAATTCAGAAACTTCTTAATGGAGTATTTCCCTGTTGATTCCTTGCCTTCTGACTCCTACTGAGTCTGCATCTGTTCCTTCTCTAAGTAGACAGAATGTGGAATAGATGCAAATATGATGCAGTTTGTTGATTAAATTCTTGGCTGTGTTTATCTGTTGGAGGCCTCACCATCAGGCAGTCAATTTAATCAAACAATAATCTTCATTCAATGGTGATCTCTTATAAAAAATGTATCCATGGCACCTGCTGTGTCCTGTATTTATTGAAGATGTATCTCTTCATGGGTTTTAATGCAATTCTCTAAAACTGATAATCAAGAGGATTATTTGCAATAACAGGCAGTACTACACATAACTTTTTTGTCCTGTCCCAAGACAATATAGTTCTTCTTCAGGAACATATGACATCCCTCTGGTACGGGCCAGAATATTATTCATTACATTTCTGACGTTCCCCATGGCTATGCAAAAGCATGAACAAATCAGCTCCTTTGCCAGTTCAGTGTTTTATTCTGAGCATTGAGGTTTGATCGTTGAACAAACCTAAATCTCTTATTTTAGACACTCTGCTACACCCATGATTAAAGTGGGGAGGAGGGCAGGAGAGATTTCTGCTGTTCTCTTTCCACTAAGATCTTCTCTAATCTGAGATAACATAATAGTTTAGCCTCCATAAATATTATTGACAAGTTGATGTTAAAAAACAGTGAAAAATTATATCTGTTATTCACATTAAAGGTAAACATACTGTTTTCCTCCAGAATAACCATAAGAGCTAGGGATAAGAATGGGTGTGAATTCTAAAACCATTTCTATTGTTATTCTGAGGGCTCCTGTCCTCTGGAATATCCTTCCCCTTCTCCCCAGAAGCCACTACCCACAATGAAAGACCTGATTTGGACCTTTCTGAGACAAAACAGGCCAAACTGAAAATTACACTCTCTATCTCACTTTGTCCCATCATGCAGAACGTATGATTGCTAAACCTTTCTTGAAAACCCCTCAAAAATGAGGCTCCACAATGTGTCCCAGAAAATCTATTCTAATATTTTAGCAGTGTTTTTCAAGTATTTTTGTAGTCCATTGCTTTTTGTCCCATCTGCACTGACATAGACAGAAACTATACAGTTGTTCAGCAAGTCTTGTACCTGAACACTGCTGTCACATAACACATTGGTCTTTTTTCATTAATTTCAACATTCCCATTTTGTTCAATCTTTCCTGTAGGTAATTTTTTATAATCCTCTCTGGAGTCTCTCCAGTAGTTTCAGAAGCTTCTTGAAGGACTGCCAAAACCCAGAGAAACACTCAACTGAGGTCTTGTCAGTGCAGACTGGAGCAGAAAGATCATTTGTCTGCACAATACCTGCACTTTTCACAGCAGCATGACATTGATGACTCATGTTCTTGTGATCCATTGTAACCTGCAGGTTTTTTTCTAAAGGATTGACCTCAGTATAGTTCAATTTTTAGACCTGTGGGGTTTTTTTTTTGTTGATTTGTTTTGTTTTTTTTCTGTAGTGTAACATGTTTGACTGCAGAGCAATATGTTCCCTGTACTGAATTACATCTTTTTCATACCAGTTTCCAAGATCATGTGCACATATTCCTGGCAGTCGTCCCAACTTTGGTATAATCTCCAGATTTAATAATAACATTCTGCATCAGCCAGATATTAATAAATTTATTAATTAGAGCTGGACCAGGACAAATCCTACAGAAACCAGGTTTGTATGCCCTTCAATATGCCACTGAAAACATGTCCTCTGAACATGCTTTTTCTCTATCCACGAGGCTTCTTGTACTGTGATAGGCAAGATCGGACAGGTTCAGCTTTTCCTTTTCTTTCACTCAGACTCTTAAAAAGCTGCTACTAGGAATCCAGTTCCACTAGGCTATCAACTAAACTATTCCTGATATTTTTTAATAACGTTTATTATTTTTATTTATTCTTTTTAATAAGGGTATTATTTTAATAACATTTATTATTTTCAAATAATTTAAAACTGGGACTTTGTTAGCTATGCTACAATATTAAATTGCAAAAACCACAGGAAAATATCTCTTTTTAGAAGTTCCTTTACACAATGGGAAACAAATGTAATTTCCCTTTTTCTCAAGAGAAGAAAAAAAAATTGATATTCATGGAATCATGGAATGGTTTGGGTTGGAAGGGACCTTAAAGATCATCTAGTCACATGTATGCTTAAAAGTCAGTAATTTTGACAACCATTATTTAGTTTAAAATTTTCTTCCTTAACCAGAGCCGTTGTAGGGCTGTGGAAGTATAGAATAAACAAAGAATGACTTAGATAAACTTAAAAACTGCAGTTCTATTTTCATATCAAGGACTTTATTTTATTATCAGTGCATATAATAAAAGAATCATAAAATAATTTAGGTTTCTTTGAATGTTATCTGGGCTAACCTGCTACTCTCTTAGCCGGCAAACCAAGTTTGCTCCAGGCATTATCAGGTCAAACTTTTAAAGTTTCTAAGGATAGACATCCCACAACCTGTATGGAAATCTGTTGCAGCATTTGACCAACCACTCTTTGAGCCCTCTTTTCTCACATAGAATCCCAGTTCACCTTACTACAGCTTGTATCCATTGCCTCCTGTACTTTTGCTTGTGTGCCTCCAAAAAGCATCTTGCTCTGTTTTCCTTATAACTACCCATGAGGTTAATGAAGACAGCAATTGGATTCCCTCCTTGCCTCCTCCAGACTTCTCCCAGCTTCTTCTTCTGCATCATGCAACTTCTCCCCTTACATCATTTCAGCCTGCTGTTTCAAAGGACTGCTGTCTTTGTTCTTGGTCTCAGTGAAGCAAAATGGAATTAGCAAAGCTGTCCTTTTGTGGAATGACAGCCATAACCCAGAGAACCATTTCAGAGGAGACACTTGAGTGAGCCAATAATAAATATTCTGGGTCAGTTTTTCTAGTTTTCTTGAAACCAACAGCTTACAACTAGCAGCTGTGTGTAGCATCGAGAGTCATTAACAAAAACTGCTGTCTCAAAGCCTGAGTCCATGTGTCTGTTCTGTAGACAGGAAAAGTACAGCCTCCAGTGTGCTGAGGGCTAAATCTGTTCCTAGCTCAGTACAATGACACGTACAAATCCAAAAAAACTTATTAGGTCAGCAGTCCTTTTGTTTATTTGGTTTGGTTTTGAGATTTATTTTTGGTTTTGCTTCAGGTTTTTTGGAGGGATTTTGTTTTGGGTTTTGGTTTCGTTTTTGTTTCTTTTTTTCCTTGAAAACAGGACTATTTTTCATAGAAGTGACTGTATTTGAACAAGTTATAGGACCATTAACACCTGTTTAAAAAGATCTCAAGATTATACATGGGCAAGATTTTCAAATCTTTTCAGGCATTTAGAGGTGCATATCTAATTTTTCAAGATTTTACCAAGCTGTCTATAGTCTTTGTTTAGGTAATTACATGCTTTGGTGCCAGTTTCATATGGCAGCACTTAAATCTATTAGTATTGCCTGATGACAAGAAGTACACAAAGTATCAGACTTAAATATTGAGATAAAATAATTGTCTATACCCAAGAACATTTTTTTTCCTTTTTCTAGTTAAAAAATACATTACTCCTTCAGGCTTTTTTTTGTATGGACAGTATTTGTGAGAAAAATAGTTTCAGAGACTTGCATCTAAAAGACTCATTATTTTTCTAAAACAAGGATCATTGTATATTAGCTATATGTCCAGTTGATGAAAAAAAAAAAGTCTAATGGCCGCTATTTGGCATTCCTGCTTGTTAAAGAATGACTTATCTGAAATGTTTTCTTTATGAGTCATCTGCTAGCAGTTGTAGTTTACTACCCTGTTGATCTAGCGAGTAAATTTATCTTCTGCAGAACTGTGATTCACACATCTGATCTTATTCTTCTAACTGAGCAGCCCTTTTTGCTTTCAGATGACAACTTCTGGATTCAAGCAAATATTGTGCTGCTTTGTCAAAGCCTTTTACATATTTCTACTGAATGGCCTGTAGGTTTTTTTATTCCAAATATTCCCAGTCTGGTAATGTATATGAAGTACATGAAACAAAATTCCCCAGAAAGCCAGCATTCAGCTGTTACATTCTGTGACTAGCAGCACTGAAATGCACATGCATGCATTTGCTTTCCTTTTCTTTTTTTTTTTTCATTTGAATATATGTTTGAGAATTATAAAGGACATTCCTCTGAGTGTTCAAAACCAATATTGACACAGAATTTCTTTTCAGTCTGAGCCCTAGGAAGAGTTCCTGCCTGGTTTGGTAAATCTATAAGATGCTGTTCAGACAATCATAAGATCATTAAGGTTGAATAAGACCTCCAAGATCACTGGGCCCAGAACTGGACACAGTACTTGGTGTGGCCTCACCAGCAACTAGGACAGCGAGACAATCATTTCCCCAGTCCTGCTGGCCACACTATTTCTGATCCGGGCCAGGTTGCCATTTGTCTTCTTGTCCACCTGCACACACTACTGGCTCATGTCCAACTGGCTGTTGACCAGAATCCCCAAGTCCTTTTCCACTGGGCCACTCTCCAGCCATTCTGGAAACAATTCATTGATTGTTTGTGAATCTACTGAGGATGCACTCAGTCCCTTCATCCAGATCATCGATAAAGACTTCAGACTGGACTGGCCCCAACACTGAGCCCTGAGGAACACACCGCTTGTGACCAGCTGCCAACTGGATGCACTGGTCAAGACTGGAATGGCTGGAGGAAGATTTCAACCTGTCTAATTGAATTTGCATGAAAGAGCTATCTGGTGTCCTGAGGGATTTTGTTTGTTTGTTTGATTTCTGGGACAGTATTAAGTTTGATATTGGAAAGAATAATAAAGATACCCAAATGTTTGCTTATGATAAGCCAAGAGAAGTGAGAGCCTTCAGATCTACTGAATTTATCACTTAGATTTAATATTACATAACCATATCCTAGTGGGTTCCACAGACACTTGCAAAGAAGGTGACTCAGAATGAATCACACTGCCCTTTGTCCTGGAGCAAAGTTCTGAATCTTGATATTTTGTGTAACAGTGTAATCTTCTGCCTGTAATATTCTTTCCTCTGCATTTTGTGTGCTCTCCGTCCAATTTTACTTACTGAAACTGTTTCATTCTGAATTGCAAATTCCATGACAGGTAGAACTTGAAATCAAATCTCCCTGTTTAGTGACCCACAGGCTGCAAATTCATTCTCCTATATGACCTAGCATATTTAGTGCCAACTATCCCATTCACTTTTGCTGAAAGGTTTTGTTTCTGTAACTACAGTAGTGAAGCTATGACACCCATAATTTATAAGTTCATATCACTGTGATAGTCCATCCCCCCAGCTCACATCCTCAAGCTTGCTCTGTGATCTCAGAAGCTCCTGATTAGCCTTGACTGAACCAGGTGAGCAGTGAAGTATCCCTTGACTGTACCAGCTGAGCTGTGAGACATTCCCTGATCATACCAGGAGCTCTTGGACAGTAGAATTGGGAGCAACCAACAGCCAGAAACATCATCTGCCCAAACAAGATGGGAAACAAAGGATAAGCAATTATCCTTTGTAGCTGTAGTAAACTGTTAACCTGAACCACAGCGCGAGTGGAGCGATAACATTGTGGATTGGTACAATTCTTACTGGGCTTTGGGAAAAAAGGTCAGTAGTTACGAGTTTGGGTTATAGTGAGGATGGAAAATCATTGATGACCAAAGTCAATTATCTTGTGACTCTATTGACAGTGTTCCCAAGTGAGGCCCTTTGACCTCTTCTGGACAGGTTGCACCAGCACCTCCCTCTGAGTGGGACATAAACTGAATTCAGCACTCTATGACAAGATGTATTATTAAAAGTTATAATTTTGTGTAAATAGTTGATCGATAACAGTTACAACAACGTGAGTTACTTTCAATGATGAAAACAATGGTTTAGATTTACCTATGTATAATTGCAATCAAAACCTTCCATGCTGTATTACATTTGCATTTATGACCTAATCTGGCACTAGATTAAAAGTGCAAGTGCATCCCAATAAACCTATATTTTGAGCTAGATCAGTCCTGTAATTTGATATAGACCATGTTCTAATACTTAAAAATTATTTCATTGTATTCAAAATAAGTATTTACCAAGTAGAAAAGCTAGTCTGAGAAAATGAAAGACGTGATAAGAGGCAAATGCCATTGTTTAAGGCTTCTAATACTTTTTTAATTTCCATTTCCATAAAGTGAAAAATGCCATAGATTTTAATTTAAATTTAAAATACTAAAGTTTGATAGACTACTAAATGCCTTCTTGATAAAATATAAAGAGCATATTGCTATGTGAAATTGAGATTTTTGCTTTACTTTTAATTTATTTTGTAATGTATCTTCAGGTTTGATAGCCAGAGCTGGCGTTCTTACAGCTTTTTATTTTGGTTGATTTTAAAATAGCAAATTATGGCATACAAAAAATATCACCATAATGTAATCTTGTTCCCTAAGATAAACTTTTATATTTGCACCATAGATTGCTCTCCATGGTCCATTATAAAAAACATAATTAAGTTATATAGCCTACCTTCATGAGAGATTCAGAGACTATATGTTATTTATGATGCTTTCTGTTTTGTTTGATATTGACATCACTAATATGAGTTTTCCATGCTTATGACTTAGGAAAGCTGAAAAGTTCACTTGCAGTGACCCAAACTGAAAAAGATATAAAAGTAAAATTTCTGATTCCCATACTCTTGTTGCTAACTCACAGAATAAATATCCTCGTGAAGGAAACTGATAATACCTTTATCTAAAATCGGATTTTAGACTAATGATGTTTTGTTGCACCTTTTGAAGCAAGTACTACTTTAGAAGACTTGAACTATTGACCTAAGGTACCCAGATAAGCAACTGAAGAAGTAAAAGACTAAATATCAAAATATTATGAAAACTTAACTCCTTTTATAATGATTATTGTTGTCTGTAATAACACTTTCATTTTAAGGTTGTTTCTCTGGTTTTATATGTTGAAAATTTTTTATTTTAAGACCTAAGATAACAGCAGAGAAAAAAAAGGGATACAAATGTAGAATTTAAAAGTCTTTGCACAAGTTTAAGTCAAACAAACAGATGAATTAAGTATAATACTTGAATTTGGTTCAATTAACTGTTACCTACACACAGGAGTCTGAAAGATCGAGATTCATTTGCAACATACCAAATATTGCAAATTTTTAGAATAACAAATGTTATTCTAAAAGAGATCTCAACAGCAGAAAGCACCCGCTTTCTCCCAAAAAACAGAGGAAATATCATTATGTTTTAGCTTCCTGAACAATTAAAATATACTTTCATCTTGTTGGGGGTCCTGAGAATCAGCTGAGCTCAGACATTACACCTGAGAAGATGGTTAAAAGTTCTGTAAAAGTTTGATTACAATGCTGTGCCTTTTGTATTGGTATCCATCTGTTTCTGTTGATTATGTCCTTCAAGGAAGATAATTTCCATGAAATCTTCATGTGGTTAAATGGAAAAAATCTTTCCATTGTCAAACCACAGCAAAACTCTGTCAAGCATTGCTACATTTTATTGAGTTAGAATGTTCTAAGCAAAAATCCTCTGGAGCTTGTAGGGGTTGACAATAGACTGACTGAATAGGAAAAATCAAGTAGACAATTGACAGAGCAGACACGGCAAAAAAACACCATGAACTCTCACCATATATCTCTTTCAGCTACTCCCAAAAGATGGATGTATGCCAGGAGATCGGGAATGACTGGAAATAAGCCTACTGTTCACGTTGCTCAAAGATCTGAAAACCAGTCACATTGCTTTTTATGAATTTTCATCAAGGTTGTTAAAAATTTTCACATCATGGAAAAACGTTTTCTTATTGCTATAACCTTGGCTAACTGGTAATGCCCACCCAGCTGCTTACTTATTCCCCTTCCTCAGTGGGACTGGGGAAGAGAAATGGGAAAAAACCCCTAAGGATGAGAAGGATAGTGGGTTGAGATAAAGACAAGGGCAGCTATTATCAAGGGCAAAGCATATTTCTCTTGATGAACTAGAATTAGCTAGTGAGAAACAAAGACAAACATTCAAATATCAGCTTTCCTTCCCCCTAGTCAAACTCCAACTCACTCCTTTGTTTCAGACATATCTACCCAGACTCAGAGGAGTGGGAAGAGCTGGTGCAGGGGGAGGACGACTCTGTGTCCTGCAGTGAGTCTGGTTTTGAGCCATCTGGAACCAACTGGGTCCAGCATTCATCAGCCCCCAGTCTCTTCTCACAGAGGACATGCCTGCAGCCCCACCCTGCTGCCAACACATCAACACCTACATCAAATACACTCGGGTGATTTACACCATATTCTATTTTATATTATTCCCCTTTTTTACACATTTTTTTATTATAGTAAGTATTATGCCATCAGCGCAAAAATAAATGTGACAATGAGTATGGTTTATTCCTAGAGAGAGAATAATTTAAAGAGTTTGAAATAAAAATACTTCCAGTCGTGTATGTGTAATTATTCATATAATATACAAATATTTGCACATTAGATTAAATCACTTTTCAATATTGTCAGTAACGTAGAAGAGTGAAGACTAAAACCAGAACTACATTAGTAAAATGCAAATAAATCTGAATTTTTATTTTGAAAATAAAAGCTCTATGTATGTGCATGCATTTACACACACACAAAACAAATGTTAAAAGCTTGAGTTAAAAGGTATTTTCTTCTAGGGATTTCCCAAAGTAATGGTTCAGGTTTTTAACAGTATTTTAGTTTAAGCTTTGGAAGAAAGTTTAAGGATGAGCTTATGTTTTTTTCACACCAGTTCATCTGCCATCTCAAGTTACTGTCTACAAGCTTGGGACTAAAACGGTCTACTGAATAATTTTCCCTGGTCCTCTGGTCTTATTTTGGTTTCTACGCTCAATGGATTTCATTTGATTTTAGGGTTGACTGCCAGTGCTCTATCATTTTAGCAGTTCAAGGAATACCTCAAGAAAAATGTTGAAAAGGTCATTTCCATAGTTTCCCTGCAATCATGTTGTGCTGCATGATAAAGTGTCAAGCACTGTATCTGGACTTGTTCGTAACAGTTTTCCTTTGATTCTGAGACATGATAGGATAGTAATAAAGAGGTTAGTTTGTCTTCAAAATGTCTTGAAAAGTTTTAATTGTCAATTTGATGTGATTTTTTAGAGAGCTGAAAGACAGATGGTTCTGCAGTATCTCTAATTACAGCAAAAGACTTCTTGGAAAGGTTTGATGCTGTAGGGGTGGAGCATTACCAGTTATCTTTGAGACAAGAATTGCACAGCATTTAAAGTAACATGCAGCAGAAAGGTAAAATGAAAATGATCAGTTTTTAGATCTGGGTGTGGTGGTTTCTTTGGTCAGAAGATACTGGCATTATAGCAGATTCCCAATTTAATTGCTGCATAAACGTAATTTCCTGAATTATTATTTATGAATTATTAAGGAGCTGTTATTCAGGAATTATTGTTATTTTATTCAGGAATAAAATTATTATTTCCATGATTCCTGGAAGTACATCAGGTATTTAACAAAAAAATTAGGACATTAGGGTTGTGACAAATAAGAGTCAGTGCCAGAAGCAACCCACCCAGGTCTGGACAAGAAATTCTAAAGTCAAGCATGCTCATAGATTCTTGGTTCAGAGCTCTAAACCAATCAACAAACAGGTAGATACAGTGTTTGTAGTTTTTCCTTCAAAATATTTGTCTTTCGGCTGTAGTTGTCCACTTAAATGAAACTTGAATTAGAATCTTATCTTTCTACAGCAATTTTCTGCCTAGTTTTCCTACTGATTAATAAATAAAAATGTATTGACATGCAAAACAAGTAGGCCAGATATCACGGCTAGCAGCTCTTTCTTGCCTTAAAGTCTGTAACTCTGGCAATGTATTATCTATACTGGAAGTTATGACTGGCATAATTATTTTTTTTCAAAGTTCTACATAACTGATGTTTTTTCTCCAAAGAAGGATAGACATTTTATGGTGAAACAAAAAGAGAAAAGACTGTTGTGGTTTACATCCAGCTGGAAATTAAGGCCTATGCAGCCTTCCCCCACCCCCTCTGCTGAGAGAGACAAAAGGCAGAGACTATGGGTTGAGATCACAATTTACTGGAAAACAGCAATGAGATAAGAAAACAAACAGTAACATCAACAATACTAATAGACAACAGTGTATAAAAAGAGGGTGATTACATGCAAAATGCTCACAGAATCTAACTGACCTGATGCTACCCCAGCTGGCACCATGTGACTCCCAAGCCAAAGAAGTAAAACAGTGGACAAAACTGTCTATGCCCACATTTTTCCCCCAGGCTTGAGACTTTTTGTCCCTTGAATACGTATGTGATGGATGTGGCTCGGATGGAATTACTTTCCTCCTTAGCAACCTCCATGGTGCTGTGCCATGCATTTGTGGCTCAGATAGAATTGATGACACACCTATGTTTTGGCTGTTAATGAATGGTGCATAGTAAGAAAGCTTTAGACAATTCCTTCCTTCCCAAACCAGGTTGTGGTTGGGCGAGGACACAGCTGAGCCACCTGACCCAAACTAACTGAAGGGATATTCTACATTTTATGAAGTCACATTCATCAATCATCATCATCATCATCATGGCTAGGCTTCGCGAACGAAGATTTGAGAAGGGCACTACCCACCCTTGCTACAAGCGCGCTGGTGGCTAAAAAGGCCAATGCGAGACAGACAAGTCCGGTCGCAAAAGGCACAGCAGAAAG
>JAWMRA010000001.1:94799227-94824868 GCA_035584735.1 Pseudotriccus pelzelni | reverse complement strand
AAAATCCAATGCGCAGGCTGGAAGGTGTAAAGACCTTCCCCGGTTCTTCGTTCGCGAAGACTGGCCATTACTTACTTCATTCATCAATAGAAGCTCAAGGAAAGGAGGAAGAAGAAGGGACACTGGTTATGGCATTTGTTTTCTCAAGCAACAGTTATATGTGATGAGGCCTGGGTTGCTGGATGTTCATTGCCTGTTGATGGGACGTAGTGAGTGAATTACTCTTTTTGCCTTGTTTGTGTGGGCAGCTTTTGCTTTCCTATAAAACTACCATTATTTAAATGGACAAGTCTTTTCACTTTACTTCAGTTTTTTCCCAGCCTGTGGGAGAAGGGTGCGAGGGACCTTGTGGGTGGTTGGCAGCTGTTTGCGGTAAACCCACCACAATTTGCAATTGTGATTACTTTTCCATCTTGTTAGACATATTCAGCAGAACAAGCAGGGAATTCTCAAACAAGGTTGCCTACAGAATTTGAATCCTGTTTGGCTGACATTACCCAGCATGAAAATACAGGCAGCTATTATTAACGTGATGTTATGGACAACTAGAAGCTCAGGAGAACATATTCATACCTCAATGCAAAATTTTCACACAACTGTCTTTTTTAATGTAGCCTGAACAATGTAGTGAAGTAATAATCTATCTATTCATATTCTGCCAGGGAGAAAAACCAAACTGTGCAAGCATTAGTCCTTCAAATTTAAGGGATGTAGAAGCTGATGGGATTTTGTTTTTATATAACAGGAGACCATTTAAGGCTCACTTGCATAGAATTTTTTTTTAAAGCAGAGGACAGAAAGTAATGGAAGAAAATAAATAATACCCTTCATGTGTTGTCCTTTTATACTACATATTTGTGTGCAAAAATGTTTAAGAAAGTCTGTAGTATGGAATATATTGTCAAGTTACCAACAAAACAGTTACAGCAACATACCTAAGTTTTCTCTCTCTTCTACAACCAGACAAAAGAATACCTGCAAAACATTTTATGTCAGTTCAAAAGTTTTATACATCCTGGGTGAAAAATTGTTCTTTTAATGAAACCTAAGAACTGCCTTTGACACAACACTGAAATTATTATGACATTTTCGAAAGCTTATCTTAATAAAAAGTTTGTATAGGCTTACAAATGCATATTGCTTCCTACAGATGAAATTCATTCCCTATATTGAGGGTATGATTAGATTATCTGCTATCAAACTTATTTCTTAATAAGACTAGGATGATCAAATATGTTATAATCTTTTATTTTTATGGAGTAGGTAAGAAAGGTTGGAATTTTGGAATACATCCAAATAGATACAAGTGTAGATAAATTCATACATCTGGGCAGATACAAGATGCAGACAGATAAAAGACTTGCCTACTGAAGAAAAAGGACTGCCTTTAGATCAGAGGAAACTAACGATTTTCTCATATTTCCCTAATGTGTTCATATTTCTTTGTGAAGAACCACTGTAATAAGTTTTCCTTTTGCATATTTGATGCAAATGTTTGATACATGGCATCATTGTTACTTTTGGTTTTAATTTATTGCATCTGTCAGATTGACAATTGAAACCCTGTTACTTTTCCCAAGCCACCCAGTATGGGAGGCGGTTTGCACATTACCAGCCCACTAAATTTTTATGCAGTATAACCCTTGGATCATTTATTTGCTTTTTAGTTTTCTAAGGTTTCACAGAGTGTAGAGGAGGCAGTGAAAAATGAGGTAATCCTTATGCACAAAAGAAGAAGGTTAAGTTTTTATATTTCAAAAATTACTTTGAATTATGTCTTTAAAAAATGCTTTAGTTTACCTTATCAGAGACTGAAAACTAAACAAAACACCTTTGTTTTTCTCTAGCAGTCTGTCTCTATTCTCACCACTGGGGATCTTTTCTAGGAAAAACCACTTGTCATTTTCTTTCACTGTTCAGACAGCTACTGCTCATCTGGTGAGTTCACCTTTAGCCATCTAAGGAGATGAAGAAATATCATGAGTTTGTCATAGCCAGGAGCTGAGTCAAATGCAAAGAGGAGCTGACTGTGATGTGCTGTGGTGAAAAGTACGACAAAAGCAAGACCTGACAATGACTGAACCCTGACACAGATCTTAGAGCAACAGCTAGTAGGAGAACAGTGCCTGAAAATGTGGAAAAGGTCTATCACAGTGTCATGGACTGATCTGATTGGCAACTTCTGTCAAAAGCTGGCTAAAAAAACCTCAACAGTGCAGAGCAAGGCAGTTAATTGTGGGGAACATCCTTAAATGGACGTGCAACACCATGTAAGGAGAGGAAAAGGTCTGAGGTGGAATGACTATGCATCAGTGTCGAGCCACTGAATCTGGATGTAAAACCTATTCCCCTGAGCTGACTGGAATTTAACCAGTGTTATTTCAATCTACAAAAATGGTATGAGGGAAGATTCAGGGAACTATGGACTTGTTAGTCTAATGTCAGTTCCTGGAAAAATTATGGAGAAGACTCTACTGAGTACTATCAGAAGGCATTTAAAGAATGATGCAATCATCAGGCAGAATCAACATGGGTTCCAAATGGAAAGTCCTGATTAGCTAATTTGATATCCTTCTGTGATAAGTTCACCCACCTACTGAATGAAGGGAAGACAGAGGATGTGGTTTTTCTGAATTTAGTAAGGCTTTTAATACTGTCCTTGACAGCATCCTTCTGGACAATCTGCCCAACTGTGGGATGAGTGGTTTCATGGTGTGTTGGGTGCAGAACTGGCTGAAAGGTGGGGCTCAGAGAGATGGAGTGAATGGGCCAAATCTGGCTTGTGACAAGTCCCCAACAGCATTTCTCAGGGTTCAATTCTAGGGCCAGCTTTGCTCAGAAAACGTGATTTACCCTGCTGTATTCAGTGTATTTGTGCTGTGTGCAGTTCTGGGCTCCACGATTTAGGAACCTTGTAAAGGTCCTTGAATGCATCCAAAGGAGGAAAACAAAACTGGCGACAGGGCTGGAAAGCATGTCCTGAGAAGACTGGCTGAGAACTTTGGGCTTTTCTAGTTTGGTGAGGAGACTGAGGGCCATCCTCATTGTTCTACAGCATCCTGAGGAGGGGCGGTGGAGAGGGAGGTGCTGATTTCTTCTTCCCAGTGTCCAGGGACAGAATGTATGGGAACAGCTCAAAGTTGCTTCGGTGACAGTTTAGACTGGACATCAGGAAGCATTTCCTTATCAAGAAAGCAATCAAACACTTGAACAGGCTTCCTAGAGAGCGAGTCAATGCCCTGTGCCTGTCAGTGTTTAAGAGGCATTTGGAAAATGCCCTTAATAACAGGCTTTATCTTGGTTAGGCCTGAATTGGTAGGGCAGTTGAACTAGGTGATCATTGTAGATGGCTTTTAACTGAAATTATTCTATTCTATTCTATTCTATTCTATTCTATTCTATTCTATTCTATTCTATTCTATTCTATTCTATTCTATTCTATTCTTCTCTATTCTATTCTCTGTCCTTCTGATGTAATCTGGACCCCAGGGTCAGTTGCAGCATCTTATCATAGAGGCAAACAAAGCAGGTCTCAGCAAACAGCCAGTGTGCAAGGGTGAGGGTCACCAAGTCTGGACTAAAGAAATAGAAAATTCTGTAATTTAGCTATTATCTCTTGTTCTGTCAATACCAGAGTATTTACCATGTGTGTACTTCTCTCTACTATCCACTATGAATTAGAAATGCTTTTAGTAATTTGAAATCTGGAGACTCATTTTATGCAGTGTTCCCTTCAATAAGTTGCACTCTCCCTATTAGTGTTCAAGGGAAGGTTGGATGGGATTTTGAGCAATCTCATCTAGTGGAAGGTAATGAATGGTCAGTGAGCTAAACATGATGTGCCCTAACAGCAAAGATGGTGAATAGCTCCCGAGCTATATGAGCAGGGGCACTTTCCATTGAAGGACAGGATTGTCAATCCTTTATGTGGTATTTGTCAGACCATGTTCCAAGACTGCATCAAGTTTCGTCTCCCAGCAAAGCAAAAATGTAAGTAAATGGTGGGAAGCTCAGTGGAGGATCCCCAAGGTGGTGATGGCTGGAGCACTTGCCCCATGGGGAGGTGTTGACAGAGCAGGGCTGGATTAGGCTGGAGAAGGAATGGCTTCCAATGCATCAAACCGACTCACAGCAACTGCAAGAGTTCATCAAGGAGATTGAGATGGTCTTGGCACACTGGTGCACAGGAGAACCGTGAAAGACAGCGGGTGTAGGAGAGGTTCAGGCTAAGCATAAGAAGATTCTGTTCTCACATAGGGATAATAAAGTAGCAAAACAGGTTAACCTGAAAGCCTGTGTCATCTCTTTCTGTGGTGGATTTCAAGGCCTGGCAAGACCAAGAGGTGAGGAACCTGGAGCTAACCCTGTTTTGGGCAGAGGGTTGGCCTGGCAACCTGCTGAAGTCCCTCACAGCCTGAATTATCCTGTGATATGATAATTCTAAATAGAGCAAAATATACAAGAGAAGGGAATACATTTTACCCTGCTTACATGTTTATATTCCTCATATAGGATTTACACATTTTCCAAATTTCAAAATATAGGGCAAGTCATTTTCCTTCAATGAAAAAGATTAGAAGTAAATATTTTAGCTACCAAAGAGCATAATCTTTTTTGCATTATTATCACTATTCACTATAATTACTTACTTGTCATTCAAACTTTGGTAATGAAAACTGCTTATTGAAATCTGTTCTGGCAGCATTTATTATATTCAGTAAGCTTCAGAAAATAAAATTCCCTTAACATCAAGAAAATCTAAACCACAGTGACTTTGAGGTTGATTTTCAGATATTACATCTATTTTGAAGACAACAGATTTGTTTGCATTATGTCATTTCCCACCCAGCACAGTGTGTGCTTTCATTATAAATATACTCATTGGGCTTTGCTGAAAATATTCCCAACCTAAGTCAAAATTAGATCCAAATGAGATCTCTTGAGTGGATTGAAAACTGGAATGAAGGCCCCCAGCTATAAGGAATATGTATAACAATATCCTGACAATAATATTCACCCGACAGAGTGCTAAAAATTTAGGTTTATTATGCCTCACGGGGTTACAGTGGGGGACAAATAATACTGCAGAAATGAAGGCAAAGTTGGAACAGAGACTGAAAAACTACTGAAAAGAAAAAGCATGTGTTCCAACAAACCATTCACTGTGCAATATTAACTGTTAGATAAGAAAGCTAAAATGACAAAGTCCTTGAAGCATACTTCCAAGAAGTTCCAGAATTAATGCATACAGCTAAATCAAAATTCTGATCAGCAGATCAGTGTTATTTTTTTCAGTTAGATAGATTTGTATTTTTATAAGCTATCACCTTCAAATTTGTCTTGCACTATACCACCTCAATAAATACATCGAATAACTGAAAATTAAATGCAGAAAATCCTGAACCCCCAAGTCAAATTTATAGTAAATTATTATGAATATATACACTTCAGTCATTGATTGAGATTGGCACCAAGAAGCTTATGCACTGCCAAACACACAGACCATGAAGAACTGCGTGTATTTACATATGATAGGGTCCTGCATTCATTACAGTTAATTAAATGTATAAATTAATACAAGACCATTGGACTGGTAATAGATTTTGTTGGAAGCCATTTTAAAAAAGGGCTCAGAATTTTACTGAGCAGCACCTTGCATTCTTCTGTGAAGACAGAGAATTCTGTTCAGCCTGGAGAACAGACAGTTCCTGGGAGAACTTGTAACAGCCTCCCAGTACCTAAATGAAACCTACAAGAGAGCTGGAGAGGGACTTTTTAAAAAGACATGTAGCAATAGGACAAGGGTGAAAGGTTTTAAACTGAAGAAGGTCAGGTTTAGATTAGATATCAGGAGGACATTCTTAGGGGATGGTGAGGCACTGGAGCAGGCTGTCCAGAGAAGCTGAGAATTCTCCATCTCTGACAGTGTTCAAGGCTAGGTCAGACAGGGCTTTAAGCACCCTGCTCTAGTAGAAGATGTCCTGCCAGGATGATTGGAACTAGATGATCTTTAAGATCCCTTCCAATCCAAATCATTTATTATAGGATTCTATAATGAGACTGAAATGTACAAGCTGAAAATCAGTAACACATAATGAAAAATTGCACACAGAATTTTCTTTCTTGTTGAGATCAATTGATTGAAAAACTTAGTTGTAGTAGTTTATCAATAAAGGACTATGTATTCCCATGATAATACAAGTCTGAAAAAAGGCAGTTCTGAAGAAGTGACAGACATTTCCTCTGATAAAAAAGAAGCACAAATAGTACTGAAAATAACACACATATTTTTCAATTCATATGTAAAAAACAAATGGATGGAATGTGAGAATATAAAAGGAAGGATTACTTGAGTAATAAAGGGGACAAAAACTCTAATTTAGAGCAGGGAACTAAAAGCACGTTGTTTCTTCAACCTACATAAACAACAGTCAAGACATAGATGAGAAAAAATTGTAATTTCTTAATGACTGAAGGATTAGAGAAGGAGAAAAACCAACCAGATCAAAACAAGATATAGGGGAGCCTGGAACAAAAGCTACTACATACTACATATGAATATGCATATGAATTAATGAGAATTTAACATTTGAATAAGCTTTCTAGCTCAAAGAGGTTATAAAAATGTTTTCAGATGGAGTAGATATAGCTCCTTATCAGGACATGGAAAGGACAGAACATGGAAAGGAAAATAATACAACTAAGTGTCTGTAAAATGAAGGTGCTTGAACCAGTAGGTTAAGATCTCTTTAGTTCCAGGATTTAACATATTTGTAATGATTCAATACATAGTTAGAATTCCATGGATTCAAGTAAAGAATGAACAAATGTGCCCTTTACTATATGTCCCAAAGCACATGAAATGGAAAAAAAGAAGCAAAAATATAAGAGGCAAAAATAGATTGTGAGGTATGGTTTCATTACAGATCTTAGTGACATCTGGACTACTAGTGAGAATGTGAAGGGTATAATATAAAATGAAGGATTAAATAGAAGTTGGAAAACTCCCATATTTTTTCTGTCTGATTTTTAATCCTCAACCTTAAAATGCTGCTTCCTCCACTTTAAGGTCCAGACTTCCAGTCTTTACTCAGTTAAAATCTACACTGATGTCAAAGACTGTTGACTATACCCTCTTAACACAACATTTTTCTTTTCTAGAAGAGATCAAAGATAAATACAGTGTCTCATTCTCCTGGCAGTTAAATCTGTACAAACTGATAGCCAATCAACTCAAATATTATTATCAAATGCTCATTTATGATCAGTCTAGTTTCCTTTCTATTTAAATCATGAAAAATTTAATACTGGTTTCAATGAGAGAGTAATTATTTCAAGAAGGATTTATTTTTAAAATCTTATCTTTGAACTACAGCAGTGTAAAAGCAACTTCTAAGATAGATACGAACCTGTCATAGGTGAGTACAAAATTCTAAGCAGTAATAAGCAGTGAGTCATTGCTTTCTGCATTTTAAGGAAGTTCATGAGAACTCAATTTTTATGATTTTGAGCCAACTGTGTTATTCCATTTCAAAACCAGAGCAGCAGAACAACAAATCCACTGTGAACTCATGTCTTGGATAGATATATGACGGGAAAAATGTAAATTTTTCTATGAAGTAACTTTTACATTTTTTGATTCTAGTAATTTATTTCTTTATCTGAAACATGATTAGCCATTTGTGATAACTAGCAAATCACGCCTGATGAGCCCATGGGGTCAGCATGTGTCAGCACTGTCCAAGGTGCTGTATTTCACGTGAAATATTTCACTGTGGGGTTCGGTTCTATAGGTTGTGTTCTGGTTTATCTCATAAACATCCAATGGTATATTATATCAGGCCGAGATGACTGTGCTTTTTCAATACATTCTTCACCTTTTTTCTTTCCCTCAGTCTTCTCCTCTTACTTCAGAACCATATTCTAATTTCTTTATCTGTATGTTCAGATTTACTGCATGTGTAATGTTTTTAGCTTACTTCCATTATCAAGAAATTCCCTATGTTTTCTCATTTAAAATGTTGCTTTACAATTCCCTGAATAGGGAAAATTTTACTCAGAATGAAACTTAAGTAATTTTATTTTCAGAAAATTATCACTTAACAACTCTTATTAAGCAAACTGAGGGACAGAATTTTATATGTACTGCTCAAAAGTACAATTGGTACAAGGAGTCTGTAATAAGCATTTCTGAAATTGCCTTCTTAAATTCAATTCTAATCATATAAAAACTGGGAAAATAAGTACTTTATTGGTAACTCAGTAATACTAAAGAGGAAAGAGAAGAGTTTGAATGTGTTATAACATCTTTTCAGAAGGGTTTTCTTACAACACATATTACATAAGTTACATGCTCACCACTAAGGTGCAACTACATAATAACGTGCACCGAGACTACAGAAAAGAAATTGTAGCATTATGGAACCAGATTTATATCTGCCTCAGACATTTTTTTTAAATTTGTTTTAATATCATTGGAAAATGTAATATTTTGTTATTGGCAAAAAACCCCAATCTTCAACTGTCCAGAAGTAGGTTTACTAGCCAAAAATACCATGATCAAATCCTCAGCTGAATGAAGGTCCTGAAATAATCAAGGGTAATTATGCAAGAGTTTCAATTTAGGGATTAAAAAGCATCCTTTAACTGTTATCTTAATTCCTGAAAACTTGTGTTAATAATATAAACTGGACTAAAGTTTCTCAATATGGGGTACTTCGTGAATTTTAGATCACTAATTTTACAATCTAATTAATTAGAAGTGCCATATATATATTGACATTCATGTCAATTTGCATTAGTTTAGAATACATGACTATATCTATTTTTTAAAAAATAAATCTGACAGTAATAAAGCTAGTATATTTTTGATACTAATTTGACTGGAGTCCATTCTTCTCTCTCACTGTTATGTCTGAGGTATTTTTCCTTTCTCTTTCTTGTCACATTGGTTTAATTTCTATCATCCGTGTGACAGCAGAAATGGTTTAGGCAATGAAGTGCAGACCAAATATATACCTGACCTGTAATTATTGCATAAGTTACATAAAAGCCTTCATTCTACTGTACTGTCAGACATCTATAATTATACGAGGTGGAAAAGTGATCTAAATTTCTATGAAATAAGAAAATCTAAGGATTAAAGACCAAACAACATGGAAATTCTAGTATTTGACTAATTTGCAGATGCTTATCAATCACAGCTTATTGTCAAACTCAGTTGAAGGAATTTTTTTTCAGAAGTATAGGCTGGTATTTTTTAACTGTTCAGTAATCCTTTGGATAATTCTAAAAAGTTTGCTTCTATTTTTGGCATAAATCTGTAATGACATTTACATCTCCACAAAATGCAAGATAAATATCTTTGCATACCCCATGGTATAGGTAAACTTGTGGTAATACTTCTTATTGTTTCTCTTGTGACCATCTATTATACACTGTATTTTCAAAAGTGTGAAGGCCAAATTCCATTTATTTATTTTCTCTATTTTACTCTATGTTATGTTTTGTGACATTTTTAATATTCATTTATTTTCTGTTTTTCAGATGAATTAGGGATAGATGTGGATTTGACACAGGCTTAGGTTGTTATTAAAATCCTTTAAAGCAGCAAGATATACAGCATTTTCATTTATATTTGTTATATACATATTAATCATAAAATATATTAATGTAAGAACATATCAACATAAAAAACATCAAGGATGTATAATTGCAATAATACCATTGCCTAATTTAGAACAATTCAGTACAATTTTTATGTATATATTGCATAGCATACCATGCATATAGTACTTTTTGATGCAATCATGCAATTTTTTCAAATAATTGATAACAATTCAACCTTGACAGGACAAAAATCTTGTAGTGTCTGAGGAAACAATAAAGATCTTACAGGTCTTGTGATTTTTTTAAACTTTTCATTTTTTTCAGACTAAACCCTTGTATAAGGGTACTCTACATTCCACCTAAACCTGTTGCATAAAACACACATCCTTTTATGGGAAATTTATGTATGTGGTACTGCTTATCTAGTAAAAATAAACTACATATTCATTATCCCCAGTCAATTTTCATACTTTGGAGGAATAATGGCATAAGAACTGAATAATGGTATAAGAACTGTGGTCCACCTGTAGCTGAGCCTTGGAAATGGTTTAAAGTGCTGAAGGATGAGATAGTTTATTAAGGAACCAGTTTTTCTTCCTCCTTTTTCAAGGTATCCATCTCCTGCGGACAGATGTATACTTTGATTACTAGGTTATACCATGAGCCTCAAATAACCTTGACATCTGACTTTATATCAAATGAAGACTATTAGGAATTAAAAGGAGGACAGACACTGAAGGATGTGGAAATATTTAATTTTTTTGCTTTTTTTTTTTTTCAGAAGAGACTGAGATGAAACAGTTAGTAACAGCAGAAGAGAAGTTCTGTGAGCTTTTTTAGAAAAACAGAGTTACATCAAACGAAAAGTGAAAAATATTGGGTTTTTTAAAATTAATTTTATAATTGAGTATGATTTTGATTTAACAAACTAACTCATACAATAGTTACTGTCATTGATACTTATTAAGTGAATACGAAACAAATTTAGGCTAACATGCCAGACTTTGCAGGACCCTGCTATGCATTACTGATATTGAGGTTTTAAGCTCTGCCTCAAGGCTTTCAGAAATATTGTTCTTTTAACCCCTTTGTTTTATAGTTTATTGCCATTTTGGGCATATGATGTGTAGAACATTATACTTTCCACTTGAGCAAACAATGTCCTTAATATAAAACTGCTTTTTTATTAAATCTGCAATTCTTGGGTTTTGATCAATTACCCAGTGAAAATACCCTGTCAACAACAAATAAGTTTGGATTTTGCCATACTAACACCTGCTGAAATTAACCATACACTTTACAGATACATATTTATTATATATGACAATGTTGAAAATAAGAATCCTTTGTACATCAGTCAATGAGTTCTCCTCTTCTCTGATCTGATTTTCCCTAGTCTCTTTCTCAGAACTGAATACTTCCTCCAAGTCTTTTTCTCTTAGGCAGGCCTGTCTGCTGCCCCTATGGCTTTAAAAAATAGAAAGATTGAACAAGTAAGAGCTCAGGATATAATTGCCAAGAGCAGAGCATGATTTGCAAATAATGGATTGTAGCCCTTTACTTTGTCCCTGAACATAACAATTTCATAACACAAAAACTGATAAAGAAAGCTTCAAACTAAAATACTCTCACATCCTCAGTCTAAATTACTTAGCTTATGAATCCCACCATTACATTTAGGTACCTGAAATCTTAGTTCCTAATTTTTTGGTGATACTTATATCCAGATACAAACTGTGGTAGGGAAGACTCAAGTTAACTAGCAAAGTAAAGCTGCTAGATGCTAAATTAAAAGGAATATGAAAGTTATTCCATCTAGATATCCAAGGGGAGGAAGAGAAAGACAAAAAAAGAAATAATAAGCCAATAGAATCAAATATTACATAGAAATCTACCTGTTTCAGAGGTATAGAATAGTTGCCACTTAGAGATAAGAAAGTGCAAGTATAACTTTTTATAGACAAGATAGAAAGTGAAAAATACTGTATTTTTTGTGTATATACATAGTATAACAAATACATATGTGATAATTAATTGCATTTATATGAAGATTTATAAACTTCATTTTATGTAAATAAAACTTAATATCCTCCATCAGTGATTTCTTAATTATTTCTAAACAGTTCTGAGACTCAACCTATTCCAGTATTCTTTATTCATATAAGCAGTCTCTCTGACATTAGCAAAGTACATAGGTTAAGTATATAAGAAAAGACCATGGTCTTAGAGTTAACTCTATTTAAAGGACTTATGATTTGGATTTACTGATACATCAGTTTCTCAACTCTTAGGTCTGGAACTGAAGCAAATATGACTCTCTTCAACCAGCTTCAGGAAGAAAACTGCTTTCGTCCTTGGCTTTGGAGAAAATAGAGCAAAGAAAATCATGCAATTTTACAGTTCTTTAAAGTGCTTGACCACCTTCTAAACTAAAAATAAGTTGAAACATAAGCTGCACAATCAAAGCACAAGAACATAAAGGAGAGTGCTGTAGGAATCAGTGATGTTGAAGCGATGCATTGGAACAGATGTTTCCAGTTCAGCTCTGGGCTTGTTGCTTTTCCTCATCCCCGCTGCTTTAGTGTAACATCTTGGTTCACTGAGTTTCCTTTCAGAATTAAACAGTAAAGGACAGAAGACTTTTACAATTGCAAATGACTGGCGCAATTTTTTTAATATTAATAGCAACAAGCAATCACACTACTGAACAATACACACAAGTTGGATTCAATTCATGCCTCATAAAATTGCTTAAAACTCATATTTTACTCTGCTATTTCTGTTGCATACTGCTGCTCAGTTTACAGTGGCCTTGACACTGTCAGAACACAGTGGGAGTTGCTTTGAATTGCATTCTGTCTGTGAAAAGATGAAGGCACACCCAAAGACTGACATGAAACAAGGAAAGCAGTCTCTTTTTTTCCCTATTATCCTGGCAACAAGGACAATGTGAGAAGGAACACTTTCTTTTAAACCGTATGAACTGCTCTCTTAATGTGAGCAAACTGCCTCCTGTGAGATGAAGTACCAAAACATTATTATACTCTTGGGCTGAAGCTTCCCGGAAAAATCTGTTTTAAAACATTTGTCTCAGTCAGCTTAAGTTCCGTTTAGATATGGTTCAGGCGACAGTGACACACTAGAAATTAAATCAATTGTTTGTGTTTGAGATTCAGTTGCTTTAACACAGACAGGTAGAGCTGTTTATTGAGATTTAGCATATCACTTGTAGTCTCCTGCTGCAACTTCAGAACAACATTGGTCATTCCACCTCATGTCATCTCTGGCAGTGTCTCAGAGACTCTAGGTGATGAGCAATATTTCTTGGGGATGATGGCTAGATGACTCCTGAGTGAAAGGTGGGATACAGACAGTCCATTGTCCTGGGTCCTTTCATCAACAAAACAGATTTTTTCCAAAGCTCACTTCATGTAAAGGCAAGAATCTCCCTGACACTGTGGTCTGTACACTATGTATTCATGACCCACATGCAGATCATTTTTCTTTAGCAGACATATAGTCAACATGGAAGAAAAACCTACTCAAAGCTTGCTAACACTTCCAACTCTGCATCTGTCTGCACTAAGGATGAAGGATGAGACAGGGCTTGGGAGAATCAGGTTGGCATTCTTTTTTTCTAGCAAGAGGAAAGAAGGAGTAAAAGCAGTACTTCCCAGGAGCATCTGCTACTTTCTCTGGATTTGCAAGGCTGTGGTGTAAACTAAGGACACCTAAAAATCACACCCATAGGAAGATGCAACCCGGTGTAACTAACTGCTTTTCTTTTGAGTAGAGCCAACCCAGGGCCAGAAAAATAAATAGGGTGTTGACAAAATATCAGAAGTCTGTTACCAGTAATAATTTTGTTCATGTATTTAATTTGAGATAAATTAATTTTAACCTTTTATATTGAATTATTTTTATAGTAAATGTATCTAGGCTAAACTATACTTGTTACTCAATTCAGTAAACTAAATTCAATAAAAAAGATATTCTCCATGGAATAGTTAAAAGAGAACATACTGTTCTGACAGTAGAATTGTTTTTAAATAAGGTATCATATTCTAATACAGGTGTCATTTTCTGACACTGAAAGAAGAAAGGGTACCAAAACACAGAGTTGAGCTGCAGAATTCTGCTGCAGGTTTCCAGTTCCACACTTTCTCCAAGTTCTGCTATGTGAAACGTTAGAATATGAAAGGACTCATTTCTTATCTCAGGTTGTTTGTCACATGGAGTAGACCCCCATGAGAACACGAGTCATTTGTCAGGAGCAGGCAATCCTTTGTCTAACTACCACCTAGCCCCCATTTATCTGATAGACTGATAGACTCATTTCATTTTCATTCACCCAAGGACTAAAGTGGCCAGTGGGAATCATGTTAGAAGAGTGGAAAATTAGTGCTCTACAACTAAGAAGAAAAATGATCATATTTTAAAAGCTATAAACTCATGTTAAAAACAGAATTTTAAAAAGTTGTAGTATGCAGTTCACTGTTCCATCATGTCCAATGTATCTCACAACATCATGTCTGAGTCATTACTCAGTGATGGCAATGCCTCAAACCTACTGTTTTAGAAAGATGTAAATGTTCCTGGTGATACAAAAGACAAGCTTTTAGACAAGCTATGGCAACTGTATTCCTTTGCATAGAGAAAGATTTCTTCCCTGCCCCCAGGGAGTGAAAATTGTGTATAACAAAGTGTAAGACTAGATTCTCATAGCTTAGTTATTGCAAATGTTATCCATAGTCATAAAATTACATAGACATTTTTTAAAATTAGCTATCCAGTGAGTTAAGTGCTTGCTAACAAAAGTGATTAATTCTTTTTCCTGTCACTTGAAACAAGGAAACTTCTTTTTTAATTTCAGTTTACAGTTCCTATACAAGTAAAAATATGGGTTAAATAGATGTAATTTAATGCCATAAAGCTTAATATGAAAGATCATCCTTTCATCCTTTGTAATCTTCAGCTACTACACCAACAAATAAAGCTCTGCATTTTGAAGTCTTTGCTCGAAGCAGCATTGCACTGTTAGTTTGTTACTATGCAGGCAGTCATACAACACATAAGCTTAGATAAAATGAATACAACACATGCATTTGAACAAAACAGAATGCAATTAAGAACACAAGGTACTGTTGTACTCTGTATGGGGATCAAGCAGCATTTTGCCATCTAGCTACCCCTTAATGCACACCAAATGCTTTTGCTGTCCTACCCCTAAGTACTTTTACTGTTTGAAAAGCACTTATGGTAGTCTAATAGAATTTGCTTTTCATTTGCATCTGTTTTGAGCAGATAATGTCAATGATAAATGTTGGCTTTCACTGATTTATTTTTTAAGAACATTATGGATCTCAGAGAGAAATCAGCATATAATCAGGAAATCTGTAATATAAGCATTTATTGATCTCGAATAAATGCATAAATGTCAAACATGTTGGGTTTTCAGAGATTATGCAAGCATTTTGGTGGTCATCTGTGCAAATTTATTTTAAGGTTAAGACCTACCATTTCCATTTAGCTTACGGGTTTATAGATAACTTATGTCAGCAGTCTGTCACTTTGTGATACTTTTACTTTTTTTTTTTTAATTAAAAAATTAATTTCATAGCTCACTGATTTTTTTTTTTTTTGAAGGTCTGTCAGGTCATCTCTTTGCTCATTGCTTGAGAGTATCTTTTTATATTAAGAAAGTCAGAGAATCAAAATATTTACAAAACATATTTTTCCAAGAGTACACTGGGAGAATAATTTGCAGTAGCTATTTTTCTCTAGATCCCTTTAGTATAAGTGGTGGAACCTGTTTTCCTCACCATAAATTTTCATTATAAGTTATTCTTGTATTTCCTCAATTATAGTATTTATTGCATGTCTTTTGCACTCAATGAAGCAAACTGTAATGCAATTATTGCAACCTCAATTTGTTGCAGGACAGAAAGTCAAAGACGTAGGCCAGTGTGACCTTGCCTAAAATCCCTAGTTTCTAAAGTCCTGTGTTTCTGTTTTAAAAGGTAAAATAGGATTTAAATAATTTTACTTGGGATTTCTAGATATTCCCTTTGCAGAAAAAGAAGGGTTATGGCTACAACATCTACAGCACTTTAATTATTATTAACATGCTAACAAATGTATAATTCCTAATCTTGCCACAGTTGGAGAAAATAGCACAGGGATGGCTAATAAAATAAATAAAAAAAAAAATAAAGTGTATTATGAGGAAGGAAGGGAGGGAGGGAGAGAGTTCTTTGTACTTTTAAATGAACCTATGAGTGAAAAATTAAAGAAAACAACATGGAAGTGTTTGCCTGTGCTATGCTCGGGGTGCAGAGGCAGAGTATGAAGATGGTGTGAAGCTCTACATAAGCTGTAGGGTATATTGTAGCTGTATCTGTTAGGTATGTGTAGATGACATACAACATTAATGGCAGTTGTTCTGTGCCCACCATCAGTTGCTTTAATGGCTGGGAGTAAAACAAAAATTCCACTGAGGAACAGTGATCTGAGGACAGAGATCTTTATATGCATCCTGAGTCCATACTGCAACTAAATAGCTCTGTCTAATAGGTGAAGTGCAGCACTGTCAGCCTAGTGTTTCCAGGTCAGATGCTGTTGAAAGCACTTGATGTCTTTTCATTTGATAAAACAATAAATCAGAGATGACTGAGCATGTCTATCTAATGAGGACAGATCAAATATTCTGCTTATCTCTGAGATAATCTTTTGACCAAAGAGTACAATAATTGCACTAAATAATATTTTTCTTTTTTTTTTGCTATTGTAATCTAGAAAATAGTGACTGGGAACTTATTCCGTGAAATTGGTCTTCAGTATTACTACAGCAACTGCTATTTTTCTGATTTTATTTTTATGAGATGTGTGTGCCTGTGAATGCCTGACTTTGAGTTTCCAAGTGTCTTCCTTTAAAAAAAACCAAACCCAGTTATTCAAGGCACTGTTCAGATGAGATAATTCATAGTACTGACTTCTTAATAGCTGCTCATTCAATACTTTTGTTTAACCTGAAAGTGCACTGTTGAATTCTAGATTGACTCACCAAAGTACATAAACACTGTATACAGAAAGTACATGTCCATTCCACACCTTAAACTTGTGTCAGTACTACTCTTTCAGTAGCAATTTGTTGTCAAGAAAAACAGATCCAGGGAAACATGAAAGGGCTTCTACTATCTAGTGACAATGAAATTATAGTAACAGTAAATGGTCCATAATGTTCTTAATCTTCAAGGAGCTTCCATCCTTGTGAAGGACTGCCTCCAGAAGAATAATCAAAGATGCAAGCACAGCATGAAGAACCAAAGTGAGGAAAACCATAAATGTTTTAATGGAGTATATTGTTAAAAGAAATGGAAAAATATATCCACATCTCTTTCCAATCTTCATATTTAATTGGACATGCAAACAAATTTAAAAATTGAAAAGAAAACAAAAAGATAAACCATACATTAGGTTAAAAAAGAATCATCTCAATTCCAGTGGGAAAGACAAAAATGGAAGTGTTTAATAATGAGAATATCTTCAAATTAAAAAGAAATCTCTACAGAGGGAATAATTAAATATGAGTCAAAAATGTGGGTTTCTATGTATGCAGATTGACCAATACTTTCATGGGAAATTGAGTAGACAAAAATACTGCCTCAGACACAAAATCTCTGCTAAATTAATACCTTGGTCAGAACTTCCGCCTTGTATTTCTCCTTGGCTTGGTCTTTCCCTTCATGTTCTCTCAGTTTCATTAATATCTCTCTCTGGCTCCTGAGGCTTTCACAGTGTTTCTGTCAAGTGAGCCAACATTCCATTGGCCTTCAAACAGAAACACCACAGTGCTGGAGATGGATTATGAAACTGGCAGAAGAGGGCTCTACTTTGTCCCTTCTTTATTTCTTGAGACATCTCAGTCTATGGCATCCTTTTTTCTTTAGGTGTAGTAAAGAACTGATATTCACTTATTACGAGAAAATGTTTCAGCAGTGACAAGTTTAGCAAGTAAAGATGGAAATAATATTTTATTACCCATTCTATTTAATTTATACTTTTCCTTTCTGTTTTAATTTCTCCTTTGCTCTCTTTATTAATGACTGTTTCAATTCTTTGTTTTTCCTTTTTGTTGTGAAAATTTATCTTCTGACAACATAAAACAGCTATGAAATATTCTCACTGCTATACAGAAGTCAACAGTTACCACTTAAACTGAGCAAATGACCTGAATTGCTGAAGTTTTTGCAAGTTTTTTTGGCAAGTATGAGATGTATTTTAGATGTCATGAAGTACTAAATGTTGGCAATGGTTGACTATTTAATGCAGAACAGTGCACAATTCGTGCTACAAATATATCATGCAGCAGGCAGAAGAATCTAGGTACTCCAATCTGCTCACACTTGGTCTTACTAAACTATTGGCAGTCAGGTTGTCTGAGCAGAGATGGAATGGCTGAGGAGCCTGAATTATCCTTTTTATTTATGTGCTGGTCTTCCTATCCATCTGATATTAAAGCTGTTGAGCACAATGGAAAGGAACTGATTTAATTGACATGATGCTCCTCGTGACTTTTAGTTCAACATCCACTTAGTAAAATCATGCTTGACATTACATACAGCAACCACCAGTTGAAAGTCTAGCCATGTTGTATTTTATTCATGATTCCTTGATGGAAACATAAACACAGTTCAGTTCACTGTGCTGACCTAGGAATCTAGCTGGACTATTCAATCGCAACTTCTCTTCTTTCAAAATAACCTGTAATACCATGGAATAGAAACAAACTTTTGTTGCTTGGATTTTCCGAAAAAAGGATAAATGTCATGAGGAGAATAAATTTTTCCGCCATCAGCATCTTAGTCTGTCTGATCTCTGAACTATAAATTTCAGTATCATTCATCTAGTGTCATTCTTTTCCTCAATAATTTAAATGTATTTACTAAAAGATCTGTTTGCTTAAAAAAAAATAAATAGAAGAAGTAATGGTCATGTTTATAAAACCAAACTTCAATATCTAAGAAACACTGAACAAGGCAAAATAAGATAGATGACTTTTTATATATATATATGTCATTATTCAAATAAAAAAAATCTTTTAGTTGGTTGATAAACAGGCTGTCAATTTCAGACAGTGACTAATAGACTTGTCTACATCCAGCTGCACTTCATATTTAGAGAGATGAATATTACATGGTGGAGTAAACAATGACACCCAGTGGCTGTATTGACTCAAGGCCAGTCTGTGTTCTGGATTTTCTCTGCATGTTGCTATTTTTTTACTTGGTTTGAGGGTTTTTTCAGGGTAATTCTTTTTTTTTTGTCCCCACAGTACTAATGACACAATAGACGTGTTCGTTGGAGCCAAATGACCCAACAGGTTTGACATACAAAGCTTCATCTTTCCAGTGAAAGAAACATGCATGAATGACAAGAGTCATAAATACACATCTATACAAATTGTGCTTATTGAAGAAACTGACTGTAAAAAATATTGGAGCACAAGATGTACTAGATTGGTATGGCAAGGAGAGATAGTGGATATTTATGCTGTTTTCCATAAAATGAAAGGGTTTGGATTGCTGTGTGCTATTGTGCTAACCTCAGGGAGAAAAAAAAAAACATCAACCAAAAAAATAACAAAACCCCACAATCCTTCCCCTGCAGTCACCCACAACTGCCCCAAAAAACCCCAAGCAAAACCAAACAAGACCAAGTTTATTAAGGACAAAAATATTTTAATGAGTTATGGTTTATCAAGAGATATGGGATATCTGACTCCAAGTGAGACCAAAGCAAAAGCCAAGAGCAGCTGACTCTAATGAAATTGGCTAGAAGATGTAGATCTGGAATGCATTATCTGGTTCTAACTTGCATGCTACGAAACCTCATATTTATTACTTTTGACTCCTGAGGAGCATCAGTCACTGAATGATCTTCTGGAACAAAGCTAGTATGTAATTTCTGTCATGAGCTGAACTAGTGTCTGGTCTTATTGCAGGTCTTGTCATTGATCTAGAAATAATGAAGTAATTTTTTGAACACAATCTCATAAAATACTGATTTTATGAAAAATACAATTGTAAATTGGGCTTTCTTCTTTTTGTCCCATTAAGTGCTTCTCTGCATGAAACTACCATATGGGCAATCCAAGACAGCAAAGCAGTAAGATGCAGATGAAAATTACTCTATTTTCTACCTCAGTGTTCAGAAAAGCAATGCTCCTAATGATAAATGTAAGCAAACATCATGTTGAATAGGCCCTGTGATGAAGACTTCAGTAAGAACTATTCATGATTCATGTGGAATCATTGGAGAAAGGTTCAGCCAGGAAGATAATGTGCTAAGGCATTTTACAAGGAACAACAAAACTTCATGCCTGAGGAGCACAGAGAGGATTGCAGTGTCTACTACACTTTGGAAGGTACAGGTGTTGTTCAACAGGTGGTAGATGGGAAACCCACAACAGAAAGTAGACCTAGTAATTCCTAAGAGGGAATGAAGAACTGCTGACAGGCAGAACCTGTTAGAGACTCTGCTGGGTGTTAGGATCACTTGCAAAAAGCGATGCTCTGCTCTGATGCTTTATGTGTAATAAACCTGCAATGCACAATGTAAGTCATCCTAAACACAGTAAAAGCAAAGAAAAAAATAACTGCATGAAAAGGTGAGTAGGTATGGAGGAATCAATTGTAGTTTACAAGTGTTTAAAGTATAAATAATAAATTAATATTATCCAGTAAAACTTTTTATCACTTTATTATAATACATTTCCTCTCAACTACTTTGTATTTACATCTGAAAATCTGTTTTCAGACTGACTCTATCTCATCAAATTAATCTAAGTAATTTCATTACCATTCCCTTCTTTGTCAATTTTTAACTATTCCATGTAATTTCTCTTGGCTGCCAAATTTCCACCAATGTGGAACATCTAGAATGCCCTCCATTATGTACTTTGCTCAGCTATCGGTCTGAAGACCTGTGGTAGGACTAGAATGATTTATAAAACATTTCATTAGGTTCCAAGTTAATAGAACCAACATGACTGTTAATTATTAAAAATTACTAAAGAGAAGAAATACTAAGATTTCCAATTCATGCTGAGAAACTGTTTTAGTGAGATGCTTTCTGTGTCCTTATGAATTTCTGACTTTCAGGGCAACCTGCTCTTGTTGCCTTATTGTCCTCAGGGGCAAATTTTCTCTTTCTATTCTGTTCAAAACTCTCTTCAGTTTATTTCGGGATCACAAAACTCCTCTTGTCTAACAAAGGAAGATCATGCTGCAACTCAAATCAGTGAAAATTGCATTATTGGTTCCCACAAGAACATGGTATTTCCCTTTTGCTTGTTTTCATTAACATGACTGTTGAGACATCTCCACAGCCACAGTCTTCCTTAAAGTGAAAATTAATCAGATGAGTCTCTGAGTTCATACACCATTCTCTTTGTTTCTTCTCCTTTCTTTACATCCTACTTCTACAGATTAGATGTAGAAATACTCATGACAGTAAAGACTGGGGAATTTCTGTTCTTCAGATTCATTAAACTGTATCTCCTGTGGGATACATTGGACAAGCTTTTCATTTAGAAAGCAAGTGAAATCAAACTGTCAGTTCCGTTCAATAAGAATCAAATGAAGAACACCAACAACGACAACAACAAAATGTAATTGTAACAGCAACAGCAGCTGTCTCATCATGGGGTGCTGGTGAGACACTGTACAGAGCTTTCCTGAGAGAAAAAAGAAAGAAAAAAAAAAGAACATCCCCCTAATCCCAACATTAGAAATGAGTAGTCTATGAAAGAGCCCTTATTTTCCTCCCAAATTGCTTAAGGGATTTGTGAAACGTACTAAAACCTACTGCTGCTACAGCTGTCACCCACACTTACCTCTTCTCAGTCAGAGAGCACAGCTGAGACCTTTGTCTCTCTATATGGCCCTTACAGTCATACTATACATTGATTTATTTATGTTACCAGGCTGACATGTTCTGAGAAAATGCTCTGCAACTGGGCAGGATGACTTTCACCCTCAGAGTAGGAGTAAATCTCATCTCTCAAAAGAATGGCATTTTTTAGCAGACTATGATTTACTTTTTAAGAATAGCCTACAATTATAATAAAGTATCGCAATTGCAAAAAAAAAAATTATTGATTTCACAGGGACCCACTTGTATATATGATTGCACATTTAATATTCCTTTTAATGAACATTTTCATAGTTTTATTTTATTCATCTGAAGGAGCAGAAAAGTAGAAATGTTATCACTGAGTTTTCCCTTCTCTTTTTTTCTTCGGATTCCCTTTTCTCATTGTCCAAAACTCCCCCAAAATCTCGTAGGGCCACCAGTCTTTCCTGTGTACAAAGGTACAAATGTGAGGTTGAAAAGAAGAAAAAGCAAATTTTATTGAGATACTGTGAGACAAAAGCAAAAAGGCAAATTCCTCCAAATAAGATGCACAGGCTTCTGTGCAAAGGCTTATGTACTGTACTCAGAGAGTTTAATCAAAGCACTAAGAAGGAGTGAGAGCAGCATGAACAGAACTGTGTGTTTATCACTGCTCCCAGCTGGATCCTCCAGCCAACCCAAATTTAGAAAGTACATGTTTTGGCTTCATCAGTGAGACATATGATAACAATTACTTTCTTGTAACACAAAATTTAGAGGCTGTGAAGACATGGGATAAACAAGGGATAGCAATTTTCTTTGTTGCAAAAGGATGTCACATTTTTTGATACAGTCCTTCTCAGAATTATAAATCTTGATGTTATCAAACTTCAGAAAATGCTGGAATAATTAGGATGTGAATTCTAAAGCTATCTGAATTATTACTTTTTACTGTTCGTTTTAATTTGTGTGTTTATTCATGGTGATCACCATGTTCCTCTTCATTGTTACAATCAGTGTATACCAGATGTGATACAAGCGCTTCTACAACCTGGCCATAACAACAATTTTAAGATTGTAGAACCTGCTCATAAACTCAGCAATTTTTAGATTGCAGATTCTGCTCTATGACATATTTCAAGAAGACTTATGATGCGTCAACTCTTCTCCTTTTAAATGAGAAAATTCTAAGTTTTTTTTCCTTTAATAATTTAATCTGCTTCCTTTTGTCATGTTTTGCATTACAAAAGACCTGAAAGGTAAGGTGTGGGCCTCAAATTCATACCATATTGAATTCTAGCATCTTTATAATGTTAATTCTTTAACTTTTGTACCAAAAGATATGTTAAATATATTTCTTAAATATGTTAATTAATTTCATTTGCAAAAAGTTTTGGATACACAGAAAGAAGTTTCTCAAGATTTTAACAGTTGTAGGAAATAAACTCTTTTAAAACAGACCAGGATCTGATATCTCAAAAAATGAAGCATGCAAATAAGGGATCATACTGGAAAATGTGAGCTATAACCATTCCTAACCAGAAAAATGTAGATAATGATTCTTATCATGCTCCAAGGATGATGCAAAAATTTATCTGCTACCGAGGACAAGATAGTGATTTTGTCTGTTAAGCATTATGAAGCACTGACTTTATTTTGCCTGTAAATCTTCTCAGTAATATCTTTATTCATTATCTTGAGATGGAATACCAAAGTTTTTGAGATAATAAATTTAGAAGAATCTCTCTAGTGCTTCATTGGACTTTCTCAGCAGAGTCCCTACCTATAGGTTAGGAAGAATTGCATTTGAAATGCTAAAGTAAACTTTTCAAAAAGCCTTGTCAAGAAAACTTTAGTCCCAGAGAGATACTGGCCTCATAACTGTAAATGTAGAAGTTCAAGAATGATATTTTCTGGAAAACCTGTTCTAACTAGATTCCTGGTTGAAAATTTTTGACATGTGAAAGCTGTGAGTGTAAAGCTGCCTCAGAGATAATAACAAACAGGACACAGGTCTCCTGTATTTCAACAGCATGAAGTAAAGACTGGAACAGGGATATTTTCTCAAAGTCTGATGCAGCCACATCAAGTCTGGGATCAAACCTGGAACTGTGAGTACTAAACTGGAGAAAAACATATCTACCTTTCTCACAGACAGGAGTCTACACAAAGTAACTCTGGTAATCTGCAGGTAATCCAAGTGTCACTGGATAATTGTCCTCAAGGTACTCTGTTGTCCTTAGTCACCCTAATACTTCAAGAAGACTGACCTGTATAAACACCTTTTCTTGAAGAGTTCAATCATAGCCCCTGTAGCTCTGAGGGTCCCTCTTTATCAGGCAACAGTTGCCTCCTTACATATAGTGATGCTGAAATCCTTGAAGCATAACTCTTAATTGCAGATCCTGATGTCACTCCCTGAAAGGGACTTTAGTCAGTCACTGATCCTCACCACTTGCTTCAAGGTATTTTTAAACAACTCCCTGCACAACAATTTGGCTCCCATGGATTCCGGTTTTGGTCATTATTCTCTCCATTCATTGTAGCCTGTTTATCCATCTCAAGCTAGGCAGCAAGTCATTTAAAAGTTAATCAGTGCAGTGCTCAGCATTTCAATAGCTGTCTCCTTTTATGTGTCTAGACATTAGTTGAGGAAACCAACTCAAAGAAATGAGCTTTCATTGTTGTCTGAAACCTAATACCTCATCCCTTCCGAATTTCAGAAATGGTTCATCAGGAAGCTTGTGTTCCAGACCTTAAGTTTATTCTGAATAAACTGCAAAACCAAAAGAGATCATTTTCCATGCAGTTCACACCAATGCCATCTCAATAGGACAGTTGAATTTGTAAATTTTCCATCACATGAACAGTTTGTGTCCTATTTTTTTCTCATTTAGGATTAAGATTTTATGAGAACTGCTGTATGTAGGCCCTTCCCATCAGATGACTTATTAAACTGGAACTGTAAGCATTTTCCTAATTCTAATCAATATGTCGATGTCCTTAGTTAAGGGAACATTAGTAAATCAGTGTTAGTCCACTGGGACAGTTTCACTGGCTTAATCAAAAAAGAAAAACCCAACATTTTTACTATACTTAAATGGGCAAGCCAGACCACATCTGTTTTTTTGGCTATATCTCATTCTGAGAAGCAATTCTGCTTCATAGCATCTCTGTTGATTTTAAGTGATAGCCTGAGCTTCTTCCATTCTTAGACAGCCAGTTTTCCTTCCTTTTGTTCTGCAATTTAAAAGTAATAAAAGCAAATAATATAGACAATAACAATTTATAATTACTGTGTCATTATTTTTATTAAATATTTATTTGATTAAAAATTTTAGTTTGGTTTCATTTTGCCATTATCTAGATGTGATTTTCCTATGATAGGAATGTGACATTTGTCTGTGTTTTCATTTTTCTAACTCTGAAGCAGGGAGTGTTTGAAAATTTTCCATGGGAATTTTTCATTTGTGAAATAATTTGTTATGGTATAAAGCAAAATGGGTGACAATTCTTTCAACAATTTGCATGGGGTTTTCTTGACTGTCAAAATGCGTTTTTTGTAAAATCTGAAATGTTTCACATTAAGTACAAATTTTGATGAAAACAATTAAGGAAGGAAGAAAAAAGTTAAGTAAAATGCTGGGTCTTTCAGAATGGACATTCTGGCACAGTTCTCTGGGGAAACTTCCGAAAGGTTGTTTTTATTCCTCTACAATATAAGAAAAACTCTTTTCAATATTAAACTAAGATCTCTGGTCAGTTTTATTAAAAATAGTTTCTTAAAAAGCAAAGAAACAAACCACTCTTCATTACAAGAATTTCTGTGCTGTCACAGTACAGATTGAATGAGAGTTTTAACCCTTTTAAAATTTTTTTTCAATTCCCATATAGCTGTAAATCTGGGTTGTCATGGGTTTGCCTAGGAATAATTTTTTTTATCATACCCACTACAAATTGTTCTAAGGTGAGAGAAGGTTTATGCAGACAAAGAGATCTGATTAAGGAGAAAATAATATTAGGATTTGTTACTAGCAAAAATAAAAACTAAACAACTACGTCTACAACAATTCTAATTAAGCAAAAGCACTATGTATTTACAGAAACATCCCTCCCCCCTTTGTATCAGTCCAGGAG
>JAWMRA010000001.1:94775219-94799121 GCA_035584735.1 Pseudotriccus pelzelni | reverse complement strand
GCATGAGTTCCTCAAACTGCAAATGGAGTTGTCTCTGCTTCTCAGCAATGTCCCACAAGTAGCAGGGATTTTTAGATCTCAGTCTTTTTCCATGCTGAAGGGAGAGAGAGAGGGAAGGGGGAGAAGAAGTCGTCTCCTCCCCTTCGCCGCTTCATTCTCTCACCGGCTGCTGCCAGCTCTGACCTTGAAGGCTCCGCTATCTCTCTGGTTGGAATTTTTTCTGCAGCAGCTTTTCCAAGTTCTTCGGTTGGAATTTTTTCTGCAGCAGCTTTGTCCAAGTTCTTCTTTACGTTTTTTTTTCTTCACTCTGTTACACGTCTGGTCAGGAGGGTTTCAGTTCTACCCCTGCCCCCAACCCAGGGCCAGGGGAGGAGAGAGGCCTGGCCCCCTTGGGGCCTGACACGTTCCTTTACATGGCTGCCAATTTCTTCTGCGCCACAACCTTCTCTTCCATTTTTCTTGAAGATGTAATTGGCAAAGGCGTCACCTAAACTCTTGATTGGCCTTTGTCCGGAAATTACCTGGACAAACCAATTCCAATCCCCAAGGAGGAGGGACCTTTGCAAACCCATAACATGCGTAAAGCTCCATGTTCAGACTTTATTTTTATACTTATTTCACTACCTTGTCCTACTTTCTCTTAATTATTTCTAATTCATTTTTCTTTACTGAGTGAGAATGTCTCCATTTTCTGTCCTTGAGAAAGAAACATTCAAACAAAAAGCCATGCCAAACAAATTAAAATGCTAAAATGTAAAATTTATTTGCTAGTACTTCATAAGTTTTTCCTGCATTATTTACCTTTATGTTCAGTGGATAAAGGGCAAGACTGGCAGACAAGGACATTTAATCTTGATTTATTTGAAGGGACATGAAGAGCAACAATTTCTGGCTGCCTTTCCATGGTACCTCAAGCAAGATCTGGAAGGACCACATGTAAAGATGACATGAGAATGAAAATTGCTTAGTCAATTTAGTAATTGGCTTTGCTACATTAAGTGCCAATTGCATTTAGAGGAACAATCGCTGGCTTTTAAGGTGGTAGATTTTGCACATAAACCATATCTACTTGGAAATGAGCTGAGCTCAAGGAGTCATTTTGCCAAGGTATGATGCGGGAATTACATATAGCCAAACCTACATCAATCCTAACTTAAAATGAGCAACAGAGTGACAAGAAACACAGAGATGTTCTTCACTTAGTTGAGAAGTTTGTTCTGCTGTCTTTGGAACATTGATACAGAGTGGGCAACAGAGCAGCAAGACTTAAGAACAATATACCACTAACTCAAAAAGGCTAGATGAAGGCAGCTCTACACTTGAAACTCAAGCCAGTCATGCAAAACACATAATCTCCCACCTCCCTGTACTTTTTTCTTAAGAAATAATTTTAAATTATTAACAATTTAAGACTGAATTGTCAGCTTGGGAAAATGTAATGGGCAGTTCAGGAGATTTTCTGAAGACATCTAGAAAGTTGCAATTTTGATTATACTACTTCCAGAATAAAATTCAGGTACCACTGAAGCCAGCTGCAGTTCTGACATTTGCTTCTTTAGGGCCAGATCTCACCCATAGCAAAATGTTATTTCTTACTACAGTCTCTATAATTCTGTTTCTAATTTAATTCCATGTTCTTGTATTGCTACAGAAAAATGTAAACTTCAGACCACGAAATCAGTTCCTATTAATGCCAAAGAGCAGGTGAAAGATAAAGAGATGTTGGCTTTTGCAGATACAATAGCTTGAACTTTAAACCAAACAGCTGTAGGGAAGTAAGAGAATCTTCTATGTGTTGGAAATGTTATCATTTCAGATCTTATTTATCTATACTAATTTATACAAAACCATGAAATAAATCTTTGTCAACTTCTAGATGAGCTAATAGGCTAAGAGCAACAATTTAATTTACAACTTTTTCCCAAATCTACTTTCTGCCAAATTTAGTACAAGCTTGTGCCTAATTTAATTTGTGAAAATGCCATTTAGCCATGGGAAAACTGAAGTTTCTTTTGGAAAATTCTATTGAATTAATTACACATGGTGTCTAATTTCTTTCTGGTATGAAATTCTAGTATATATCAGTCACTTAACTTGTTTTGCAATGAAATATAGTTTTTATGTTTTCTGTATTTAAAAAGAAAAATAAAACCACTGTTTGGTACAGAAAGACATTCAACAAAGATAGCTTTTTCTCTAGCTTTATGGACAGGAAAGTGATGACTGCATTGCTATTAGTACACTTCTAAACCCCTCAAACCAATGTTAAGTGTGGGACTAAACTAGATTCTGTATTTTCCAGTGAAATCTCTTGAAATAATTAATTTTTTCCTTAAGAAATTAGATGTTAGAACAGGAATGCAAAACTCAGAAGCTGTGAATCGGGGTAAAAATAAATGCCATAAACTCCTGTCTTAGGTTATGGGTTTCTCAATGTAAAACACTGTAAAAAAGTTTAAATAGAGATCACTTCTAGTGCAGGATTTATAATATAAGAGGAGATAACTTTGTAGATGATTGATGGCTGAGATTGTCTATTCTTTTTCTTCACATAAAACTCTGTTTTGGCTTTAGGATTCCTCATGAGTGATTTACAGTGTGTTCCGAAAGGCAATTTTCAAAACGCAGAAGTTGAGAGAACAAAACTGCACAGAAAGCTCTGTCTTCAAATATGCTCGGCCAAGACTGTTCCAGGGAAAGCGGCTTTCTGGCAACAGCACTTCTCCCTGGACCGACCTCAAAGGCTCCCAGTTTTTCATCACTTTCAACTTTAATGTTCCCATATTTTTCTTTCTTCTGTTATGTCATGTGGAGGTGTCTAGAGAAGAGTAAGATTATTCCATTCTTTTTATCCCTTTCTTTACCTGTATCCTAAGCAGCTGGTGGGAAAAGCAAAATCATTTAAAAAAACACTTTTGAGAATCCTGGAAGATCTCTTGCAGGCACCCTGGACACAGGAGGGCATAACCTAGCAGCCTAGGCTAGAAGAGAAGAATTTTCTACAGAATATTTCCATTTGAAAAATTTAGATATTCTACCTGTTCTTTCTGACAATGATCGAATGCTTATTTCAGAGCCTTTAACCATGGTACTTCCTGACCAAAGAATCACCTTTGTTGGTGATTGGTAACTTGAATTCTAAAGAAATGAGCAACTGGGTGGTTTTAGCAAATGTGATATTCTTCCCCATTGTATATATTTCTTTAATTATGGTGCATGGGCTGAAGTAGAGAAAACTAATAAGAGTCACAACATTTCTCACTGAATTTACATTTTTTCTATATGTCTGCTTCTCTGGGAACATTAAGCAGCATTTTTATTCAGGCAAAAGATACTTATTTAATCATTTCTCTGTAGCTGCTGCAACAGTTTGGAGATAGGTTTTACCCTGGTAGCTGAAGCACAGAGCATTAATAACAGAAGTTATTTTTTCCAGGATACTTCAGAGTGTTAACAATTTGATGAACTCAAAGACTTGGAATGAGTGTAACACACTGGAAAATGATTAGAAAGTTTAATGCATTATTTCATCTGTATCTAAAACATCTGCAGAGCTCTCTGAGATTTGGCAACAATGCTGTGACTTGGGATGACACTTTAGTGAAATTCCTAGCATAAAATGTACACTTTCACTTCTTTCTGGTACCATTCACTTCAAATAAAATTTAAGATGAAATATGGGAGAGGAAAAAAAAGAAGGAAAATATCATCTCCCATTAAAAAAAAAGTTAGGAGCTAATAAAAAATATTTTCAAAGTCTAACTAGGATATAAATTATTTTTAAAGTCTTTGGGACTATAAGACAAAGGGAAAAAATTGTTCATTGTCATTAATGTATCTGAACAAGATCTTTTGAAAACACATTTCTAGTTGTAAAATGATTAATCAGTGAGCCTGAGTTTGTATGAAAGTGTTAGACTTACTCCGTATCTTAATGTAAATGAGACAAATATGAAAAAAAGTAAATTCAAAGCTCTGAGGGAATTTTCAAAATTAAGAATACAGGAGAAAAACTCCCAAGATGCAAAAAAAATCTTAATTTTATCTATTTATTATAAAATAGCTGTTTCTAATAAATTGCATTTGATTTCTGGAACTGAGATCCAAACTCTTGAATTAACAGCAGTTAAATTTGTAGTGAAAGTACATATTTAATATGTATTTAGCAAATGGCTTTCATAGAACTTTGTGGTGCCAGTTGTCCTTTAACTTGCAAGTATGGGCTCAGATTAGCTGGGCTAAAGTCTTTGGAAATGGCTGAAAAGTAGGGCAGGGGGATTTGAGATTTTGTGAAAGGAAAACTAGTTTTAGAGATTATCTAACTTACAGCAAGAACTGTTAAAGGAAGAGAGAGTCAGTCCCTCATGTATAGATAATATTTAGTTGATAAGACTCCAATTAGCCTTAATCCACTTCTTCATTTAAAATGAAAGAATGTTTTTAAACATTTATCATGTTTGTTCTGGAAGGCGATTAAATACATTAGTCACTAAGGAATGTGAGTTTTATTTCAATGTGAACCTGACATTATCTTTTGTTTAATTTCTGGAACAAAGGTCTATAAAACAGGCAACAAAATGCATTGTAAACGACTGAGACAGATGTGTATTTTATATGTAAGGACTTGATAGCTTGAGCTCAGACTGTTTTACTGACATGAAATGGAAGTGTAAAAGCAGTATGGCTGGTTTATATCAAAATAAAACCATCACTTTTTTTTAAGTTTAGACTTGCAATTATACAACAGTGAATTTTGTTGTAAGTTATTGTTTCTTTCTGAACTGATGACAGCAATATGCATTTCCATGATTGAGGGGTCTTTCCAATACAAACTGAAAAAATAGCAACGTCTGACCATGTGTACTTCTTTTTGTCATTGGCCAAGACATCTCATGCAAAAGAGAGATTCTAGCTTTCACATCTCTCTGTATAGCTGCCATGTCAAGAACAGATTTTTCGATATTTTGCTCCTGTTTCAGGGAGAGGATTTGCTACAGGGTGCCTTTGTCAGTCATTCAGTCTTAAGTGCTTGAATGTTCATCACTTGAATGGAAGTAAACAGTCAGCTAAAACTATGATTTATCTGATCTTTACCATGAATATTGAGGAATCATGGAATTTAGGTGACACTAGTGATGAATGTTATCCTTCCTTGTAGTAAAAAATCACATGAGGGCCTCAAGGTCTCCTGCTCTGAAATTTCCCCTCTCTTTTCTTACTCTGTCAAATGACAATCCATGGATTTCTGCTAACTTCAGTGTAAAGTTTTGCCTTCCTGTGGCTAGGTACTTGAATTAAATTGGATTTTTTACGTGTCTGTAAGCTTTATAGGCTTTTTCTGAAGCTAAGAAACAGAGAACTAGAGAGTGATGAGGAATGCATTTAGAACTTATATCTTGGGAACACTACTGACAGCATAATTCACAGTACAAATCACTACTGGTGATTTTCATTTAAAGCTTCTTCCACTTTCCTTTCCAGGGGCCCAGACACATTGCTTGGCACTCTCATTTTGGCTTTCAGTACAGCTTATTGCAGTAGCAGCTTTTGAATTTTTTTATCCTCTTGGAAGTATTTCTTGAGAAGGAGTTTAAAAAGGCAACTGTAAATTGCAAGGGCCTCTTCAGAATCTGATATGTAAGCAAGGAATCCAAGGAGACTAGGAGAAAGATTTCTGTTTTGAAATTTCATTGTAGGCAATTTTTAATACAAAAAAAAAAAAAAAAAAAAAAAAAAGGAGGATCAGAAGTTCCTTAGAGGCAATGGAAGAAAAAAAAAATCATCTGTTTCTAACAAATATTAAAAATATTCTATTAATACTGGTTATTTAACAGTTGTAGTTAACTGCTACTGTTACTTAATGGATATATGACCCACACTGTTATTTATCCTCAGTTACCTGGCAAAGAGTCAATAAAATCAGTACCTGGCTGAAGCTTTCAAAAACTTACTCAGTGTAATAGTTCCCTTCTTCCCCGCTGTAAAATTCTCCTGCTGGGCTGATGTGATGGATTGACCTGTTTTCCCCAGCTATCTTAAATAAGATGGGTTTTGGAGGCTTGGTGGCCCCAGGCTGGCTGTCTTTTCCTTTTGTTTCTTTGCTGTCACTTGGTCAGCTAAAATTAATGTATTCTCTGTTCTTCTTCTCTTGGATCTCTATGCAGCTCTGAAGGGTCACAAGGTGGGAAGACCACAACCAAAACATTAAGAATTATCTCAGTAGAAACATTTTTATCAATTTGCAGCATATACATAAAAAAGATTTGTACTGGTAGAAATAAAATTACTGTTAGCCCAGAACTAATCCTTATTTCAAAGTGTCTAATCAATGTCAGGCAAAAATATTACCCATAAAATATCCATAGTATAATAATACCCATAGATATCCAGGACCTACTAAAGAGAAGAAAATTGATATTTGCTGCATACAGTAGCAGAAAAGAAGCAGACATTTATAAAGCAACATCCTTTGAAAAAGGGGCTTGTTTTGCATTTCAAAATATCAAGTCTTATTCCCAAGTGAAAAGAAGCAAATGTGAGTCATCAGTGAGCAAAAAATAGATTTTTTTTTCTTGATTTACAAAATTCACTTGCAAGATTTTCTGAGTTATTATTTATTAATCAAAGAAGTAAGTAAAAATTTAGGTCACAAATAAGTATGTCAAGTTTGCAATATGGTCTCCTAGACAAAAATTTTAATATAATTATTTAATATAATTATTTTAAGCCAATAATAATTATTCATAATTATTTTAAGCTAACCACCATAGAAGTTAGCTTATAGACAATGTGTCTTTGTATCAGGGAGAGGATGAACATTCGATGAAAGTACAGTACTTGATTTTAATCAACAGCTTTATACCTCTGACAGGGTTTTTTTGTGTGGTGTATTTATTTTTCCATCAAACATTAAAATTTTCCCGAAGAGCATTAGCACATTCTGGTTTTGAATTTATTTTTTTTTTCAGTATATGTACCTGTACTTCTGAAAAAATGTTGACCTTATTTGAAATATAATGTTCCCTTGGCTTACCTCAAGCCTAAATTCTAAGAAATGTCTTTTTTTCCAAGAAACAAATTTTATTATTTTTTAATGAATTCTGTGACTCATCACCAGGTCCTGACCACAAATAATTTTATGAACAAACTACCTGATCAAAGATTTTAAACAACTGCCAGTCACTGTCTTACTTATTAGTACAAATGTCAGAGAGTACCCTGTTGTCTCTGACACTATTGGTATTTCCTGAAGATCTATGGGTTTGCAACTGTAACCTCAAAGTATTTATAGAAAACATCTAGTCTTTAATAGGCATTGGATTCCATGACGTTCTGAAGTCACTGCTCTTTAATCTTCAACTAATACTGATAATTCACTGCCTGTTCTGATAGGATGGAGTGCATTGAAATGCATTAGGAATAAAGTACAGTTTTGCTTTAAGAAATCCAGTCTTTTTTCTTTTTTTAATCCAACTCAGAACTGGCACTAAAATCAATTTTAAAAGAACAATGATGACAAGTAGCAATTTGTTATCAGAATCGCAAATAAATCATAAGATCCTTTTTATTAAGTAAAAAAGTTAAATATTCAGAGCTAAAATATTAAATTACTAAATTCTAAGATTGCTATATTCTTTCAGTAAAAGAGAAGAAATCTGGCCTTCGTAGAGCATCTGGTTTCATTTTGTTTGACAACTTGCAGTTAGATGTTTTTTTCAGATGTGCAACAAACTATGGAAAAGACAAAAACATGTTGATGGAGTTTTGTGGCATTCTGCATCATTAGATAATACCTAATCTTAGGCAAAGTAATTATAGCCTCCTCATAATCATCACATCTAAGTTTCTTCCTTTAGGAAATGAGGCAAAATCATTGACATCTGCCATATAATTGTACAGAATTTCTTTCTAATATCTAATCTAAACTTACTCTCTTTCAGTTTGAAGTCATTTCCCTCTTGTCCTATCACTACATGCTCTTGTAAATAGTCTCTCTCCATCTTTCTTGTAGGCTCCCTTCAGTATTGAAGGGCCCCAATTAAGTAATGCAAAGCCTCTTTTCCAGGATCAATAATCCCAATTTTCTTAGCCTCTCAAAGATAAACTTTTAAACTTCCTGACAGAAGTCTACTACAGAGAAAGCGAAGATTAGACATAGTCAGGCTAAGATGTTTCTTTCATATTTCATCTCATTCCTTTGAGAAAAATGAATCACAAGTAATTTTTTTTTATGTGCAAGTAATCATTGTTTTTACAACAGAAAATGTTGGCACGGTAGAGAAGTGGAGTTGTCCCAGAACAGTGAACACAGTCAGCTTCTGGGTAAATGTTCAGACAAGAGTTGTCAAAACTATGGACATGTTGAAAATAATAAGTAGCTGAAACAAAAAATGTGTTAGAATTTGCAGGTATAGTTTGAGAGTTGGTTTTACTTTCCTTTTAAAGTAAATTGGGTAAAGACATTTGAAGACCTGTGCAGTAGGCCCTGAATTTTAATCGGTAGTCTCTGTAAAACCACTCGGATGAGCAAAGGTATATATATTTGCAGCATCCCCCTCTCCCAAGTTGCTGTATTATTGTAAACTTGGATTCTCCTAACCCTGGTGAATTCAGTTACAAAATGTTACAAAATTGGATTGGACAAAAAAAAAGTGCATAGAATAGAAACTACATTATCAGTGTGAAAAAGAAGCCCCCAAACAATAAGTTTTCCTAGCTTCCTTAGGGTCAAGGAACAGTAGTCTGGTCAGCATGAAAAAAAACAGCCAACAGACTTCTTCCTTTAGGAAAAGTAACATTGAGTGCATAGATGTCAAAACTGAAAAGGAGAATCAACACAATCTAAAAGTACATGTACACTGGACTGATAATCCACCAAACAGTAGGACTATAAGCATGTCTATTCCCATTGATTTCAACACTCAATGCTTTATACAAAATTGCATACACTGATACGATGAGAGTGAATTTTATCAAAAGAAAATTATAAAATTAAATCTGTTAATTTATATTCTAAAATAATTGTCTAAGGTCTATGAGGCAATTATAGAAGTTCAATTTATTTCTAAGCAAAGACTGAGAAATAACCAGTTTTTCATAACTAAGATGTAATTTAGCTACAAATTTTTATTGACAATTAATTCAACAAAAAAACCTGAAGCTAGCTTTTATAATTTTGATGAAATATGCTTATCAACAATATGCTTACTCACAGTACATAGTCTAAATCCCTAAAATATTGTCTAAACAAAAATTTACTTGAGAAATTGATGCATCCATGGGTAGCAAGGGGTAAGGTATCCACTACGTAATATTATCTCATTGTATTCATACACACCTGTAAAAAACTGTGAATACAATTGTGTTGTTCACCATTAACCACTGGAAAAAACTTTCAGTCATGTAGCAGAAAAGTATTAGACCGTTACAAAACACCATTTTCCATGCCATATATATACGTCTTGTTTTTCTGTTATAAGAACACCACTCCAGAGGGCTGTAGTAAAACCCTGAAATTACTTGGGATACTCAGAAATGAAAATCCACACAAAACAGAAATTTATCTTCAGGGCCACAGGACCACCAAATAGACTCAGCCAGAGGAGAAATTGTGTGGATTAATAGTGTGCCCCAGAGCAAGCTAGCTCAACTATGGCTGTAAATTAATTATGTCTTTGACTTTTGGACAGCAGCTTGTTCCTCTTTCTGTAACCTTAGCAGCGTATGTGTATCTGCCCTTCACCTGTAACTTCCTGAATGGTTTTGAATTTTTAACAACTTCTCAACACTTCTGCCACATCCCAAGTGCCTGGTGTTCTCTACTTGGCAGTTATAAGATTATATGTGAATGACTTGTTGATCTGCTAACATTGCTGGAGACTGGAGCACATAATATGTGAAGGGGGCTAAGGGAATGGGCTTTTTTGAACAAGTAATTGTTCCTCACTGGCTCAAATACAAGAGGGTATGAAATAAACCTAGTCTAAACCAAAGCAAATCAAGTAGTTTTTCACACAGCATGTCATTATGCTTTAAAGCTTAGGCCTTATGGTGTTGTGGATATTAAGTTTATATCACTTCAAAAAATAATTGGAAGAAAATGAGAAAAAAATCTCTAACAAAGCCATTAAATAGAAAGATGCTCTTTCTGTTTTAGAAACAAATCCTGACTGTCAGATTGCTGTAGACTGAAAGAAACCTGAGAAACTACTCCTGTTTACTTCTTGAACCTATTCACTCTTCCCCAGGTATTTGATGTCAGGTATCATCAGGGACTAAGCTGGCTGGACCTTTAATCTGATGTGGTAATCGTTGTTTTAACATATTGCATCTTTGATAACCAGAATGACAGACAAAGGAAGAAAGGGGTCCAGATCATTCCCCGTGGAAAGGTAAACAACTTGTGCTTTTATACTCTGCTCCATTATATTAGAATAAGAACTGATCAATTTGAGCAAAGGCAAAGAGAAGAAAAATTTCCCTTGAACCAACTAGGCAGCTGAAGAGCCAAGTATGTGGGTGAGCTCTAAAAACTGGAGTTGTTTATAGAGCACATCATTACAACATGCACAGTGTTGGCTGCTGAAGTCCCCTGCTGGGTCGGGATAGGAAATTGGTTTTCCACTCTCCTACTGCAGGGATGTGTCACTGTATTGCATCAGTATTCTTCTGTTTGAACCATCTAGGTTGGGGGCTAATGAAAAACAAAGACTTGCTAATCGGTGTTCTTAAAATGCAACAAATTATACAGTGTCAATTTGAACAGAAACAGTTGGACGTTCTTTGTATAATTCTTGGCTAAGAATTTAGTTATCCAGCCAAGTTATGAAGGGAAAATAAAATATTTTCCCAACAATGGTAAACTGTTTAAGAGGATCTAGAGATGAAATACTAGACATAGATACAGAAATAACCAAACACTAATTAAGTCAATGTGAACTCTTTGGAAGCTTAGAACTGGAACCAGCATATTCCAATGAAATTTATAATATGTATATAAATCTCATTTCCAAGTTTTGATTTGTGTTTAGCGACAGTTTAGAAAAAAGATCCAGAAATTAAATGAATTATAACGCTGCACAGATACTATAATGTTTCAATTCTCGGCAGGAGACAAGGAATTTGCGAAACTACTAATACGAGATAATTGGGAGCTAATAAATCCTAAAACTTTGGGAAAAGGAAGAATATACATTACACAGACATCTGCAAATGTATCTCCCATCATTTTTCCAAATCCAAATCAATCCGGTTTACAAGGGCATTGCTTTCTCATGCATAACAAAAAGACTAACTAAAATGTTACTTTAATTGGAGGATATTATTTGGTTGCTATTATGTTGCTATTATGTTACTACTATTATTACTGTATACTTATGCCAATTCAAACAGTGTGCTATACAATGTTAAGAATAAAATTTAACAGGTCATTATTTCCTGAGAACATTTATTCTTATTCTTATTCCAACAAACGGTATAATGATATTTCTCTAAAAAACAAATTCTATTTTTTAGAGGTTAAAGTAATGGTTTTTAGAAAACAAAACTTTTTAAAAGATATAGCAAAGAACCTGTTGTTTACTGGCAAATTTTTTTTCTATAACCAATTAAATTTTAATGCTGGTTTTGGCTGTACTTACATAATAAATATATAATTAACAGAATTCTACCAACTCTTCACCCTGTTTACTGATTTGCTTGCTTTTTCTGCTCCATATCCTGTCTTTTCTTTCCAGCTTAGGAGTTACTTTACCTATTTTTGTGTATTCAAAGCATAATTCTGTTAAAGCTTTGGGAATTTGCATAAAACTGTCCACCACCAGATGAATGCAGAACGAAATGTTTCTTTAGTGGTGCCTTTTGGAATTTTCTCTAATGAGTCAAATAACATCAAACCTCTGTCTCTGAACTTGGCAATTTTTAAATGCCATTTTCCCTTCTAATTCTGCTCTTCATGAAGTCAAGGATAAAAAAAGTCCCTTCCAGGAGACAGTGCAATTCCACTTTCATAGCTATGCATAACAAATCTCCAGCTCTCTATTCTTTCAATAAGTAACTATTAAAGTCGCCTTTCCCCAACGTTTTTAGTCATCGCAGCCAACAAGAATAAAAAGAATGGGCAAAGACAGTCTGAAAGTACTGAGTTGCTTAAATAACTCTTACTATGTTCGCTGTAACTACATCCTGCCCAGCAGTACTTCCCTACTCTTTTCTTTAACACTGCTCTCCATCCTTCCTTCAATTAACATTGCTCTCCACCTGTGTGTAATTAAGGTTACATGTGATGCCACCCAGGAGAGTGGCATTAAAAACTGTTGAAAAAATAAATATTTTTTTCATAATAATTAGTAGAAACTGAAGCCTACCTGGCATTTGATGAGTCTAGAACATGAGTCGTCAACAGAATAATGGCAAACCAGTTCCAATCTAACAGCAAAATGGACTAGATAATGACATTTAGTATTGCTTTTAGCTTTATATTTCTTTACTTAAGCACCTGCAGACGGACTTCAGATAAAATTTTAGGGATCTGTTTTTAAAATCTTTGCCTAAAACAATTTCATGTTTGTGACATGTTGTTCAGTAACAGTGATCTCCTTCCACAGTTTGGAATTTTCGGTTGATATGTGTATGACACTCTATTGATTGGATTTTAGTCCATTTGAAAAGCAAAGTGCTTGACTAGTTGGGAAATTGTATGGGGCAATATAATAAAGCAGTCATCTTGAGACAGACCTAATCAGGTCATAAAACAAGTATATATTAAAGCAGGATATAATATTTTGATAAAAAGAAAAACCAAATACATTCATTTTTAAAAGAAATGTTTATTTTATTATTTACTTTGTTTTTATTTGTACTTGAAGCACAAATGGGCACTATTTTTTCCAATATGAACAGAAAAGAGGGGACACCTGCTTTTTTGGCTGTTAGAGCTCTAGACCTATAATCCTATCAGAATGAATGGTAATTATTGTGTGAATGGTAGGTAGGACTGCTTATCACCTAGAAACCTGGAACAACTGCCACTGAATTTTTACAGAAAAGCTAACTTCTGTATCATTATGAATATGTTGATTTTATAACCAATGTAATGTTAAATTAATCTGTATGTTTGTAGTAATGTATTAGGGCTTACCTTCATATGGACAGTCAATATGTTGTACTAGACATGGATTTCTGACAATCAACTGTTGCATAAATTTAGAGGTAAAGCAAGGCATGGGGAAAAAAATAAGCCACAATCAAAACAAATTAAAAAACATGCCCCCACATACCAAAAACTATTGCTTTGAGAGCTGTTTGATTGACATTTTAAAAAGTAAGAGAGAAAGAGATTGCTGCAAACAATGATATTCAGACCTGATATAAGCCCCTCAGAAGAACAAGTTTGGATTCAACTCATTTGGCACAGGAGTTGTTCCTGTTTTGATTTTGAATTTTGTGACAAGACATCTCTTTAAATCCCCAGTTCCCACACCAGAGTGATGTTGGTCAGAATGGTCAGTTCACAAAACAACTTATCAAGTTAATATTGTTGTAAGATTTTATTCTCACAAATGATCTGTAAGTTCTATTTATTCTCTTTTTGAAAAGTCACTAATCATCCCACTTAGGAAAATGAGTGTTCTTAAGATAGACGTGCTTAAAAATGCTCAAATCACTAGCTACTAAAAAAACACAGCCCAGGAAATTTTCCAAAAAATGAAAAAGAAAGTAAAATAATAAAACTTACTTTAGAAGTGCTTTGTGGTAATATATCTTATCTTCACTGAACACTGAGGAAAATGCAGTATATAAAAGAGGAAATTAAACTACTGTAAAAATCTAAGGGAAGCAATTTTCTCAGTGTTCTTCCATTAAGATTATTTATTTCATACAGTAAATTGACTGTATTTTTTCTACAGATTTCATAATTACATGGCCAGGGTTTTTTTTTTTTTTTAATCATTCTTTTCAAGAGAAATAAAAATGGAGAACATATCTTTCTCTAAACATAAAGAGGAAATTGTACTTCAGGATATCTGCTGAGTCTCTTAATCTTTTTAAGGTAAGCCTTATCTGCTATTTATATTTAACATGCAGTGTATAATTTATCTACAGCCTAATGCATAATGTACATTTCTGATAGCAGTTTATTTCTACCTAAATATATCTGAGATAATTTATTACTTTTAAAGTAAGGACATGAACTAGATCAGATTTTCACAGGGTTGTGCCCCACTGTTTCACTGGTTCCCCTTGCCCTGGCTAAATGTTTCAGGCACGTCAGTTTTGTTCCATTTTTGATCCTTCTATAAAAGAAATTGGCAGTCATGGTAGATTTTTTTAAAAAATAATAAGCTAATAATTACTTTAATAATAAATTATTAATGTCACAATTTTAATAATTGTGTCTAACTCTGAGGTCCTCAGAACAAGAAAGACATCAACCTGTTGGAGCCAGACCAGAGGAGGGCCATGAAGATGGTTAAAGGGATGGAGCACCTCTCTTGTGAAGATGGGTTAAGAAACTTGGAGAACAGAAGGCTCTTGGAAGGTCTTATTGTGGCCTTTCAGTACCTACGGGGGGCTTGCAACAGAGCCAGAGGGGAAATTTTTATAAGGCCATGTAGTGATAAAACAAGAGAGAATGGCTTTAAAATATTAGGAAAAATTCTTCCTAATAGTAGAAATTCTTTACTCAAGGACGGTGAGGCACTGGAACAGGCTGTCCAGAGAAGCTGTGGATGCCCCATCCCTGCAAGTGCTGAAGGCCAGGTTGGATGGAGCTCTGAGCAACCTGGTCTGGCGGAAGGTGTCCTTGCCCATGGGGTTGGAACTAAATGATCTTTAATGTCACTTCCAATCCAAACCATTCTATGATTCTATAAAGTAAGCAGTGATTCTACAAGTAGGCAAGGAAGTTTGTAAGAAATTAGAACATGTACACATATTATTTTCAGAGTTATATTCTATAATTCCTATGTATTTATTACTGGAATAGTACCTAAGTGTCACAACTGAAGTTGCCTGTACAAGGCTGAGTATTTTAAGTTACAAAGCGTAGCACAGTTTCTGCCTAGAACACCCACAACTAAATGCAACTCCAGCTGATGTAAATGGGATCCATGCATTTGCATTTGCATTCTGTATTTTTCCACTCCAGTTGTGCCTCTGTAGTCAGACCCATGTATTTGAAACTTGGTATCTTAATCAGTCTGTGCATATGCAGTTTCAGAGTATAGGTACATTTACACTTCTTTGGTTTTTTTTTAATCAAGATACTAATTTTGTGTCAGCAATTGCTTTAGCTGCTAACAATGCTTTTTCTTTTTTATTTTTTTAAGATTCTAAAAGTATTGGTATCCTTGAAACCTGCAGTAGGCATTGACTGATGTTGCCTGGTACTTAGATAAAATGAACATTTAAATCTTTCAGCCCATCAATCATGCACTGTTTCCAGTCCCATAAAAGAAAAAAAATAAACCAAAACAAAAGAAAGAATGAATGACAGTGTAAATCACACTAAATTTCACGACCAGCAGGTACAATGAAAGCACTAGAACTTTTAAGGAAAACTCACATAGAGAAAAGATGTTCCACTCTAGCAGCGTTAAAAGTAAACTGCAGTTGTGCACTACGTTGTCCTGGTCAGAGAGATTGACCTTGGCATTGTGATGAGAACCTGAGTGACAGATTGGACCCAGTAGTCTGGGTCTCACCCTAAACCTGAAACCCTTTCAAAATTCCTCTTCCTGCTCCTTTGGTACCAGGTCGTTTAATTCCTCCTGCTGATATGTTCAAAATCTTCACTTGCCTTGGAGGTAAATATAGCCTTAGGGGGTCCTGAAGTAAAATTAGGATCAAACAAAAAGGTTTAATTGCCACCTTGTTGAGAATTTTAAACTCATACTTGCAATTCACAAGTTGCAATCCTTCATCTGAGCTTTGTGGCAGGAACTGGCACAATCTATTGATTTTTATGAAGAAACAATAATACTAAAAAATGTGATTTCACTTCTGGATGTTGACAGGATTCAGACAAAACTTTAAAATAAACTCAGAAGAATGAAGAATCATGGAAATTATTAAGTTGCACCCCTGTGCACTATTCTCTGACATTCAAAGAGATAGAGGATTTCTATGTGTTAGGGTGAAATAGTCAACATAGAGGTACTAGGTAAAACGTTAAGTTAGAATAGCAGTGTAGAACTGCCTTAAAAATTAAGTAACCGATGATGGGGGAGATAAGGTATAGGCCACCTCTTCAGTTCCTTATCATTGCTGCCAAGTGCCAAGTGTAGATTATTAGTTCTTACAATAAGTATAATGTGATTTGTGATTTGCTTATATGTTACTATAGAGTACCAAGTCATCTCTTCTGCCCCAAGGTTCATCATACACAGCTAGACTGGACTTAATAAGATGGAGCTGATCTTATGGAAGTATCTTCAGTGTGAGACACAAATTACATAACATTTAAACTCACTAGTCCCAAAATGCTAAACTCAGTATACTCCTAATTAATGGAATAACCCACATTTCTTCATTTCCACTTAGGATTTTTTTCTAATACACACCTAAGAAAACAGTCAGTCATGTTTTATTTCATCCTTGTTTTGTGTACTTTTGTGGAAATAAAATGGTCTACAAATTTTTAATAATTTCAATGCGATTCATAAATATATCTCTGTCATGCGTTGGTTCAATTGAAGTTGATGGAGGTTTTTTAACATAAATATTGATCAATATAATGATAAATAAAGCCTTTCAAGCAGTGTTTTCAAAAACACTCAAGTGATTCACAGCACTAACCTTTTTGGGTTTTTTAAAATATTATTCTCTGAATATTTTTCTCTTTTTCTTTTAAAGTCAAAGGAGAGAGAAAGCTTCTCAAGAGAATAAATCAGAGCACCCAAGCTTGATCTTCTGAACCGTTCCATTGGTGGAGGCTATTTTTTACCACTGGCCATACATTAAATTTCTTCTGTTTCAGGTCAGCACCCTAGTACTGCTGCTATTAAAATAATGGAATTTTTTCACCAATGCTGAATACTTTTGAAGACTATAGTTTTTGTTTTGCAAACACTGAAGCCATCAACTGTGTCAACTATCTCACAGTACATTTTTGTTTTATACAAAAGGATCAATTTCAAGAGTGTTAGTAAAGTTTTGTGGATTTGGTTTACTGTTATTTATTATTCTTATAATCATCGTTAGTTATGGCTTTGTGTAACACCATCAGTAAAATGCAACATGTAGGAGTCTTCTATCATAGTCTATAAATGTTCAGAAGCACACTTATAAGTTCCTTATGAAAAATTCTTTCTCATGGATAGTGTCAAAGTCAAACAAATTCAACCCTGACGGAGTAGATGACTCAGTGCACGCGGCAGTATGCACTGGATGGAAAGGGTTCTTGACACTGAAGCAGTCCCTGAAGTAAAAGCTTATGATACGGGGAAATCTAAAGATCGATGCAGATAAGACACTGGATGTCCCAGTAGTCCTTAACTACTGATGAATGTAGATAATTCAATATTAATGAGAATTTGATAATGACCTGTTTTTTACCGACTAATACTGATAATGATAAACATGTGACAAAGATTTATAGGTTAGGGCTACATCAAACCATGCAGCCACTGTGATTTCAGTTTGTCTCATGTCAATCCAGTCACTTCTATTGAAATCTCAAAGCTGTCTGAAACAACCCATGAAGTCTTCACACAACGTGAAGTGGTAAAAATTTGTGAACTAAAATCAGCTTAAGCCCAAAAGCTGCCCTGCTGCTCACTGCCTCTTAGTTAGGTATGGAAAATCTAAATTGCATTCTAACAGTCTGTATAATGGAAAATATGAATGAAAGTACAGAAAATCAGTGTCATATATTTCTGCTGCTATACTGAAGCATCATTCACCTACATACTGAAGCTAGTTGCTCTACACACTGTGAGGTGAAACAAGAAGGCTCCAGTGCCAGTAGCTCCAGCTCAAATTCCACATCTGGAACTGCTTAGTAATGTATACGTAAAAATTATTTTGATAGCCAACACAATATAATCCCACTCAGACAACATTACACTCCTAAGTAATGTTGCCAGCATAATTTGCTAATTCTAACACTATCAATAGATATAGATTTACTACTGTTACATTTGCCATGTCTCATGGTTAAGTTTTTAGTTAAAGACTGGAGGAATTGATACCATAGGAGGACAGATGAAACATAGGAACTGTATTTTTCTGCAGATTAATTCCTCCTGCTGGTTTATGAATAGCTGATATCCCAGTATAACAGAGAAATCCAAGCAGCTGTAGCAATTAGACACGACAAAACATTTTCCACATACTGTTTTGTCTAATGAACTGTCAGAAAGTGCAGTTTCTCTGACTTTTAATTACTGCACCACCCACAGTTAGGACAAGTACACCTACCTCTTCAGTTGGAGACTTAATTCATTTTCTCAAGTGTCTCTTTATTAAAAGTGAGTGTTCCAAGTTTGGACTTCCATTAAAGAGTGCAATGCAACAGAAAGGCAGTGTTATGGTGTGTTTTGGAATGGCCATCCTTTTTCATTTAGAAAGAACGCTCTTTTACCTACCTAATGGATCAAATTCTCTGCCTTCACAAATCAATGAGCTCGATCATCCAAAGTAAGGTCAGACTTTACCTGACCAATGTTAAGCATTTCACTTATATCTTAGATAAATTAGTAGACTGAAAAGGAAACAGTCTTAACACTCTGCTGTATATAAGATTTCGATGAAATTCTCCTTAATCACTTGTGGTATTTTATAAAGCTTAATTTTAACTATTGAAAAATAGCTATTTCATTGTGATTACAGCTAAACATCCATTAAGGCTGAAATCTGGCAAGTGTGAGAAATGGAAATTTTTAGATAAAGTATTATTCCATGAATCTGAAATACAAAGCTGTTTGTATTATACATTTTCAGAAACATTTTCCTTATAAAAGGAAACATTTTCCTTTAAGTAAAAATCTTTTTGTATTTTTATTTCATTAGCAAGATGCTCATAAAGACAGAAGATTAAAAACACAGGATTTTTAATTGTTCTTGCCATCAATAAAAGCCTTCTTTGATATGAAGGATTTTTTATAGTAATGTTATAACACATACAATGAGAACATAAATGTTGAAACAAGACATCTGCACACACAAGCTATAAGCATAAACTGCATATTTTTTTATAACTAAAGTGCTCCAATAGATATGAGACCAAAAAACAATTAACTCCTAAATAAAATCTTCATTCAGAACAAAATAGGTCTCTGTCAGTCTCCCTTAGCATATACTTTAAGACTAAACTCAAAGCAGGGTCAGTGGAAATCTTCACACTAAATGATATGTAGACACTGATAGCCACAAATTAAGGAACGTCTGGGAAAACCCTACCAAGCACAGCTTCCCACAGTCACACACAAGACTAATTATTCTCCTGAGTGGAAAGGGCAGTGATTCTGAGACAAACTAAAGTGCAAAATTTTAAATAGGAAGATCAAGAGAGCTTGAGGTGTTTTCTGCAAGAGTATTTTAGGACTGTGGAACCCTCTCCAGAAATTCTTTATGGAGAAACGTCTGCATCTCCTCAGACAAAAAGGCCAAATGATGACAGATAGGAATAGGAGTGTGTTTTCAGAGGCTTGCATAGAGGTGGCATGAACACTTCAAGCTGGTCATGAAGAGGAGGGTGGTAAACAAAATCAATATACAAGGAGTTAAAAGAAGCCCAAGGAATTCCCACACATAATGCAATGTGTTGAAGTAAATCAGGGTTCAGGTTCTTGTGCTGCCTGAACCAACCCCTTAAGCTATATGAATGAGTGAAAACATTAATCTGTTCTTTTAAGACTGTACCAGGTAATGCTTCGTGAGAAGGTCAGGCATAGGGAAGTAAAAAAAAATATTTGGTGGCTGGAAGGCTGAGCAATATCCTGCTTCATTTTTTGTATTTAAAGGTTATTAGTAACGGAGGAGAATAAGAGCATTTGAATAGCAGTGCTTAAAGATACATAGTTTTGCCTCTTCTGTGAGATGACCATTTTATGTCTAGAATATAACATTTAGATAGGAGATCATACCTGATATAAATTACCAGAGTGCTCTGATGTTGCCTCAGAGTCAAGGCACAGCCTTGTATTTCTGTGGATATGTCTTTCAGTGCTCCAGCAAAGCAAACACCAACCCATCTCATCTTGAAAAAGGAGGAGTGTTTCTGCACTGGAAAAAAAATAGGTTTTTTCTTGTTATTTGGGATTATCTACTGAGGAAGAATACCTAATTTAAATATTGTTTTTAAATGGACACTAATTTTATAACATCAGATTTTATAATTCCAGAGAAATTTTAAGCAACAATATAAAAAACTTACTCTTGGCTATTTCAGTTTGGAAAAATATTTATTAAATCCTCAGTAAAATAAAAGTCAGAAGACTTGAGAGCCAAAATATCTCTCTTGCTCAAGAGAGACACTTATAAAAAGATGAATGAGATTAAAGGAACTAAAATTATGTGTACAAGTTGAGTGATCTCAGGCCTTTATTACATATCACATAATGAAACATGGAAACATTTGTTATAAGTTGTTACTATAAACCACACAGACAGTTTTGATCAGCAGAATTCTTTATAGCTGAAAAAGAAAATTAATTCTGCAAACTGTGTGGCAAACTGGGTTGTCAGCTACAGTAAATCTAGACTAATCTTCCATGAAAACTCCTGAGACTATATTATATTTTTAGCGTAATATATCTATAACTGTACAGGTTCTGTGCTGAGGTTCCATACAAATAAAACTGTCCTAAAAATAATGTTAAATTATGAAGTTATTAATTTTCTCACCAATATTCACATAAAGATTCATATTTCATTAATTCTAGCAAAAGAGGATGTAATTTACAGTGTTGTAGGTGAGGCTTTTTGTACTAGTAGGAAATTCCTTATGATACTAAATTTTGCACTTTTATACTCAAACTAAGCAAATGTACTGCTAGCAAGAACATTTTTGAAAAAAATCTTGTGTATCTCCAGTTAGAAAGAAGCTGCTATGCTTTTTTCTCACTTTTTACCCCTCTGACAGGGCAGTTCTCCTAGAAATTAAGTTATATCTTCATGATAAAACAAAGAAAAAAAGAAAAAAAAAGCTAACTTTTTGGTTAGCTGCTTTCTTGCTTAACAGGAAAGGAAGACAGTGCAAAAAAAATCAGGCCTACAGCTTTTTCAGGACAAATTTAAACAGGCATAGGAACCATCTTGCAAAGACAAAACAGTTCTGTCTTTCAGACTGACACTAGATCTTTTCATCCCCCAGCTTGTACTGAAACCTGGGGTTGCCCTGACCCAGGTGCAGCATCTTGCGCTTGGACTTGTTGAACTTCATGAGGTTCTCATGGACCCACTTCTTGAACTTGTACAGCTCCCCCTGGATAGCATCATGTCCTTGTGGTGTGTCAACTGCACCTCAGCTTGGTGTCATCTGTAAACTTGCTGAGGATGCATTTGATCTCACTGTCTATGTCATTGATAAAGATATTAAAGAGCAGCAGTCCTAAGACGGAGCCCAGAGGGACCTGCCTGTGTCAACAGCCTTATGTCCAGGTGGATGCTGGTGATGAATGATGTCCCTCAGGGGTCTGTTCATTTTTAGTGAATGCTTCATTAAAAAACTAATCATGTCTTTAATTAACCAAGGCACTTGACCCAGACTTCAGTAAAATCAGTGGGCTGCCCTTCTCAGCTCTCCCCACTCCAGGACCAGTTAAGTTGTCTAAGCATGTAAAATTTCAGTGATATGTCAGATCTTCAGGGTGTCAGACATTCACATAGGACCGGCAGATGTGATGGGACTAAGACATACCCTTACTCTTCTACAGGTGAGAGTCAGGTAAGTGCAATATCAAATTCCCACCATCTTGAGAAGTCTGTGAGAAACAGTTTACTGTGTTGTCATCTTAGACTGGATGGAGAAGCTACATGATACATGATTCAATCCTTACGGAAAAAAACAAACTGACACAAAAACAAATGCAAGAGCTTTGTACTTCTATACAAACTGCGTAACTGCCTTTGACAGTTTTTGTATTAAGTTCTTTGCTAACCATGCATTTTCAAATCCATATTGTGTAGTACTTTGTAAAAGAAGTGCACACAGTATCTTATAGATTTATGGATTAATCATATACAAATTGTACAAACTATATAACCACACAGCATAGAAGTATTTTGTTTTGTAGGTAAATAAGTGTAAAAATAGTATATTTTATGGAGATTCTAAAGACAGATTTCTGCAGAAGTTTGGGAGAAAGTTGTCTTCAGAAAATGCCGTGATTTCAAACTACATTTGATCAAAAGAAGCAGCATTCTAAATCAGATTTAACTAATCCTTAAGTGAGGGTTGTTCAAAGTTCAGAGTGGAAATGAAACAGAGCTGCAGTTAAAGGATGGGGCCACAACGAATTCTCCTTATAGCGAGAACTTAGGTTTGGATTTCTGCCATCTCCCTCTGATTGATGTTTCTCATGTGATTTCAGCATTGTGTAAAACAAGAAAAATAAATAAATAAAAACCCCATATCCTCTAAAAGTAGATTAAAATCAGGCATTTTGTTTGACACAGACTAAAGTTTAAGAATATTAACAATGGAATCTTAACATTAGTTGGGAATATCCAGTATCATTTGTTCTGACTATATGAAGGAACCACTTTCCTGACCATGGCACTCTTGAGAATATTGTCTTCTGATGTTTTGTTTCTGGCCTGGAGAACCAAGTATATTGCTCAATATTATGTGTGATTCCTGGTGGCTGAAAAGAAAACCTCATTCAGTTTCAAATGACTGAGAATGGATGGTTGTTTTCCCTTTATTTCTTCCAAACACTTTTAAATTATATTATTTGAAATCATGTTTTAATATGAAGCAAAGGAAAGATGCAGATAAAATCTACAATAATCTTGTTGCTACTCAGGTTCTCCTTAAAAGTCTGCATGAAAAAATAAGCATATTTTTGCAATTAAATAGATTTTTGCAATCTTTATATGAAAAGGCAAGGTCATACTAGGGTGGAAAGCGACATAGAGACTGAAATGGAATTTTAAGAGTTTAAATTAATGTTATAAAACAAAAATATATTTAGGCTTCTTCATGTACAGTATTTATATCTTAATCTTATGTAGTGTTTTTCATTCAGAAGTGCCCCCCCCGAAATTATGTGGAAACACCAAGAAATAGATAGAATTTCCATGGCCCTGTAGAAAGGAAGGAAAATCATTGTCTTTCTGGTCTTCCTATAGATGTTCATTTCCTAAATGTGTGGGATGTCATGCTGCCTTTTAAGTTTACACTTAAGATTATGGACACATGGTTCTAATGAATTTTAATGGATCCTTAGAAGTTTTGTAACATTATTCAATAATTTGTAGTAGTTGTAGTAGTACACATTGTGCATTAATAGTAAACATATATTCATTTTCAAGCCAGCTGTTAGAACAGCACATGATCTTTCTAAAAAAATAGATTGGGAAAAATGTTATACTAATTGTTCCGAAAATAATAATTAAAAAGGTACATATCAACAGCAAGGAAGTTGAGTATAAGGCAACTGTTTACTGAAGCAAGGTTTTCATTCATTGTTAGACAGTTTCAACATAATTTGTACATAAATGGGTCGAACTTCATTTAGGTTACAGTCTAAAGAGAAGGATTCAGGAAAAGAGTCATGTTGCTGCAGAAGTGATGAGACTTGCTGTGATGGTTTTGGTCTGGGTCTTCCTGGTGACCAGCTTGTAAGCAGGAAAGTGACCACGTACCCAGTATTCCATATGATTTTTACGTAAACCAGGGTATAAATAAGAGAGAGATTAGAGGTCTCTCTCTCTCTCCTTTTCCGGTGAGGTTCAG
>JAWMRA010000001.1:94745620-94775119 GCA_035584735.1 Pseudotriccus pelzelni | reverse complement strand
TCCTTTGCCCTGAGGGAAAAGGGAGGGGGGGGAAGGGGGTTTGCCACTGTGGGTTCAGGTATTTGGCAGGGAGCCAGGTCTGAACTATCACACTTGTTCATTAGAGCATCAGTGTTTCTCAGTTTAGAAGCAGACCCAATCAATTGAAATTTTTGTGAATGCATCTGGCCATGATCACTCTGACTTGTGGCACAGAGTGAAACCATCAGAAGTCACATGGAGGAGGCCAGGCCCCAGGTCCAGTCACAGGCAATGTTAGATGGTGAGTCAACTGTCCTCCAAAACGTGACATTCTCTATCGTTTGGTCACAGTGGACGGTTCCCATTAGGACAGTTGCAACCAGATCAGCCAGTCTCCTGTTGTAGCCAAGTGTCTCTTGTGAGAGAGAATGACATCACTCTCTCTTGATCCTGTACCTGGGTAGCCCATGTGTTTTTCTCTAAGCAGGTCCAACTCTATTATCTGACATGAATTAGGGAAGATGTCCTATCTCTGTTCTGTTGTTGAAAGATGACAGAATTTTAGGGACTATTAGGGTTTGTTCTTTTACATGAATGAACTAGAAATAACTCAACAAAATGTTTTCCAGCTACACCACTATTATCATGCATTTATTCTGCATTCAGCAGGCTGGTATGCAAAGGACCTTTTTCTGATATTCAGTGATAATGAGGTACTGAGTGACTAAAACGAGCCCCATCAGCTGCAGGGCAGCCAAATTCCATGTGCTCTGAGTCCCTGTGAGCCTCCAGGAGCAGGGCTGTTCTACGAGGAAGATGAGTCTGGAGCCACAGTGCCCCAACCAGCAGCAGGGCAGAATCCTGCCCAAGAAAGGCAGCCCTGTGACACCTGAGCATGGCAATCAGGGCAGGGCTGCTGACAATAGCAGGTTGTAGTACCAGTCTAGTGATATTTAGGCAAATTCATAATGGCAAGTCAGGTCCAAATTCCATCCAAGAAATCCACCCAACAAGTCAGGAACTGCAGAAGACAGACGTTGGTCTGGAGACAGCAGCAGCACAACCCCGGAGGGCAGTGGGGACCCCATCTGAACTGAAATAGAACTCCTGGGCCATAGACAGAGGAATGAGGAGGCCCCTGGTGAAGCCAGTGAGGGACATTAAGACCTTCTTACTGCAGTGAGAAGCAGCCCATCCTCACTGTCCTACTGCCTCCAGACCCTGCACGGCATGCCTTTTCAACTCAGGCATTGCTCACAGTGAAAGGAAAGGTGCAGCAGGTATAAATCAGTTGGTCTGCAGCATAGAGAGCCAAGGGCCATCATCATGATCTATTATTTCTCCTATAGGAGCAGTTACAGACCAAGGTTTCATTGCTCTTGGCACTGCAGATGAGAGCTCTTCCTCACAGGGGTCACTGCTCTGCTTCGTAAGGCAGGTAAGGAACAGGAGGATAAAGGGGAAGAGATGGGTGAATTGTGCAATTCTGTGCAATGAAAAGCACTCTCACATCAGCCCCTGTTTAAATGGTTAATGAGAGCGGCTCAGTGTTTCTTTGCTCCCTCCCATGCCTGAGGTTCATAAAGGCAACTGTGGGAGCTCTGAACTGTTGAAAAGAATCCAATGAACTAATTTTTCTCATTTAACTTTGACAATTTAATTGGTTTCATTGTTTGTAAGGTTTATGTTTATAGATGCATATGTTTATGTCCCAGTGAGTCTTTAAAACACTGTACTGGGTTGTTTCTTTTTGGAGCTAAGTTTCTTGGTGGGTTTTTTGTTGGTTTGGTTTTGGTTTTTTTTCTCCCAGTAGATTGTCTTCTTGATTTCTGGTATGGAAATATTTGGACCATACAATGCATTAGCTCTTCCAGAATAGTCTTTCTGTCCTTGAGTGCAAAGACTTCTTAAGATTCGCATTACAAGGTATTTCCAAGTTAGTCAGGAACTGTGGAGAGCAGCGATAATCAATTACCAGGAAAAAATAAATGTTGCCTTCTGACCTCTTATTACAAGAATGTAACCCACATCACCCACCTAATTTTTATGACTGACCCTTTTCATGTCTATATACAGTGCAATTAATTGGATACTATCATTTCAGAAAATTTCTGTATGTCTGGCTGTTTTCTTCTGGCAAGCTCTGGGTTCAATTAAATTAAAATGCCTGTGTTCGTCTTGTTTTGTTCACTTTGCAGTGCTTAATTAGGTTGATAGAGAAATAATGTCAGTATAAAAAGTATCTGTGTGAAAGATATTGATAATTATCTGTATTCTATTTTTGTGGCAATATGATTTTTAAGTGGAAGCCTGCGATTAATTCTCATCTTTCAATATGGGACAGATTGAAATCCATCTATGCTCAAAAACTTTATCCTATTCAGGCATTGGCAGAGAGCCATTCGGAGACAAATTCCTGGTGATGCAGAATCAGTTCTAAAACAAACAAGGAACAATGAAACCATTAAATTGTTAAGCTTTTTATATTATTAAATGTAGTTATAAGCCACATTTTTGGGAAATAACCAGAAATAACATTCTTGTTTTCATCAGAGAAGTGTCTGCATCATTTATTTATATGCAAAAGGAGGGGAAAAAAGGCATAGAGTAGATTAGGAACAAGTTATAGGTGCAGTCTGTCATATACACACACAACTGTAAATCTTTTTGGTTGCTTCATATGTAGGTATAAAGTTTGATTTTATAAAGACATCATACTGATCATCCTTTGGTCTTAATCTGAGGACTTTCAGAGCTAGTGAGCCAGTGTAATTCTAGCTTAGGATATCTCAGTGGGAGCTGTAGCAGTAGTATGCATCATAGATAAAGAACATGAGAACACATGACATGTATTGCTAAATTAAATTTTATGTGACTTTTACAGTTTTCAAATACTGTTGAATAAAAAAGTACATTCATATGAATGTTCATGGATAATTAATGACAAAGATTGGAAGCATCATGAACCAAATCAAGGTTGGCAAATACATTTTTTCTAGGGGCTAAAGTGCCTATTGCTAGCTAATAATATTAAAGTACTGTTAGTAATATACATTGCTAATTAATAGCACAAACTGAAACTTCAGACCTTCAAAATGGTGGCATTACTCATCTTGATTTCAGTATGGTTCAGATTAATGAATACCTCTTCATGAAAGTAGCAGTGAAATATATATGTAAATAAATAAATTCTCTTTTATGTTGTCAAATCTAGGTTAAAATTTATCAGCTACTCTCTGTATCAAAGTAGGCTTCTGCGTTCAAAAATAGGCCAGTTACTGAAGTAATTGACAGCAAGAGCTTGTATTTCTTCACATTTCTTCATCAGTGAGTGTGGAAATTTATTTCACTTCTCAGTGGTCTGGAACTCAAACCAAAGTTTAAGCCTTTTTGCAGACCTTTAAATTCATTGTTTTCACCAGACAGAAGGTTCTGCTATATACTTCATAAAAAAAGGGCAAAAAAGTCACTCTTTCCCACCTCCTTTTTTTCCCTGTAGGACAAACTTAGTTGTGTGTTGTGGCCAATGTATTTTGTAACTGACATTCATACAGATTTAACAGGCAAGAGGGACAAGCTCATTGGTAAACCCTGTCTCATTTATACATGAAATTATTGATCATAGAGGTCATCCGGCACATAAATTTGAAAGTGCTGCAGCATTAATTTCTCTAAAATGCACGGAAACCTCCTGCTTTGTGCTTAAGTATCCATCTGAGGCCACAGAGGAATGATCATAGTGTGGTTAAGTTCCCATTATTCCAGCCTTGAAGGGGCAGTTTTGTGCTCAATGACTAATGCATTTGTCTCACTGTGATGGATTAAACAGACATGCAGTGCTAGGAGCCTGTGGTGGGTGCTTCAGCAGGCTAAAGCTCTCATATTCTCACCCATGCCATAGGTAGCTCTGACAAAAGGTTAGAAGCACAAAGATTTAGGTGCTCCTTCAGGATCTGAACTTATTACCTGTCTCAGGAGAGAAATGCAGTAAGAATATAATACTTCCTAGAACAGCACCAGGTCAGCCAGCATGGCCCTGAGTGTTATGGTGAAATCTTAACCTCAGTGAGTGCAGAAGGAATGCTGCTTTCAATAATAAACTCAGACCCTGGGTTCAGTAGAGGAGCTGATGCTGGTTTCCTCATCTCCAGAGATCTTTTTCCTTTGCATGTAATTGCATACAGTAGATTGTACCATCAGTTTGCAGCTCCTTTCCTCCCTCTAATACTGATCTCTGGTGCTAGGAAAGGATAAAGATGAATACTGTTTTTTAAGAGGGTGGCTTGACTCTTTCATACAGTCCATCACTGTCCTTTCCAACACCTTTCATCACATGATCTAACAGCTTCCTGAAAACAGACCTGTCTATTTCTGTATGTCAGACAGCACATCAACACAGAGTCTTTTAAGAGAACAAAAGAAAAAAACACCAAGGAAAAGGAATGCTGAATGCTACAGATCTAGAAGAATCCATTCAGTCAGTCCATTAAATTCTTGTCAAATCTCTTCAGGGAAGAGATTAACCACTTCAGAAATCACAGCTGAAGAATCTGAGTTACTCTCACTTTCTTTAGAAAATCGAGGTGTGTGGGAGAGGTCTGTACATATTGCCTTCCCAGATCCAATTAATGACCCATCTAGTCATGTATTGTCTCCTTCGTAGTTCCCAGATACTTAGAGGCAAAAGCCCTGTAATGTTGGTAATTTTTAAATAGAATGTTCATAAGATCTTTTCTCACTTAAAATTAACTTTTTTCCAGAAACAGAACCTTCCAAAAGAGATGTGGCAAAAGTGGAATTCTCCTTTCCAGCAGCTCTGCAAATGCCTAGTACAGAAATAATAAGATACAGCAGGTGGTAAGGAAATGTTACTTGAAATGACAAGAGAAGATTTAGACTTTAAACTTTTCTTCTTGAACAAGAATTTGGGTTAGCCAGCTGTTACTATTACTTTGTTATGCCTGTTTTCAGTTTACCTGAGAATTAAGAATTGTTACAGTCAGATCTACTGAACACCACAAATCAGTTTCACCCAGAAAACTTGTATTACGTTCAAGCAAATTCAAAGTAATGTTATTACTCAGTGGAATCAGCTTCACATCAATGGCAGAGATGAGATCAGTGCTGAACCAAAGTCCTAAGAAGCAGGTAATGGACATGAGGTATAAGTGAAGTATACACAGATGGCCTGACCAAGATCTATGATTTAAACAAAGTCTCCATAACCCTAAATCCAGTGGTCAGTAATCATTTAACACTAGTCAGCCTTCTGAAAATTAAAATTCTCTGTAACCTGTCAATGCATAGTGCTATATGTTAATTGTCTTTTTGACTAGTATTTCATTCTCCAAAGGGAGAAAAAACCCCAAATTTTCAACAGATATATGTAGGCTTCTCTGTATCTAAAGATAGAGAAAAAAATCATTGTTAAGCTTTAGAGAATGGTTTATTAGTAATTGCTAACTTTAAGCCAAACATTATCTTTATTATCTTATTATATGTTGAGTCCTATATGAGTGTCCAAAAAGGGAGGGAATGAAACTTGCAGATTTTAAAAGAAAAGGGACTATCCCAACAACCTTCCCTTTCTGCCTTAAATATACTAACTCAAACACAACCATAAAAAAAATGCTTTTAATAAATTCCTTTCAAATTATATGAAATCTGTTTCTAAAGTCCCTAATGGCAAGTGCACCTTCCTCCTCCATGGTTGGTGTTTAGCTACATCATTACTCCGGTGCTGCCAAGACATGTCATGTCATTTCTAAGTTTAATTCCAGCAACAGTTTTTTGTTATATCTTTATCATCAGACTTGAAAAATCTTCCACCAGCAGACAGGTCACCTTTCATGCTCCTCTTCTATGAATGGAAAAACTATGCTAATCTGAATTTAAATAACATTGTGAGCATCCTTTGAATACTCTTTGTATTTTAATCTTCTTCAAGACCGAGCATTAGACCTGGACATAACGTTGCATAGAAAGGCAAGATCATTTGCTCCCCACAGTTAAATTTAAACTTAATTTAATCCCAAGTTTGAATAAATTTTCTTGCTGTCAACATTACAAAAATATTTTCTCAAAATCCTTAATTTTACTCACTTCTAAAATACAGATAAATTACATCTCTGTTTTATAATTACTTTTGAAAATTCAAAAATAACTACAAAATTACTCATTGAATAACATCTTTTGTTGTTATTGTTTGAAACATTTTTTGTTACATTTATTTCCCTACCAAGTACAATGGTGAATATGCAGCCATTAATAGTCTTTTTACAACCCTCTACATATTGACGTTTTGTTACTTTATTCTACAAATTACAGTATGTGATCCAACTACAGAAAATGTATGTATGTACATTGAAATATAGACCGTAATATAGAAATGCTACAACTGTACATTTCTTCACTTATATTTTAAAATGTCATTGCAGGTTATAGAGATTAAAAAAAAAAAAAAGAAACACAACAGAAAATGTGTTCTGATCATTATGAATACCATTTTGAAGAAAAAATTCTCCAATTACAAAAAGACTGCAGTAAATTATCCGCTATCTGTCCAGGTCAGAGAATAACAAGAGATTACCTTTAAATCCACTATCTCCTTCATTCTTTCAGGATTAGCTGAGAGACAATATAAATACTGCCTTTCTTTCTGATATCTTTGGGACTTCGTAAAAGTCAAAGTTCTTGAGAGAAAACGTCTTCCATAATGATATTTTTATGGGTATTTTCACATATACAGTTACAAATAACAGAACCAATATATCTGAAGAATGGTATTTATCTTCCCTAACTTAATATTCTAAAAGTTAGCTACCTCATCTAAATTGACTGGTGAACGTATACCATCCAACAGACAGGTATACACTTAGTTTATTAATTCACACCATCAGCTTCTATTGCCATTACCTCCAAGAAGTTTCACTTCTCAAGATGGCCAGAGGAGATGAGGAGCTGCCCAGTTCTGAGACAGCTAACATTTCAGTGTACACATCCCCACACCACTTTCCTAGGATGTAAGGGTGAGTGAAACAGGGGCACCACCAGGTGTGTTCTGCAAGCAGCTGTTTCTCCCTGCTGTGATGGTCACCAGTTGTCAGCTGTTTCCCAGCTGTTGGACACATTCTCTTGCCAATTTGCTGATAATCCTCCTTTTCACAGTTCAGGTGAACCAAGTTGGATTGCTTGGATGAGCTATTTAAAATGTCTAATCCTCTTTTGAGTTAAATATGTTAGGGAACCCCAGGGTTGGGGAAAATTAACTGGTTTAATTTAGACAGTCTAAAAAGTAAATCCTGGATAACTCAGCACATTTTGATGGAAAAGAAGTGTAAAACAGCACAGCTAGGTGATCAGTCACTGTTATATTTCCATTTTAATTGCAAATGAGACAGAATGAAGACTGAGGTAGCTTATTGTCTGTCCTAAAGCAACACTGGTAATGCACCTCACACCTGGGAACTCCTCATCTCCCTAGTCTTACAGAGGTCAAACATTTATTGAAGCACTCAGGCACAGAGCTGACACTCACAGCAGTTCAGTCTTTATTTGCTATTAACCAAGTCAAAATTTCCCTACTTGCTGTAAATTTGTGGCCTTTGCAAATCTCACCAGAATTAAATAAGTCTGGTGTCATGTAGCTTTGTAGCTCTCATCTGGATTCTCTGATCTTTCTTATCTTTCAAGTGCCAATCAAGATATTCCCAATCTCATCCTCACATGAACTCTCAGGTGTCAGACTAGACACTCTCCTTCAGATGTGGCACCAGTAGAGTGTCCCTTTCCTCCTCCAGAGACCTTTTCCATGATTCTTGTCTTTGATATATTCAAAGCCATCACATCTGGTTGCTGATTTGATCAAAGAGCTTTGGGGTGTGTTAGGTATCGATACACCTACATACATAAATACCCCCAAAGTAATGATGTTTCATTCTCTTATGAAATTCCTGATGTATCACCACAAAACTGATACAATTCACAGAGAGCAAGAATTTGCTTACATGAAAGTGCTAAAGAAAGTACATGAACCTTTCAATCAGCTGCAAGCACGGTATAAGTCTCTGTAATGAGTTATATTTTACTGAAAAAAAATGCATTCATCTTTATTCCAGGCGGGTTTGGGGTTTTTTTGGTTTATTTTCTCTTAGTGTGTGCAGCACATTTTGCAAATGATTAGTGTGCACTTTGCATTTAAATATTCTGTAGAGATCAGTAACATTATCAGAAATATCTCTGAAGGAATATTACAAATTATGAAAGGATGGAAAGCAGTTGCTACTGTTAAATTAACAGTCATTTAAACAATAATAATTTAATGGTGTTACACCATAAAAGCCTTTTGCTTCATAGAATTCAGGAAAAACAAGACTGTATTTTCCACATCGATTATATATAGATGTGGGAGAGGTTAAATATATGCATGTGAGATTGGATGAGAGGAATCTCAGATAGAGTCCTGAAAACAATAATTTTTTAGTAAAAGCTCTAACAGAAAGGTAATCTCTGCAGAAGCTCTTATTTTTGTTTGAAGTCATGTAAGCATTTTAGTATCAACTGTAAAACTAATTACCAACTCTTAAAATCTTTGCTGGATTTCTGTCTATGTGGGTTTGTTTTGCAGGCTAACAATTACAATGGACACATGTGTATTCTGCCAACCCAGGTATCAACCCCTGGACACATGAGCTCTGATCATCCACTCTGCTAGCCCTCAGCCCTCTTACTGCTGTGCTCAAATACCACTCCTATTTATTGTTCTGGAAATCCTTCACTTTGGGAACTGATCCCAAAAGCCACCATGGAAGAAGCGAAAGACAGAAACAGAGTTTGACTGTGTATGGACCAGTAGTGTTTTCCCCCAGATGCAGGAATGTTGCATAGGATTTTATGCAATATCACCCCTCAGTTTCATGCTTTAGGTGTATCACTGCTACATATTCTTGTGTTACATCAGAAACACTGACCTTAAAAAACAAACTAATAAACAAAACCCACGACCACAAAAATAGTCTGATGAAAGGGAAATCCCAGAAGGAAATTCAAAATGAATTGAAAAGAAATTTAGCATAGAGGAGGCTAGCTGTCAGCAAACTGCACACAGGCTTGTCTTTATCTCTCAGCTTCTGAGCTAGAGGTCTTTTCCTCATGCTGATTTGTTTCTCAAAGTAGAAGCAGGCATTGGAAATGTCACTGATAACACTGCTAAGGGTGAAGATACCTACCTACAGACTCTACCCCACTGCACAGGAAGCAAAGGTCTTTGTGCAGAGAAGTCATGCATCAGGGCCAAGCCTGGATGTCTTCTCAGCCTCCCTCCACTCCAGTGGCTTCAGAAGCCTCCCCCAGCAGTACCTGCCTTTAGGTTTCCTTCCAACAGGATGGTGATTAAAGTCCCAGGGAGAGGCACACCTTTCCTCACTAGTCTTATACGATGTACCCAGATTATTCTTCCCTGAACTTTGCATTTCCTCATATTTCAATCAACAGAAGAAAACCTCTGTTTTCCTCTGTTTTTTGCTCAATAACAAAGATTTTGTCTACAGTGTTCCTGAGCAAAACCTTCAGGCCCATGGAGCATTTGCAGATCTCTCTTGATCCTTTTCAGGGTGCAAATATATTTAGCTCTTTAGTGCTCTTTTCTTTTCTGGCAACGGAGGGAAAGTAGCTTGTACCAAAATGGGATAAATGTTATTCCATTCATGCTCTGATTCTGTTAGTCCAGAATATTCATATCTGAGCAACAGATCTCACGATCTTTAAATTACGTTTGTTAAAAAACTAAAGTGTTGGGAGTTTGTGGTTTTTGTTGTTGTTTGTTTTTTATTTAGGGCAGGGTTCTAAAACTTGACACTTGCTCTAGCCTATAATAATTTATTATAATCAAGCTGTCAAATATTTTCCTACAAGCTGTGTCAATTTGGGAAATCTTTCAATGCACTGTTTGTTGTCTCCAGCTGATATGATATTAAACTGACATATTATGAAATTACAGTGTATGGATGTCTTTTGATGCTGGGCTATATGCTCTTCCATTTCACACCAGGGCAGCCCACATGGATTTTCATGCCTTGACACTGAGCTACAGGGTCCTGACTTCACAGAAGGGTATTAAATGTGGGCTGTGCACTTGGGGAGAGCACCTTTCAGAGTGTAGAGCTAGAAGCAGTGCTTGCACTGTGCTCAGGCTTCAGAGATTTACAACATATGAGATCTCATAAAATGTAATGCTAACAGAACCATCTGGAGAGCATCCAGTCAGGGAGGCTGCTCTCCTGGAGCTGTGTGCCTGGCATAAGGCAGGATCAAACTGTGCATACTAATACTGACAGAATTTTTTTTCTTTGGGTGGAGGGAGGTGTTCTACTTTTTTGGTTGTTGTTCGGGGTTTTTGTTTGTTTGGTAGTTTTGTTTTTGTTTTTTATTTTATTCTATCATGTATTATTAACACACTGCCTAAATAATTCCTTTTATTATACTTAAGACATTGAAAAAAAGGAAAGGTCTTTCAGCAAAGACAAGAGAGCAACTTGGCAGAGATAAACAGGAGGACAGGGCATGAGCTATTTAAGCTAAGCTGTAACAAGGGTACAACCAACTGAGAGCAATGAAGAGGGAGCTTTTGCACAGAAATGACATGGAGAAAATGTATACCAGTGATGTATTTCAGATGACAAAGGTGAATTTGTGAAAGGGACTATGAGAACTATGGCTCTGTAATGACCCGGCTTCTTAGTCACGTTCCCACCTAAACTCACTGGGAAGCTGAACTGTTTAGTTCTGCTTCTGCATAGCTAATTGTGCTTTTGATCCCTTTGAAGAAATAAAGCAGAGTAATGTACTGATAAAGTTGGGGTTTCTTTTGTGGGGATTTACAAACTCATTGCTTCACTGGTGCCAGTTTCTCCTGTCTGGTATATCACATATAACTCCCATTACCTGGAGCAATGAGTTGCTTGGGAAGGACAAAACAGAACTATTTATCTGAAACAAGCTTTTTACATTTTGGAATACATGTAAGCTTTCAGTTGTTCTATAAAATGGATGGGAAGTATGGCAGAACTCATAAATCTTTTTTTTTTTTCCCTGCTTCCAAATTATCTGGAACTTGTGTTTCCAGCAGGTCTAGGGAACTCATTGGAGGCTAGTAAGAAAAGACTCTCATGAGTATGCCTGGCCCTGCTCCACAGTGCACAGGCAGCAGGAGATCGAGAGAGGCTGCACTTTCACCCACCCGTGCGACGCTGGGGTAAAAGTGTGCAGGATAACCTGTCTGTTCTGTACAGGCACTCGAGGAAGGAGAAGGAGACCATACAAGCAGAGCTAAATCATGTGTCCTTGAGGAAAGACACCTCAGTATGTAGCTTAGCAGAGCCTTCAAAAACCCTGAGAAACAGAGGTGTTGAAAAACTTTCTAATACATAAACTGGCAGAATTTGGTCCACTGCCAGGAGCTTAAGTGTATTCAAACTATCCTATATCAAAAAGGCATTTCTGGGGACAATTTGCATTCACATAATACATGTGAACTGCAAGATGTTACTCAAATGTTCACAGGCTTCATGTTTTACCAGCAGAAAACTGGAAAACTTCACCTTATCTTTTTGGTCTTTAAATCCTTTAACTCCTGTACATCACCATATTTACAGAGCACAAATTCATTTCTAAGTATTATTTGCTTATTTAAGACCAGCTGCTTCCTGACCCAAAATGCCATTTAAACAAGTAATCCTAGCTCTTTGACAGCCTTACTATTTGCCCTTTCAGTAAACTTTTTTTATCTTTTTGGTATGTGAACATTTGCACTCTCACCTGCAGTTCAGATCAGCTCCCACTACCTCAGAAGGCTACTGCTTTGCTCTGAGGGTGTGATTGTAAAAAAACCCTAGTTTTTATTAGCACTAGTGGTCCTATTCACACCCCCAATCAACCCTGAAATTGATATTCTTCATCTGATCTGCATAGGTCATCTGGCAGGTCACTGCCTCTGTTATATTACACCAGTGTTTTTCCACTAACCCAGTTAACAAGGTTAACTAGAAACGTGACAGACAGAAGGGAAAAGCTGGACACATGGCACATATTATTTGGCTTAGAAAATAGCAGAGCTTTCTCTGTGGCAAGAACATATGAAGAAATGATTTGTGACTCAGTCAAAATAATTTTTGTTTCTTCTTTTTTTTCTTTGACTGTCAGAACTCTTGAGACACCAAACCATGCCCCTGCCTACCCTCTCAACTACAGCAAACTCCTCTTGAAATAAACTGTTTGCCATAACCCCAAAAAAAAAAAAAAAAAAAAAAAAGCAGAAAAGCTTTTTCTCTTGCTGGTGAGACTTGAGAGAAGAGTTTTATAAATTTAACTGCCAATATACCATCTGCCTCTGCTGCTCCTTTGAGCCTAGCTCTTCTAATTGTGTCTTTAACAGATGACAAAACCCCTACTTTCCTCTTGGGCACTGTAAAATAATAACAATTAAAACATGAATAATAATAATTAATGAAGCACACATGGTGCAGTAAGCCTGAAGCCTCAATAGGCTGCCTATTCTGCAGGAAGTCTGTGCTCATTTTGTCTTGAGAGATAACATTAAAAGACACTCCATTCTGGAGCTGAGGCCACCAGCCTTGGGAGGGCAGCTTTGCACAGTAAGAGACACACTGCAGCAAACTCTATGTTCTGCATCACTTTATGCATTTTTACGTTCTACGCACCATAAGCAATTTTAACAGGTGGGCCACACCCAGCAGACTGGGCAAGCTGTGTTTTAGACTTGAAAGTTGTTAGCTACCCTTTTTTCCACCTGCTGTGTTTGGCACCTCAAACATTGAAGTGAAAAATCAGTTTGTTGCAGTTCTTAGCTGTGTTCCAGTTAATTTTTTGCAGCTCTGCTAGTTTAAAGCAAAATATTACTTCACACACTTGGCAAAGGAAGTATTAGACTTATGTAACAGATCCTGGAAAAATCTTCTGGGAAAAAAATCGCTGTCACTTCTCCTAGCTGTAACATATGCTGAGAGAGCCTGGGTTATGAACTCAAATGATCTCCAGGTGATCTTTGAGTCTTTAAGATAGTTGGTATGCCATATAAATTAGAATAAGCCTCAGGCTTCTTCAACATACGCTGTCAGGCTCTTTCAACACAGACTGTGGGCTGGTGCTCAGAGTTACAGACCTGCTCCTCCTGTCTATCCAACATGGCCTGTTTGGACAATGAATGCAGCCAAGGATTTAGCTGTGTCCGTTCAGGGCTGTGGCAGCAAACCATGATGGTTAAACTCCACTTTTGTGCTAGGGCAGAGGGCACTCACAGGAAGTTTTTCTCAAGACTTCTTTGAACTTTTAAAGGCTTTTGTTTTTTAATTTGTATTTTTAGTTTGACCCTTTCAGGATGTACAAGAAGAACTGTCTTTGGGGATAAGGTTAAAACTTGCATACAAACTGCTGGAATTGTGAATAAGAATATCTGTAATTTGCAATTAACTTCATGCAGTAACCTATGTGTTCATAAATTCAATCCACTAGTAATGTTTTCCACTCTGACCACAGATGCTCAGTGAAGATATTGGCTGCCTTTCTCCTGCATGGTGGAGAAAAACAGTGGCAGCATCTTAAAAGGCATTTTGACATTTGACACTGCTTTCAGCAAAATTATCCTCGCACATATGGAATTTTCTTCTCTCTTTTCTGTGAAGTTTGAAACATGACTGTGAAATGCTTATTTTCTGCAAAAAGAAGACACTAATTTTCCTAACCTTCCTGATGCCTGGTTCCTGTTCAGTCCTGGAGTAAGGTTCACAGATGAAAAGAATTAAAAAGTATTTGTATATATAGCTGTATATCCATTCAATCATCTCTTCTCACTAATTGATATGCAAGCAGCCATGAAGTTAGAGACAACTATATAAAATTTTATACTGATGGAGGAAATATGATCAAATACAAGTCCTAAAGTGCTTTCAGGTTACTGACACCCAGAATTTCTACAGCTGGTACGAAAACAATGAACATTCAGGCATCATGGGCAAATGCCTTTTCCTTTTTTATTTTTCATGCTGACTGTAATCTAATAGCAGAGTGAAGCTAGATAGATGATGATTATCTGCTTTCAAAGCCTACTCAGCAACTTTTGTCTGTTGTGTGAAGCTAATGGCTTCCAAGTGAGTTTGAAACACTGAAAAACACATTTGTGCAAGAAGAACACTTCTTGTTTGTTTTTATTAGGACTTATCAAATATGTTCCAACAAAATGCAACTGAAAAAATTATTTTAGTCGTTCTCTTAAGCTTTTTGACAGATTATAATCAGAAAAGTGGATTAATTAAGCCCCATGATTTTTATAGTAGATTTCTGATTCAATAATCAAGTGAAACTTGTATGAATAAAGATAAATATAGAAACCTATAATTTGCTTATAGCCTTCTTTACAATGCAAATTTCAGTTACCACAGTCATAAAATCCATTTAATTTAGATTTAGAATTTGCCATGGATTTCTAATCTTCCATAGTTCTAATCTTAATTATATCCCCTGCCTACATAAAAAACAGCTGGAAAGCAATAGAATTTAGCAGAAACATTTAGCTAAATTTTTGTTAAATGATCATAACATAATAATCATTTATTTATTCAATTTTTCTGAAGCCTTACTTGCATGGTGATCTTGGGATGAGCTCTAAGAAAGCTTCTGTCAAATATTGTAATTAACATTTGTCTTCAAGATAACTTTGTATTTGCAGTTTTCAGTGCCTCTCTTTTTTGGAGGGTGAAAGAAAGTATATGCCTGCTTGCAGCCAGTTTGGCAATTAAATATCCCACAAAAGGCTATGCAGAAATATTCTAAAAAAGTCTTTGGAGATCATGAAAACACTACTTGCATGGTACCTGTATTAGAGTGTCTAGCAGCTCAATTTTATAGAGTTACAATAAAATACAGTATGTCCGACACATCAACCCTTATCTTGCTCTCTTCAGGTAAGTGAAGTGAGGTTCACTTAACTCAGATAAGTGGTTTAGCTGGTGATATTCTCCACTTCATCCAGGGCATAGAGAAGTGGCTCCTGCATGGCAGCAGTATAGAATAAGTGCCTGGGAAAAACTAAGAACAAAGAGCCCAAATGGCTTTCTCCAGAAAGCACTGGTGACTGGCCAGGCAGGTAATAAGAATTTATAATAACAAGCCAGGCATCTAAAGAACAGGCAGGACAATCATTTTATCATTTGCTCCAAGCCTGTGTGTTGACTGGAGGAAACAAGTCTTCCTGAAGAGACTGAACCAGAGAAACAAAAGGAAATATAGATCCTCATTAATATACTGAAGAGAGCAAAGAAAGCATGTTAAGAACACAGTCAAGAAGTCACTGTCATGGGAAAAAAATAAGAAGCTTTCTTTGGTCTTGAGAATTTAAGACAGTCTAGAAGGACATGGTAAGAATATTATATTAAAAAAATGTGCTAGAATTTGGCTCTGGAACAGAACTGTATTACCTTGATAATACAAACAGTTTAACTAAATGAAGGGACCATCTTTGGCAAGATGTTCTCTAAGGGCTTGTAAGAGCCGAGCCCTCATTAGCAGCTATCATGTGTGTCTTGTTCTTGTGAAACGGTCAAAGAGAACCATTGTAGTGGTAAATAAATCTTGGCCATTGAAAGACTAGTGTAGATTAAATTATGTCTTTAGACCCAATAAAAAAATATTCTTTTTTTGCTTTGTTTTCTGGTGCTTTTTCCCTGTGTGTAATACTTTGGAATTTTTTTATTGTGCTACAGCTACCAGATCTGTGACCTGTAATAATGAAAATACCCCTGCCAAAGGCAATACAGTACTGTATCTTTCTTTGAGTCATTTACTGCAGTTTATATTCTTCCTGAAATTGATGTAATGTCTCAAGCTGGTAAGAAACTATCTGAACCTTCACTTTCATTCCTTTTCCAACTGTTTCATTAACCAAGGAAAAACAAATACACATAAGGATTGCAGAAGTCCTCCAGGCTATTTGCCTATTGTTTTCATAATCTCATTTTTAAAGGTTAAAACATCCTGCAATGCAACAGAAGTGAATGGGGGGGGAAATGAAAGATTCATAATATACCTAAAAGGCTGGAAGTGTACTTTTTTCATCTGGGGAGAACAAATTTTGAAAGCCAGTATTATGAACAGATTTTACACCAAGCTTTTAAGGCCAGCCAGGCAATGTGCTACAGCATCTGCCTCGTTTTACTAGTCCTTCCGCAATACGAGCTGGCTGCAGAACGACCCTTGGCCTTTCTAATAATGCTGAAGAAAACCTCCTCTGTCCAGAGCCTGCTGCACTGGCAACATCCTCTGTCGGGATGTGGCCTGCAGAGGGGCAGTGCCGCACAGCACAGCTTGAGTAGCTGACCACGACAGGCTGTAGCTCAATGGCCTGTTGTCTCCCCAGCTGACTTTTACGAGAAGAGGAAAAGGCTCAGTGGGAGAAAACAGACAAATGAGAGGTCAAATATTTACAGCAGAGCTGTAAGACAAGAGGTTTGAAGTCCTGGTGCAAATGGCAACAGTGTGGCAGGGAAAACAAAACACAACGTAAAGTACAAATACACAATAATTCACTATAGATTGCCATGCAACACATTACCAAATAGCATAATTTACAATGTGTATAATTCATAGGCTGTACAAGTTACAGTTTCCACCATGTTAGACTTTTGCATCCAGTTAGGCTTTAAAATTTGCAGGAATCTAGATTTCAGGTCACCATACAGGCGCTTGCCAAGAACCCGGTATGAGATTTCAAAAAGAAACTAATCAGAGATTTATAAATGCTTTTTTCCAAATGAAAAAAAAACACTATTAATTAAGATTTGTATGCCTGTAAACGTTTCTAGGTAAAGAGGTGAATTTCTAGGTAAAGAGGTGAAATTAGTCTTTAGTTTTAGTTCACAGAAATGTGCAGGTAGATATATGATACATTCTTTCTTCTTGTTGTTGTCATACAAAATATCAATCACATTGTCAAAGAATATCAACATGAATAAAGCTGCGAATTCTTTCTCCCAGAAGAGTAAACAAAGAAATATTATAACTTCATATTTGAAAACAAAAAGTCCTCTGCTGCTTTTCAAACCAAAAAAAGCAAAATTAAATTCCTATTCGACAAATCAAAGATTGGACTTGGAGAAAAATAATAAAAGGATTAAAACTACTCTACCCCTGAAGATATATTTAAAAAAAAATCTATAAAATAACTCTAATCTTTACAGTGATGATTACATCTTATGTCATACAATCTATACCTGAACCTAGGACCTTCTGCCAGGGGTAAGTGTGAATCATCCTCAGAGAAATGCTACCCAGGAAATCCCCTCACCTCTCCACATCAGAAGGTGTCAAGGTGATTTGTGTCACCTCTATGAAAGTGAAGATAAACTTTCCTTACCACTGAAGGCTGAATCGTGTCTGACACACTTTGAAGTGACTTTGACTCATCTGTATTCTGTGCTCATTCTTGAAGTTGAAAGAAAAAACCAAAGTGTAATCATTAGCAATTTTGTTTCATTAGCAACACTTCAGAAATTTAAACTGACCTCTTAGACAAAAATTGTTCCTCATAAAAGACAGTAAGATACCTTCTTTTTAACCATTCAGGCAGGGCTTGTACAGTTTTCAGATGACTCCTCTATTCAAAATAATAAAAAACCCCAAACTAAACCAAAAAGCCCAAAACAACAACAACAACAACAAAATGTAGTCTGATAACTTTTTTCTTAAAGGGGTGACATTTTCTCTGAAATTTATAGTTAGGGAATAAAATTCATATTTTCCACGCAATGATGCGGTTGATTTAATTAAAGTAAAATTCACCCAGGTCCCTTTGGGAAAAAATATTTAAATGGTCTTTATGTGGATTACAAATTATTTTTTTTGTTAACTATGTTAAGTAGTGCTAATTTCCAAATAGATAGTTTACAAAAATGGAATAGAAGATTATTTAAGAACCAAGACACTGCAAAATGGGATCAGAATATGGATCATTTAAAAATAATCATAGATAGCATTTGCAAGTTTTCATAGGGCTTGGCTAAAAATACCTGGTAAACACAGCCCATTGTTGCAGGTAAAACACTCAGCACTTACAGAGTAAAAATGTAAAGTCTGTTATTCAAAGAGATAAGTATTGAAACACACATATCCACAACTTCCCCTAGGCAAAACCAACACAGCAGTTTGCCACCTTCTAATTCTATATCAATCTCTGCTTTTTACTGTTTGAAATTATTGCTTTGTAGAACTCATTATTTTGTAAGTCAGTTTTAAAGGAAATGTTATGTTGTCTTTGCAGACTTGTGGCTATGTCTCTACTAGCAAATTAACTGAATCAAGAGTTCAGATTTAAATCCTCTGATTTGATAATCTATTGATAGAAGAGTTCTGGCAGACTTTTAAACTAAAGAAATATTACACTCCCAAAGAAATTCTATGCAAGATTCAAGAATAAGTCCATGCAAAAGATCATTCCAAATAATTATTTTGCCTGCTACCACTTTCTTTTGGAGACTAACAGAGTTTAATTGTATGGCTACAGACCATTGCATGCCAGCTGGCCTTGCTGCCGGAGACTAGGTTTCAGCCTGTTTAGTTTATTGGTTATAGTAGCAAACTTGTGAGACTATACTGGTGAAAAGATTAATACTGTCATGAAAATTAAAACGTTCCTGGCTGAAGATAAAAAAGGACATATAAGAGTGCCTTTATTCAAAATGTACTTTCTTTTCAGTGGGTGGTGACAGACTGAATCTTGTCAAACCCTTACAAAAAGTCTTGCTGAAATTAATTTATCTCTAGTGTTTGCCTTAAGAGAAAAAAAAAATTTAAATAAGCAAGAAAATCTGAAAAGCTATTAAAAAAAGTCTGTGCAGTTCAGAACTGTAGCTTTTTAACAAAGTCTTGATTTTTAAACCCAATGGCTGAATTAACAGAAGTTTTCTGAAAGTAAAAATGTTCCCTTCACATCTGTTGTTTACAGTGAGAGATCCAAACTTAAATCAGCTAGAAGCTCAGGAGAAAATTCACAGTACACATGTGGGTGGAAGTCTTGAAAGCATGTTTATTCCCATTATCCACCAAAAAGCACCCCACAGTGCCTAAGATTTCGCCAGGAGCAGGGCAGAATGTGCAGGTCTCTGCAGAAACTGTCACCAGCCCCAGACTTCCAGCTGTGCTCTGTGCTGTCATCCAGACAGACATTAGCTGCTCATCACAGAACCATGGAATGGTTTGGGTTGGAAGGGCATCTGATCCAAACTCCATGAACAGAGCAGAGGCATTTTCAACTATACTGGGTTGCTCAGAGCCCATCCAGCCCAACCTTGAATATTTTCACGGATGGAACTTCTCAATTCCCTGTCTTGAAAGAGGGATTGATGGTAGCAGTACATGTATGCAGCTTTCTTCCACTCAGACATACAAAGTGATCTTTATTACCTGGATAAAACCCATTTTATGCTGCTCAGAACTTTCCCTTGCTTTGAACTGAAATAGTCAATAAGTAACTAAGTAGTGAAGTATTGGCTGCTTCTGCAACGACCCAGTATCAACAATATTATTTCCCATGCTTTTACTGAGAAAACTTTGCAGTCTAAAATACAATGATTTCTGTAATTAATTATAAGGGCACTCCAGCACTCAGCTATGCATTTTTCTACACACGCACACGTCGATAGAGCTTTCCATGCACATACTCTATATGTACCATATATACACACTATATATATTTACCATGGAGATAAATATAAAGTACATGTATAATGCCTAATTAATGCATGATATCAATGCATTATATATGTATATATGTGCACTAATTGGCGTGTAATTAGATGTGATACTGGTGCTCACAGGTTCAAGCAAACATACTTATACAAGGAAGTCAGTACTTCTAAAGAAGAAGAAAATAAGTGAACAGAAAGTGAAAATATAAAAAGTGCAGCTGCAGTCATGCAAGCTCATTTTGAAATTATAAACCAATTAATAAAAAGTAGAAATTGTGTATTATTTGTCCATAAAATTTACCATCATCTTCGTCTCCTACATGATGTAGTCTAGCTTGTAAACCTAGTACTAGTAGTAGTAGTCTAGCACTTGTAAGCCTATTTCCCTGTATCTCTATGTAAGCACATTTAAGAGAAAAATTCCAAATAAAAATATCCTGACTGTTATGTTACCTGTATGAAGTTTACAGGTTATGTGGATGACAGCAAAATTTAGCTTTAGAAAATAAAATAATTTATCTCAAGAAAAAAATGTATATGAAAAAGTATGGGTTTCATTATGCATTTAGGTTGTTAATATACTGAAAGCAATAATTTTGTTATTTGTTTCAAACTTGGTTGGTTTTACAATTTGAATTTCATGGAAGAGTAATTTCTACAGGTAATGTAGAGACACAGAAGTGAAAAGTGTTAGCTATATAAACAAACAAAATAGGCCACAATTAGGTTTAAATTCCTCTCACACTCAAGGGATTATGAAATAACACACGTGAGACCTAAACTGAATAAGTGAAAATAAATAATTTAATAAGTCTTAGTTAACTTTCTAACAACTTTTAACATTGGAAAGAATAATATGCCATGCTTAAACTAGCTGATTAATGATTGATGCTGTAACATTTTAAACCTGATTGACTGATGTACAAGTGTTTAACAGCCTTTGTCGCACTTTATTCCTCTGCTGGGCTGAAAAAAAGTAATTTTACAAGTTTCTTAGAGAGCCAGAATGAAGCTCAGAAGAGTTTATTGAGATTGGATTGAATATTTTTCTTCATATGCATACATATACATCTATGACTCTTAACATAAAGAACATTTATAAAAAATAGTCTTTAATCAACTGAAAGACGTTTAGCTCAGTTAACATGCTAGATCTTTCATATGTTTTTGTTTGGATCAATTAAAAAATATTATGTTACTTCAGGAAGCCAAACCAGAACTCACGAGAGAAAGACATCAATTAATATCAGCATGATCTGGATAAAGCATTCATCCTTCCTGGAAAGAAAAATAGAGGTGATTATTAGAAAACCTTGTTGCTAATTAACATGCAAAAAATAACTTTTATTGCACTCTTTTCAACAGTGGTTGCCTGCAGAAGAAGTACACATTTCCTAATCCTAAATCTTCTCTTGCTCACTTCTCACTTTCATATTTGAGACTTTTCATTTGTTATAAAATGTGGCTTTTACTTTTTCATTCAAAAATCTCATTAAGTAAGAGTTTGAAATGTGTTGTTATTTCTAAGGTAGTATTTGTTACTTTAATGCAGGAAATTGAGATAAAATTGGAAATTTAAACATTGAAGACATTTGAAATATCTTACTGCAAATTCTGGAAGAAATTACCTAGGATACTATATCGTTTTATTTCATGTGTAGTCATCCTAGAGAGAATGAAGAACATTAATTGGAATTGTACAGAAGATATTATGAAAACTAGTATTTTTAGCAATGTTTTCAAAATTTTTCTTTATATTCCCACTTTACTTTGAATATTTAGAGCATTATTGACATTGTTATAGCTTTACATAGCTCTGTGTGTGTGTGTAAAAAATTATCATAACATACATATTTAATACATAGCACATTTTATTAAATGCAAAGTTCAGATTGATTATATGCCATACTCTACCAGTAGGTAATCATAAATATGCAAGTGCATTGATTATATACATTAGAAACAGAAATTAGATCAGTGGATTTTGTATCATTTTTTATCATTATTCAATATATTTTAGGTACTTATGTATCATAATTTTTCATAAATTTGTGTGCTTTCAAAAGAGATTAGAAGAATTACATTTAACTTGTCCAAGTAAATTTTTTTCCTTCAGACAATATGCACAAAAGTACAGACATTAGGCAGAAGGAACAAAACACGACCAAAAAAACCACCATGAGAAATCCTGAACAAAGAGTTTTAAAAAGTACTGCACACCATTAATCAAAACAACAACTTGGTAATTCTTTTTCTGTAATGCTGAAAATAGCTTTCTGATGGTCCTGAACCCCAGTATTCAAAGCCTGAAAATGTCCATCTGTGAAAAGGATGGATATGAAAACTGGGCTAATGCTCCTATATTAACTAGCATATTTACGGCTCAGAGCAGGATAATAAGGAAAATGCACTTAGCGCAGAACTTCTGAAAGGTGTTCAGTGGTTTGGTGCAGCCACAAATAAGAAGTTTCATAAGAGTGACAATCAAGAAACCAGTGAAGCACAGTACATCTTTCTATATCATATCCATATGTTATGTCTTAACCATATGAAGTTTTATTTCTAGTTAGTATTTATAGTATGAAGGTCATTTGGCTGGCAGAAGGGAGTGGAGTGTCTATAAGTTGCAGAACTAAGTATATCAAACATTTGTTTAGTAACACAGCACAACGTGTTTGAAGTCTTTAAGGTTTCTGGCTCCACTGTAAGTCTAGATTCTAGGACCCAGAACAGTAAAGACACTGTTACACTTTGTACAATTTAGAAATTGGTTCAGAGATTGAGCTCTGGGGGAAAGAGTGAAAAATTAGTGAAGTGCCACAGCAGTGGCTGAAATAGCCTGATTCCTGCTCATGGCTTTTGATCTGTATTTTATACTATATGTATTAACACCTTATTCTCTTGAGTGTCAATAAGTATAGTCCTGTATCAGATCAGCCAAGAAATGTGTTTAACCTGACTATAAGATAATTAATATAAGAAACAATCATCAAGAGGAACTGAAATAGAGGTTAGAGTCAGATGTTCCAGTAAATCCAAATTTACTGGACCACATCAAAATTGCTGAGGTCACATGGGAAAAGTAGTCCAGTGGATCAGTTTTCTTGCATTAGCATATTCTTCAATATGTATCTTTTTCCTATCTCTTGCTTGTTCTTCTTCCATTTTCTAAGACCAGAATCTGCAAGCAGATGCTGGTCCACACCACGTCCCTTGTTGCCAGAACCACTGCTGGCCCTTCTTGCCAGATTCAGGCCCTTTTTTACCCACCACCATGTTCTCTGAGCCAGAACTACTTCTCAGAAGGACCTTTTCATCCTAATACTCAATCAAACTACTCATATGACTTTTCAAAGAGACTTAAGAAATAAATCCTTTTACTTTCATTCCAGACTCTCTGTCTCTTGACCATCCTGACAGCAAAGAGCTTTATTTACTCACACCAAATGGCAAGCGGAATTACACCTCAGATGGGAACTGATCCTGCAGAGTAATATTGGCTTTTTTAGCTATTAAAATGGTTGAAACACTGAGTGAAGCTGAATTGAATCTAATGAGCTTTTTAGCCTATCCTGAATTATTTGCTTCCTTTATTATGATTAATAATAAAGGAGTGATAGTCTAAAAATTATCTCAGGCATGTGATCCCCACCCTTTTAACACAGTAGTGATTACTCAGTAAATTACTCTTAAACCCAACTATTTGTGGAATGACAACTGAGAAAATGATTTGAGAACTGGAAACATATTTCTGAACTGTTTAACTTAAAAACAGACTCCAGATTTCTTTAAAATCTTGTTTGAAGTTTCCTTTCACGCAAACTCTTTTGTGAGAAGTAGTTAAAGGGAGCTTTTAACAACTTCAACATAGAACTAAAGCTTTACTGAAATTTCATAATTTACTGAATTGTCAGTGAAAAAATCTACCAACCCAGCAAGCAGTAGCTATGGAGTTGTACTGTTTGACTGTGAGAGTTGTAAATGAAGCATAATTTATACATGTTTTTAAAAATTCTATGATAAGAGCCAGAGGTTATTTGGCAAAGCTTCTGATGAGCTTGTTTTATGTTAAGAGCTGCCAGAGTAGTAACCATTAATGCAGTAATTGATGTGCTACATCCTTTGAAATTGTAAAACAATATTTTATTTCCAAATGTTCCTGTAATTTTATTATTTTCTTTGGCATTGACCTTTGGTATGAATCTTCATATTTCATATCAAAATTAATCTGTAGTTCACATAATTCTGATTAAACCACTTATATTTTGATCGCTCCCTTACCTACTTCTCTCTTACTAATCTGTTTTCTTTAGACCTGGCTTCCTCAGTCCTTTTTTTACAGAAAGGGCCATTAGAAATCTAATACAGAGACTGATGGTGAGGGCTGTGAGCACGGCTTTAAAGTCTGAACACCTCATCACTTGAATAATGTGGTTAGCCTTTGAAGCTTTATTAGGCCTGAGAAAGTGTCTGATCACTTTCACAGTCTTCCCACTTGGCAGCCATTGACTGTTAACACATCATTGAAACAGTTACTTAAGAAACTTGTATTTTATTGGTTTAAACACTTTTCAACATACTAGGAGTTAGAGTAGGAGTATAGATTAAAGGAGCTCAGCTATTTTTTACTGAATATTTTTGTCTCCCTTTGATGAATTATTCCTCAATAATAAGCTGGAGCAACATCACCTAATTTTTTAAGTATTTAAATGACAGACAAGAAAAAGTATCTGAATAACAAAAGGTTGATTTGGTTCTACCAGAGAGTAACAAAGAAGTATTTAAAATGGAACATCTCAGCCATGTAATGAGCACCTGTTAGCCATATATTAGGATGGCTGACACAGACACCAAATACTTATTAAAACCACCTCTTAAAGCTTCTTAGACAATTTTACTCTCCTCAGCATTGAAAAAACTGTGATTTAAATGAGGAAAATAAGTTCCATATTAAGAAATTCCAAGAAGAAAAGAAAATTAAATGGTAACCACAAAAAATATACTAGGCATGAAATTTCTCAATGACTTTCACCTTGTACACCCTATGACTCAAAATAGAAAGTCTCCATTGGTGTTATTCATCATAATTACACTGGAGCTGGTGGATTTATGCCCACTGACTTTAAGCTCTAGATCCATATTGTATAGTTCTCATTCCATCTGTCTTCATCCTCGCACCCCAGTCTTCCCAAATCTTCCTCTTGCACATTCCTGCATACAATAAAAAACAGTGGAAAACTTCCTCTATACATGATAGGCCAAATTCCTCAAACATAGCACCTGAGTAATTATTGATCCTCAGAGAAACTAAATACAGGACCAGAACAACATATTCTGGAAAAATACTTTCAAGCACCTGTGTTTTCCATCCCCTTTATTTTCCTGAAGAGGCTGAACCTCATTTCTCTGTGGTTACCTACAACCTTAAAGGGTTACTATCTATCTTTAGATAGTTAAAGATACTGCCTATCTTTAACAAAATGAGCATTCAAGATCAGAAGATAGTTGAAAGACTCTATGCAACGCCACACTGGTAGGAAACCAAACAATACTAATGAAATAAAAAATAATATGCAAGATGCTTTTTCTAATGAATATTTCACACAATGTTTTTTTCAAATTCCGAGCTTCAGTATTCTTTTTGCTAATGGCAATTAAAACATGAAAAAACTATCAATATTCTCAAATAGAAGTTTTTCCTCATTCTTGGACTTTTTTTAAAAAAAAAAAAAAGAGTGCTTCACAAGAACACGTATTTTCCCGTACTGGAAAATAACCAATAAGCCAGCTGTGACTGATATTGTGATATTGCAGGATATAGAACTAAAGAATAGAATCTGGTCTTTAATTCCCTTGCCTAAGCCAACATGCAGAACTTTCGTGATGCAAATATAAACCAAACATCCTCTGCCAAAGCAAGAGGATGTGTGAAAATGTATCTGCTGTTAATAGCATTAGATTAGGTGTAACAGCACAGAAGCCTTAAAGGGGAGCTTAAATTTCTATATTCCATAATAGCAAAGATAAAGCACTGTTAACATTCAAAACACTTTCTACAACTGGAAGTAAAAACAGAGTAAAACTCACATCTACATATCATGGTCAATAACCCAAAACAAGTCCTTTTTGTCTTACCACAGTTTCATCGTATAGATAACATGGTCTATAATTAATGCCACCTGAGTGAAAATAAGCAATGAAATGGAGATGAATAACAGAACCTACAATTTGCAGATAGTGTAAATGCTTAATGAGAAGCACATAACTTAAAATGGCTTCACTATAGACAGTGGAAATAGTATATCTCTCAGAATTTGTGTAAAAAATATTTTGTTATTTCTTTAAAACTCTTAAACATTCCTAGGACAGCAATAGCCCTCTAAAAATGTTAATTGAAAGTGCAGTATGGCTCATTCCCCATGTCACAATATTTACTAAAATGGGTGAAAAACTGGAAAGCAAGTAAATTATTTTCTTCTTTAGTGCTTTACTCATGATAATATTCTGATGAGTCTTATTCCTCCCAAAGTGAAAGCTAATTTCTTTCCTTTCTAGAGAGGTAAGGAGAGATATTCAATGTTGCTTAAGAAAATACCAAACTTCAAGGATATGGATTGCCTTAAGTTCGTCTTATACCATCAACATATTAGACATGATAAAATTAATCCTACCATTGCCATATAATTCTATTTTGAAAGGTGAGTCAAGCTTCAGCGTTGAACTGCTCCAAAGTACTTGGAGAAATCTTGTAGGCCAAGTGTTGTGTGAGGATAGAAGCCTGTCAAGTTCCCATGGATACTCATAACGCATGAAGACCCAAAGGTCGATGGGTCATGAGAAAAAAGAGTTACCAACCTGAAGAGTACAGCTGCTAAATCTGTGAACAAGTTCCCAAGAACAGACGTGGTGCATGAGTGGCTGGAGGTCGTGAGGCCATGAGAATTTGGGGGGTTCCTGCCCAGTTAAGTCCACCCCTAGAGCCCACCAACTTCACTCTAACTAAGGTTCATGTAACCACATGTTACAACTACATTAGCTCTTCAGCAACATCAGGATGTCAACAAAGTCTCAACATACCACTGTTGCCCAGAAATGCCACCTCTTGAAAATAGGATATCTAATATATGGTTATCATGGAAGCACATTTCTCTTAAACAGACCATATAATTTCCACAATGTACATAAAACATTTTTCAGAGCAAGTGCATGTAATATAAGTTTCAAGATGCATAAGCTCTGAACGCATTGTGAAATAACTCAGGGCTTTCTTATCTTTGCAAGAAAAGATAAACATCCAAAACCAAAATACTCTCATAAAGAAGATGCCTTTTATTTTCCCCAAATAGCAAATAGTAATTTGCTTCATCATTTGCTCATATAGAAAGTATATCTGAAACACATGGTAATATCACCAAGAGTTAAAGATTAATTTGTACAATTTGGAAAAGAACTCGAGTTAGAAAGATGAAGTTGCCATGAGATAGATAGGTAGGTAGATAGATAGACAGACAGATAGATATACATGCACACACACACACATACACACACACATATATATATATTCAAATATTTATTCGTAGCTCAGGACAAAAAGATACCACGAAGTGTGCCACAGGAACTTCTAACTAAGATATAGACAATATAGACATATGAATAAACAAGCAAACAAAAAAATAATTCTGAGAATATATCAGAGTGTGAAATATACAGGTTTATAACTAGCTTGTATAACTTCCATTGTAAAATAGACGGATTAGATATATAAGGACTTAATTTGAAGGCAAGAGATTTTAGGGGATTATGAAAATGGTATCAAGGAAGAAAATGTTCCTTTTAATAAGGAGACTGTAACAAAAGCCATTTCTATATTAAATAGAGGTCATATGGATAAGGTCTGTTTACCAATTAAAAAACCCCAACATTGCAGCATTATTTAAATTTCATATTTGGCTCTGTTTTGGTGGTGGTGAGGAAAAAACCCTCATATTAAATCACAGCTGTCAGATGCAGCTTTTATTTATCAACATTGTTTACACTGAGTTGAAATAGTGGTAAAGATATGTCCATGAGTTTAGAATGATAAAAAATCTTCATGCGACAACTGATTAAAGAGTCAGTGTCACTTGAATACAAAAGTTTTAAGGCCTTAATGTATTTCAGAGGTATTTCCATGGTATCTTTTATTTTGTAAAAATAATTTCTGAAAATAAATACCCTTACAGTTTATACACCTTCTAAATTTAATCAGCCATATCCTAACTAGAAATTTCTTTCTTTGTTGTCATGTATGTATGTGTTCAACAGTAATGAAGAATATTAATTATTAGCCTGAGAAGTCTCTCATTAGAAATGCAATGAAACTAACATTTCTCTAAATTGTGGTGTGTAAAATTTTTTTTAAAACAGGAATTATAAGATTTAAAAATAAGGATTTTTTTCTTCATTCCAATCTCAAGTAATGCAAATAATTTTGTTATTTTCATAACTTTTTGTTTAAAAAATGCTATTTATTGGTTTGGATTACTAAAAACTCTGTCTCTAGTAATCAGTAAGGTTTACCTCCTTTCTGAAGAGAAAGTCTTCCTGAAAATTAGAGTTGAAAGGTGACACCATTTTTAATATATAAGATCAAGTAATAGGCAAACTTATTCATAACATGCCTTATGAAAATTGTCACTAGTTGATAGTGCATAAATTCTTAGCATAAAGACAAATACTACATGGTTGTTACAATTTTGTAAGTTTTAAGAATGTGTTTTGAAACGTGATCATAATTTAATTTTCCATGTGGAATAGGCTCTTAAGGGACTACATATTACAGGAACAAGAGAAATCTTATTTTCCTTCTATGAGGTAACTAGTAATATTTTTAAGAGGAAGGATGTCTCATGTTGAAATATGAAATCTCCTTGCAATATACACTTTAACTTTCTGGTCACAAGTCACTTTTTCTTCTGCTGGTGGAATGAAAGAATCACTACTACCTTGAAAAATGATTCACCAAACAGAACCTTTCAGATTTCCTTGTGCTTGGACCTCTACCTGACCAGTACCCTTTTGAAGCATTTCTACAAGTCTGTACCATGGTAGTGGCTCTTTCTGCAGGGAATATTCCATCTGGGAAAAAGGATCCTGCTTTATGTATGCTAAGGAATGGGTTAAATGAAAACTGAAAAGAAGATAAGAGAAATCAATAAAGAGGCTTCTTTTTCTTTTTTTTTTTATAAATACATAGTAAAAAAGGGATACTCTATTCTCCCCTTGAACAAGAAAGAATCTGATGGACTGAAGGGCTTAGCTGCCTAGAGATGAATAGTCAGAGCTACGCAGCCTAGGGTTGTCGTCTGTTAAAGTCTGGCTTGCCAGCGATGTCTATACTTGCTTCTCTCATCAACACCAAACTACAAAATAATGGGCTTTCACCAAGAAAATGGTAACAACCTAAGAGTCTCTTGAATGATTCACTTCCTTGATTCCACACCTGGCTTAGAGACTGGGATGAAGAAAGAATTTCTCTATTTCTCTTGATCTGACATGTCCTAACCCTGTCAAGCCTTTGGTAGTCCTCACCTTTCCTCATGCCAGGTCATAGAATCACAGGGCAGAATCACAGAATGGGTAAGGTTGGAACAGAATACAGTGGGTCAGCTGGTCCAACACCTCTGCACAAGCTGGGTCAGCTTAGAGCACATTGCACAGAATTGCATCCAGACAGTTCTTGAATATCTCTAGTGAGGGAAACTTCACAGCCACTCTGGGCAACCTGTTGCAGTGCTTGGTCATCTGC
>JAWMRA010000001.1:94715319-94744166 GCA_035584735.1 Pseudotriccus pelzelni | reverse complement strand
AACATGGTTGACAAGATGCATATTTTCTATCATCTCTTTATTTTTGATATGTCTTTGACAGCTTTTTGTTATGGAAGCAAAAAAGATGATCCGTAAACCTTCAGAATTATACAAAATGGAAATAAACATATATATATCTGTAGTCTTCTATTCCATCACTATTGTCCATTAAATTCTATGTTTTGGATGGTGTAAAATCCCTGTGAAGAAAGAACTAATCATCTTATTCACATAACCCTTGCAAAGGTTTTCAAATTGTGGTAAATGTGGAAAATGTATTTTAAGCCAAAACATCAAGTATGAATTCTTGGGATTCAGTCTGAATGCCAGAGTTCTGACCTTTAACACTTCCTAGACCAAAAGGGAAACTATAACAAATATGTGTCAAGAGGTGATGACTCTTCTCTCTGTCGTCTTAAGGAACTTAGCAGTATCTGTGCCTCCCAAACATAAGCATTACTGTATCAATAATAAGTGATGTCCAGATGAAGCAAACAAATCTTTAATTAATTCAGAATTGAGCTGTTTCATATTGTTCACTATTTGATCAGCTTTCATTTGGTGAATGCTAACAAGATCTTTATCTTTCATAATTTTTCTCATTTTAGAATCAATACCTCAGAAATAATCATAGAAACCTATTTTTGATCATCATAACATTTACAACTAGGAGACTTACCAGTTGTTCTTTTAAGAATGAAAAAATGCATCTGCTTTCATTCTAGAGGGATATTAATGCAATACAGATGACTAAGTACTTACACATAGAATACAGCCCTGTCTGAATAAACTGATGAGGAAATCTGTAAGAAAACTTCACAACTGGCATCAAAAATGTGGAAGTTAAGTCCGTTAAGAAATTTGTATAAATTAAATGCACATCTGAAATAGATAATGTCACCATATTAGTGTGGATAATGTACTTTCCTTTTTGAGGTAGTTATATGAAGCTAGAGTGGTTTGCCATGCCTGTCAGTAGTTCAGCTCCAGTGGTGGTTTTTCTTTTTCCTAGAACAATGCCAAAGAGAGAACAAAATGCCAAAAACCAGATCATTGTTTTCTTCTTTACAATGCAAGAGAGAGTGCAAACAAAAGTACTGAAACACTAAAGCAGGAAAAAATACAGCTAGTGATTTCTAATGGCCTTGCACCCAAGTTTTGACAAAGTTAGAGATAAGGATCTGCTGCAAAAACACAATGGTTATTGCAATGCAGGAATGTATCAGAAAATGCAGAATATCAGGAACATGGTGTCAAATCTTTGCTTTAAGACTACAAAGAAGAAGACAACAAATCAATAGCATTCATAAGCAGTTTACTGACAAGTCCTGGACATAAAATGATCTCTTCTCAGCTAAGCCTCTAATCTATGATTATTTTACCATCAAAATGTGTCTTCTATTTTCCCTGGGTATAATGGAATACAAAGAAATTTGCAAAGATGACTGACTTCATTTTGAAAAAATAACAGTTTGCTATCATAAATCACACTGCAACTAAAACTCATAATTCATTATAACATGACTACTGCTGGTAGAAGGGAACAAACACAAGAAAAATGTCATTTTAGGAGTAAAAGGTGGTAAAAATAAGTTGAAATTGCATAGAACAACTGTCAATCATGCAGTTATAGCTCTTCTACTGTACTTCAGTAGTGTGTCTAGTTTTCTCCTTATGGGTGGCTAATAAATCCATCTAATCATGTTTTCCCTCCCAGTAACAGCTCACAAGTCTGGTCACCTTCCCTTTTTTGCTGACAGTTACAGCTTTTTTGCCTGCTTCTAAGGAGAAAGATTTTCCATAACTGAGAAGCAGAGAAAGGTTGAGGTATTGTTCACAAAACAATGAAATCTGTATTGGGCCATTTGATCATCATATTCTGCTGCATAAAGAAATATATGTAGATATTTTGGCTACCTTAGGAGTGTGATTCCATAATATCCAATGTTTATGTCTATAAGTGTCCACCTATCATTTGTGAAGCAGTAGTTACATATTACACTCAGTATAGGTTATAAATCAGTAAAAGTCTACTACAGATGATACTTAGTGAAAGATATATTTAATGAATTCTATGAGGAATGACAAGATATCCAACATCACTCTCATATATGTGCATAACACAATAGATCAGATTTTACAGTAGAACTGCTGGCCAGTTTAGATGCCATTCCTCATTTCCTCTATATGAATAAAATTATAGGTATAAAAGAACAGAGAGAGATTCATAATGTTTACAGATTAATTAGAAACCTTAAATTAGTGAAGAAGCTTGTAATGTTATTAATGGATCATTTGAAAACTTTTTTTCTATACTACCTTTTCTATCATTGGCATTTTATATCCCATTTTAATATCACTATCCCAATGCTTCTCATCAAAATCAGTAAATGCAAGAACATTTGAAAAATATCCTTCCAAATGTAATTTAAATCTTCCTAATGTGATTTCAAAACCACTAGGAAAAAAATTCATTAATATCTTCAAAATGACTTGCTACTTTTTGAGAGAGAAGACAAAAATAAGTCCAAACCTGACAGTCAAATGTTATAAAATGTTATCGGACAAGTTAGTTGGAAAAAGTCTAAGCAGCTTTCATTGCTCCTTTTCTTTGTATTGCAATGCCCCCTGCAGGTATAACAGATCTTCTGTTTCTCCAAAGCAATTTTTTTTAGCTCTTTGAGCATCTCATCTGACAAACTCATGACTTCTAAAACCCTGGCTAATTGCAAATTATTGTTTGAATCACAGAAAAAAAAATTAAACACCACCCCCCCCCATAATGGAGAAAATAGAATGAAAAGGGGGAAACATCAACTGGATATATCCTGAATATTAGATGGAAAAGGCTGTGTAAAACAGGGAAAGAAAACCACTTTGCAAAGGCTGGTGAAAACTTGTGTACTCTGTATGTCTCAAGAGGCTTAAACTGGAGAGGAATTTGATGGTCCTTCAAAAAAAACTGACTCCAAAACCTCTGAATTCAGTTTTAAATGACCGGTATGTTGTTATTATTTAACTGAACTGTTGTTACTACTTTTCTTAGGTGAACACAAGAGAAAACACAAATTAATTTTCTCAGGATGATAGATTACATGAACTACCCACCTGCACCAATATATGTTAAGCTTGAACCCAGGCCACTGACTGTGTGATTACCATCGTCTTGCAGAAGATACTTGGACAAATAATGGGTGCTCATACCTCTTCAACAGGTTTCAGACAAAGAGGTATGGAGCAGACAGTCGAAAAGACTGAGGAGTCAACAGAAATCTCTGACAGCCAGGTGTGGTCTGGGTGCCCCTCAACAGCAGCTGTGGTGGTAAGGTTAGAGTGATCGCTGCTCTATCCCAAGTGCATTGTTAAAACTAGGTAGTTTGAAGGACTGGTGGAAATTGTTCACAGGCCAGCAGCTTGATTAAAGAAGCATGCCAAAAAAAACCCCAAAAACCCAAAAACAAATGATAAAGCAAGGAGATTTCACAGTTGTTGGCAGGTAATATTGGGTTGTAGTAGTTAAGTGTCATGTTTCCGATTGTATCAAACTCTGCAATTAGAAGATCCATGAAGTAATTACAACGTATTGGCAACAGATAGGGCATAGTTGAGGCAAGAAGTGGATATAAATGTACACAGTGGTTTCTCTGTTTCAGTGGAACTTTTCTCAGTGAGAAGAATGTGCAAATACAGTTAGATATACAGACCCTACATACATAAAACAGTTACCATTTTTGCCTAAGAAATGACAGCATACATGCACTTCTGCTTAGGGAATTAAGCATAGAAAAACGGAAAGGAAGATATTATATAAAAAAATTTTAAATCATGGAAATAAACTGCAACTGTATTTATTTAAATATTGTAAAATTAATCACATAGAATAATTATATGTGATCAGGAATACACAGTCATTTTAACCTGTGCCTCTGGAATAGGAAATAGCTTTGTCTGAAAAAAAAACCCCTTTTTTCTTTTTTCTTTTTCACTGGCTAGACTAGATCATGAGTGATGTAGGAGTTAGGAAGAAGAGGAAGAGAGACTTTCTTTTCAAGAGTAGCTCATATATCACTGAAAGTACTCAGAAACTGTGGACAAATAACTAACACCTTATGGAAGGGGGAAAGATTGAAAGCAAAACAAAGATACAGTCCACCTTTTTTCTTTCCAGGGAAATCCAAATGTTAGGCCTATATTCATATTTTAGGCTAATCACTGCTTTTACTCTGTGAAATGTTTATGACATAAATGATAATGTTTGATGTTCAAAGATGAGAGCATAAGGTGAATGTGCAACAACAAGGACACTTATTATGCTATGAGAAACAGATTTCATAAAGTTTTAATACTTTCCTGGAAAAAAAAAGTTTCATCCTGATAAGTCATATGTGCTGATTTGTTGCTTACAAACAGCTTAAAGGCTGTTTCATTTCATCAGCTGAACTAGGAAAGACACTTACCTACATTTCTTAAAAAACTAGCAATAAATGCAGCACATATGAGTGAAATTAGTCTGGAGGCATCTATCCATTCTTTCTGACTGAAATTGCTAAAAATAAATCAAACACTTGAGAAGGTGTTTCGCTCTAGTTTTATAAACACAGAATATCAAGAATGAGCAGCTAAAAGATAACTGGACTAACTTGTTCTAGTTTGATCAAAGAGCACTGGCATTTTGGAGTTTGTTACTTTCTTAAAAATTAGAAATCTAATTCCATGTCAACATTTCCTTGTTTTAATTTAAAATTATACAATGCTTTTATTCAAAATAGGAAAGCAGAGAAAAGCGTAACTTCAGCAAAGGTTATGCATAGGTAAAAACCCTTTACAGAACATCAGGTGATATAGCCCTGAAGTCATATTTTTACATGAAACAGCCTTCTACTGCAGTCTTACAAATCTGTCATACCCAGATCAGTTTCCAACATCAAAAAATGAAATAACTATGGTTTATTTTTGCTCTTAGTTGACCTCCTTATTAAGGGAATATTTTTTTAGACAGATACATATGAAATCTTACAACCTAATCTCAGTTCTGTTTTCTTTCGAAGTTTGGTTTTCTTATATTTCACAAATTTACAGTGTCATAAAAGTTTTTCATTTCTACACATTAGAAATTAGGCAGGCAGCGATTAATTGTACAGAAAAGGAATATATATTGGAGATATGCAAACCTGCAATCAAATTTATCTCAGGAACATTATTACAGAGTTTGAACTATTCCAGAAGCAGGATGAAATGATAGAGATTTTTCCATTTGAGGACTTTTATACCTCACAGAACAAGCCAAAATTATGCAAATTTCTTCATTTTGTACAACTCAAGATTACAAAATAAGAATGACTTCCTCCTGGATTCACTGGATTCGAAAGCATAAACATCAAGAAACTGTCAAAATACAATCTGTTAATTTAAAATGTAATAAATCAGACTCTAAAGGATGATAAGCAAAATCCTTTTGTAGTAAAAAAAGCCTAAAGCGAAAAGTACTAAGATCACTTTTAGTAAAAAAGGTAATATACAAAAAGAAGATGACTTATGGCCCAGATATTTGCAAGAATGTCACAAATTTTTTGCTGAACAAACGTAACCTTTTTGTACTATGAAGCCTGATGGCCACATGGTGAATTTACAGCTTGGCAAATCTGACAGCTTGCAGTCCAAAAAAGTCCAGTTACATGAATATTATCTGAATACAGATCAAGACAACTATGAAATTGTAACTAAGCACTAACTGAAAAAGGCTATTCCTTTTAGCGGTTCATCTAACGCCTATCAAAACATCAGTCATTGTATACACTGATTAGAACAGAGAGGCATCACTGCCTCTGTCATAAAGGTCTCATCCAGGTTACAACAGTAACCATTGCCTTTACTGAAAGATGGAGACAGACTTCACAAAGCTATGCAGTGATAGAACAAGGTGTGATGGCTTTAAACTGAAAGAGAGTGCGTTTAGATTAGATATTAGGAGGAAATTCCTGTGTGGGTGATGAGGCACTGGAACAGGTTGCCCAGAGAAGCCATGGAGGCCCCATCCCTGGAAGTGTTCCAAGACAAGTTGGATAGGGCTTTGAGCAACCTGGTCTAGCAGAAGATGTCCCGGCCCATGGCAGAAGGATTGGAGCTATATGTATTTATGGTCACTTCCAACACTAACCATTCTACGATTTTATGATTCTCCAGTGACAAAAGTTTTACCTTGTAGTTTTTGGTTGAAGCTTTTCTTGGAGTTTACACACTTACACAAATGCAAAAAATGATTACTGTATATAGTATAACTCTAGAGCTACAGTTTTTTTTAATTAGCAATCAAGTTGAACTTTATATTGCTTACAGAAACACGTTTCAATGAGCCTTTGATATGCCTTTGAAGTCTCTTTACCTATTAAAACATCTAAAAATGTACTTTTTCTGCCAGTTGCATTGATTGATCAAAAGGAAATAAAAATGCAATGCCTTTCTTCTTCAGGTTCTGTGTATTCCCATGCAGCACATCTTCCAAACTCAGGAGCTATGCATTCACGTATTCATGATAAAGGCATGTAAAACAAAGCTTCTTTTACATTTCCATTAAAAATATGTAAAAATACTTTCTTTCCTTCACAACCTGTATAAGATGTTCATCAGAGGTACTATCACTGGGATGTCATTACTTCTCCTGTGTATTCTGTAAGAATCTTTACCTGTAACTGGCATTTCTCATGAGGATTGTGATCATGAAGATTGTAATTCACTTTAAAAATTGAAGTTGTTTATTCACAACACAGTAGCAGGAGAGGATGTGTTTTGGTGGGTTTTGTTACTAACAGTTCCAGTAAGCAGAAATGTTTTGTCCAGTAAGGACAAAGGAAAAGCTTGAAATTAAATGGTTCTGCCTAAAGATTTAGTTTCATGGTTGTTTAACTATCCGAACTTATGTGATGCTTTCAATATTTTGTGTTCAAATTATTCATAAGGAAATTGTCATTTGTTGCTAATGATGATTCCAAAAAAGAATTTGCACATTCCTTTCCAACAAATGCATGGGAAAATCTATTCATTGATTTACAAATTACAGAAGAATGAATGTAAAATGCAATTTTTACCAATTAATATAATATATATTAATATATATTAATATATTATATATTACATAATAATTATTATTAATATATAATATATAATATATTAATATATAATATATAGGGTGATTTTTTTCATGATCAAAACAATTAGGAACTATCCTAAAATATAGTTTCTGAAATTATGTTCAGTTCTGGAAGGTTATTATTATTACAGTGTATTTCACCTGTGGGTTACAAACTCGGACTTTTTTTGCAACAAAAATTTAATAAATTAGACTGCTTGGAAAATAGATTACTATAAAATGTGAAAACATAAATAAAAGGATGACTGCCAGTAACTGAGAGCAAAGTATCTCAATTTCAAGGCATATTCAGAAGTCATGCACTTAGAACACACTGATGTCAAAAGTCACCAGGAACTTTCTATAGTGTTTCAAAGCTGTTGGTAAATTGCACTGAAAGTGCTATGATATTTTAAAGTGTGCTTGTAAGGAAAGAAATATTTTTAGTTTGATTTCACCTGTAAGAATTCCTGCACTCTGAAATTATTTTGTTGTTCCCAAAGTTCTCCAGACTCCCCCAGCCTTTACAGAGGTGACAAGCCCTGTCCCTCTTTGAGAATGGTCTGGGCTGAGAAATGAGAAGTCCTAGATCATGGGCAGTCATCATTGCTCCTCCTCAAGGTTCCATATAAGCTGAGTCAGAGACTTGTCATTCAGTGGCAGCTCCTGTTGCTTACTGCCACATGTAATCTGGATTCAAAAGCACTTGACCCTTTCCCTGCACTGCAGTGGAAATAGCTATGATATTCCTTATGCATTATCTATGAAGCTTCTGCAAAGGCTCCTGAGGATATATAGCAAGAAATTATAGTCAGACAGGACACGCAAAGACACTGGAATTTTTCAAACAATTTTTTCTACCTACTGGAGCAAAACCATTCAAATGAAGACCTAAAAAAAATTCTCAGGATGGCATTTCTGACAGTAGAGAATGGCCTCCCACCAAGTGACTTCATGTTTAGATAATGGTCTTCATTCAAACCCAGCTCTGCCCCATCTGGAAAAGATTTCAACTCAGATGAGCTTTTCGTCACTTAGCTGTTTCAGTGTAGGTATATTTCCACTGTTTCTGTCAGAGCTAAGCTATTTAAATGTCTACTGTGTTAAATTCACGTGTCAGATTCACATTAGGGAGATGAAAAATAATATGACTAAACATGAATTTTTATGTCTAAAATTTACATCCTAGAAATATTTATAAAACACTATCATGACAACATAAGTTACCTGATGAAAGTGGAGAGTTCTTTTATCCTTTTCATACTATTCTGATTTAAAGTGACCTTTGTCATCCCTATATTCCACAGCAGGATGCTTCCCACTTGTTCCAGGACCTACTAAGTCAGATAGGTAACAGTATTACTGGATACAATTTAGTCAAAATCCCTGCTTAAAAATCTTGACCCCCTGGTAGATAAAATTATCAAAATAATCACACTTAGTTCCCATTTCCCTTTCAGCAAATTCAGTTAAATCTATCAGAAAACATTACTACAGAAATCTTGGTTAGATAAAGATATTTCAGAGTGGCAGACTCAATTTTCCATTTTTTGAAACATCAGGTAACAAGTAGTAGTTTAAAATAAATGTTACTAAACTGTTGGTATTTCACAATTTTCTTCTGTCTGGCTTCAGTTCCTCACTAAATTCCTTTGAGTTTGGTAAAGGTTATTATTTTGGAGTCTTGGTTGGAAAGTGGAGGATGTACACAAATCATTCAGCACATGAAGTTCAGGCTTTGAAGGACTGAAATGTTAAATCTACTTTGTCCTCTTTTTAAACTAATTTTTGTATGACTATATTGTATTTATGCACGTGTCTATTACAAGAACTCCAAGTAATTTAACCACATAATTACTATAAAAGTGCAGTCATTCTATCAGACTGGTGATATAATCCTAAGGAAGGAAAGGTCATGCAAACTAATCATATTTATGGCTTCACTCTATCTCTATCATACAGTACAACTAAAATCTGACCTTTATCTGATGTAGAAAGAGCTTCAATTAACAAGTTTTGTCTTACGCCAATGTTGTTCAATAGCTTTAAATGATACTGACAATTATCAATGCAATAATGTCCTTTACTCACTTTACAGTGATGGAGATGATACTGGCTAGTAAAGAAAACTGGCATAAAATATAAAGTGAAATATAGAGCTGAACAAGATATTGAGCTAAAGCAGAAATCAGAATAGAAAAAAAAAAGTGATATTTTAAGAAATTACCCAATACTATACATGCCAAAACAGATTAAAATATGAATTGGAATTGAGATAATTGTATCTTTTATTGTCTACTGCCTACAGAACCTCTTATTTGATTATTCAAAGCCCTTTTCTATTGCCCTGCTTGTTTTACACTGAACTTGCCACAATTTCCTGTAAACAGGTTATTTTTAGATAAAAAAAAGAATATTTTGCCAAAGCAAATCAACAAATAACTTTCTTCTCACAGTCTAGTACTGTCTCAGCCAGTAAAGGAGACATTTCAGTTAAATGTCAGTGACAGTGTAATTAATAATATCTGTAGACAGTAGAAAGTGATCATGTGCTCTTGAGGTGTGTTAGGTGGTGAAAGAGCAGACAAATCACTTTGGTTACTAAATGCCATTTGTGAGCCCTTTGAGGCCGTGTCGATTCATCACAAACTGCCTACATGGAAATACAAAGCTGTGTTTCTACATGGAGGGGAGATATCAGGTCATAGAAAGATCAAAAGTTGCCCAAAAAAGCTGAAGCAGTCATTTATGTCCTTACTCAGGAGTCTTTTTCCTCAATTACTTTTTTGTATTTTTACAAAGATCAAATTCCCATCTAAGTACAGGAATCAAAGTGCTATCTGTTCTTTTTACCTTTTTATGCAGAGAAACAGAAAACAAAGATGAAAATGCTTTAATATGTCTTGAGAGCTTTATTTTAATATCCAAACATTTTTTATGTCTAAAAACTCAGCTATGATCTTTTTGATTCTGAATCAGTAGCTAAAAAGAATTAATGGGGCCTAACTAACCCACTTTATATTCACACCATTAGTTTATTCAGATTAATTTTCTTTAATGTTCCTATGTGGACAAAAGCTTAACAAAGACTAGTAAATTGATAGAAAGCATATTACAAAAAATAGACTGAGTGATGATTTGCTTAATTAGTGACCAAAAGAAAAATGTTGTTACAAGCAGCACTATTTTTAAAAATGTCACATGCTAAATGTAGTGGATACACGGGAAATACTCATATAGAGATATGATGTAAGCAGAGTCATTAAGTTTGCCACTGAATAGTTTTAACACCTGAAATATAAAGAAGTCAAGATAAAACAACAGGAAGGTGAGATAAAGGCTCAAAAAAGGAGAAATGGCGAGAAGATAAAGAAAACCAAAACAGATGAAATGGTGGTAATGGCATATACAATGTATTATGCAATACAGGCAAGTCATCAATAGTATAAAGTTTTTAAAATCTATGTCAAACCACATAAAAATTATTTTTTCAAAGCTAGTACAGGACTGTGGGGAAAAAAAAAGATAATTTCATAAGAAATTGGGCAAAAATGTAATAACTTATCAATATGCTAAAGCTAAGTATTAAAGATCATGAAAGATGGAAAAAACCCTAAGTGCTTGCATATCAAGCTGTAACTTGGAAAGGAATGGTAGCCTACATATCAACAGTGATGATTATGTCCTCTCACTCTTTACAAACACATCGCTTCTCATTCCTGTGCTGAACCCTAGTAGCTCCTATTTAGAAGAAGAAACAAGAGACCAATATCTACAGAAGGCTTTTCAGAGGAACAAAATCACAGAATCATTGAATGGTTTGGGTTGAAAGAGACCTTAAAGATCATCTTATTCCAACTCCCTGTCATGGGCAGAAAGGCCTTCCACTACACTAGATTGCTCAGGGCTCCATCCAACCTGGCCTTGAACACTTCCAGGGTTGGAGCATCCACAGTTTTCTGGGCAACCTCTTCATAGGCACGGCTGCTGTGAACCTCAAGGCATCCACAGAGGCTGTGACAAGAGGAAAAAGATGAAGTGCAAAAGTAGACACTTGAAATGATGTGCTAGGAAATGAAATGAGACAAATTGTGAGCAGATGGAGTGACTTAGCACTGTGCCTTTCCCCTTCTATAGTGTACATTTTTCTGACTGAGATTTCTATTTAATGGATGGTTTCAGGTTCTGCTCTCTGGCTTCCAGACAGTAATTCATCTCACCTCAGAACCTCAAGTGATGGAGGACTCAGCATTTGGCAGCCAAGTGAGTCTCCAGCGTTGCCAGGACAGAGGCTACTTCTGCAAAACTTCAATCATTTACCTCTGAGGTGGTCTTCTTAGACCTTCCTCAATGTCAGTAAAGAAAAATAAGCAGTTTTAGAAAATGATTCATCTAACATATTTCAAAAGTCTACTCTGTGTTGAAATTAATTCCTTTCCAAAAATGCCTATTTCTCTTCACTGACCATTGAGGCAGCTTAGAATGACTAACTCAAATACCCATGTCTAGACTGTATCCCACGCCTGCATTCCTTTGAGAAATCCCACCCAAGATGTCAAAAACTGAGAGAGGGAAGTATCAAACTGTCTGGTTATACGAGAAGAAACAAGCAAAAAATTGCTAGGCCTTTTATGAACTATATGGACATTTATAAAAGATAAGTATTAATATAAAACAACACGCATACCTTTGAATGTAAAAAAAAAATCCTCTTTATCTGGGGAATGATAAAGAAGCAAGAGCAATTCTAGATTGCCAAAAAAAAAAATTCATTGTCACTTTGATCTTTGGCTTCAGCTATTTGAAAAATCAAGCAAAAACAGAATAGAAAAAAAAAAAAGAGCAAAAATGCAAACCCACTACCCCTCCTGTGATTGCTCCCAATTTCAATAACTATTCCCATGTTCTGTTCAATGGGTCATAAGATAACCAGGAAATTTCTAAAGACAATTTTCAACATATGAGAAAAATCTGCTTTGTATTTTCAGATTTATAATGATTTCCTTGTGTTTTTTTCATTGATTTTTTTCCCCTCAAATTAACCCCTTGGAAATATTGAACTTTTTTTCACTTGTTTGGGGTTTGGGGTTTGGGTTTTTTTGTTCATAAAATATTTTCATTTCAGATTTCAGCTTGGCTCCTTGGCCAGATTACGGTTACTATGCAAGTGGGAGCTGGAAAAGGTAAATACCGTAGATTTTGACAATATTGATTTATCAAGGCTAGACAAATAGCAGTGCCACCTCGTGCTCAGACTTTTTAACTACAGAGCTAGACTAGTCCATCATTTATGGTTTTTTTACAGTGGAAATGTTGTTTAAAAGAAGGAATTACTTTCTGTTACTGACACAGTGTAACCTAAAAAAAAAGTTTAAAAACAAAATTATAATCAAATACCTATGAATGAGTGAGATCACTCTCTTCCATTTCAGTCATATTTTTTCATGCAAACTATTCCAGTCATGGAAATAAGAAATTTAAAAATGTTTTAAAGGATAAAGTGGGAAAGCAACTGATTTCAGAGTCCTTTGATTTGTTACCTGATGTTGGAATGTATCAGTTGTACTTGAGCTTCAGGTACCCGCACTCACTCACTCACTCACTCACTCACTCACTCACTCACAACATACACAGATGAAATGGACTTGCAGACTGAGGTATTCCTGAAATTTATGATTTGTTCTCCTACAGAAAATAATTACAGAATATTAAACATACAGATTAATTACAAATACAGAATAGTTTCAGAAAGTAATATTATTTCCAGATTAATTGATAAAAGTCACACAATATATTAGCATATCTTATTTGAAGGAATTGTTTGTACTGACATGTTTAGTAATGTATGCAGGAGCTCTTACTGTATGGATAGTGGGATCCATCCCTCCAAGACCTTTATAACCCATCAGTAAATCTTTGATTGCTTCATTCATGTGTCAGGCTGTTGCAGGGCACCTGCTAGGACTGAGCCCACCACCACAGATGTCAGGATAGGAAGGTGCATCTAGCCCACACATTGGGCCCTGGTGAGGACCTCCCTGCTCTACCTCAAGCCCTTACCCCTGTCAACAGGTGTGGGGCAAATGGGATTGAGAAGGAAAAAATTACTTTGGAAAGTAATGCCCATTTGTGAGGGTGGGGATGTATTTCCAACTTGTAACAACTACCTTAGTCTTGTATTACCCAATAGATAACCACAGTTTCATTTGTTTGTTCTCTCAAATGTCAGCTGTGTTACACACATGTAACATAGAAACACAAGCCTATTACAAAATTTTCTGTTGCGTTACCAGAGAAAAAAGCTTCACAGGGCCTCTTGGAGACATTATTCTAGAAAGCTGGAATTTTAGATTCCCCATCCCTCTTGTAAAATGATTACAGCATTCCAGCAACATACGAGTCCCTAAATGTAGGATACATGCTAATTGTTGAAGCCACTGAAGACAGTGAGGCTTCCAATTCAACCACTTCAGGTACCTGAAAGAAGAGAGGTCATTCAGTGGGTGAGTTGTTTCATCTTAAAAACCAATATAAGCTGATTCAGTTTACTGCAAATGAATGTCGATGTTTGCTTACATTAAACAAATACATTAAAGAGTGTTTTTGGCCAAAATTAATAGGTCAGGAAAACCTTATCTCTAAAAAGAAAAAAATCCAGAAAAAAATGTATCTTACAAAATGAAGAGTTTCAATTCTCACTCCAGAGCAATGCTAAAATTTATGACATTTGTTTTTAATAGAATAAAATATACCTTGACCTGCAATTTTTTGCTTTGGGTAGAAAAATTATCATCCTGATATTTATCATTTTGAACAAACTTCTTGGCACATTTGCTATGTGTGACTAAGAAAAGCACAAATAGCTTTCTTTTCCATCTGAAGTGCTCAGCTCCATACCACAAATGACAAGCAAACTCTAGTCTTAATTCATGTATCAATGGTACAATGATAATGAATATTGAAAGCAACATTTAATTTTACAACTAGATGATAATATAAATACATAAAGACAGGACACAAACTCTCAGAGGCTGTTGGGAGATGTAAAGCTGCAGAAAGGCTGACCTAATACAGTGTCTAAGTAGCAAAATCTGATCAAATGCATGATTTAATAATACTGCTCTGTTCAGTCGAAATAGAGGAGGCCTTCGGAAACTAAGGAAGAGCTGTCCTCCCTTTGATATTTACAAGTAACTTGAATATGTCATCTTTGGGCTAGATAGCAGCTGTGAGTCAGCCCAGGGGAATTCTGACCCTCAGCCTTTTGTTAATTCTTTTTGCTCAGTTTTCATTTAAAAAAATGCTCCAGATAAAGCACAGACAAGTGCAAGGGAATAAAAATGAAGAGTATGTTGCCTACTCAGCTTGATCAAAGTAAATTTAAGTGGCACCCAAGTGATACACTGGAGGCAGAAAGGAACAAACAGAAATCAAGATAAAGACAAACTTTAATCCATATAACCATGAAAAACTAGTGTTTCATGTTCCTCTTAAGCAATATTCTACCATTTTATTTAAGGAGGCTCAAATTACACAGTGTCAGTGAATCTTCACAACAGTGTTTAATTCAGTTGACTGTCAGCCATAGCCTCACTTGCTCCACAAGTCAACTACAGGCAGGTCAGCCTGCAAGCTTTATCATATAAGGCTCGTATGCACTGCTGGGTATGACTATACTCACACAAATTCCTTCAGGCTTCAACTGAACCTCTGGTAAGATTCAGACCTAACCAACCATTATGTTCTACCAATATACTATATTGTACACTACCTTTTTGTTCAGAAAGGCTGAGATTGTTAGCCTTCTGCCTTGAATCAACTAAATAGAACTGTCTCATACTTTACATATAAATATATATAAATATATATATATATATGTTCTGATTCTGTCTGAGAGGCCATATTATAGGGCTGCATCTGGAAAGTCGATTGACTGATGGATTTTTGGTATGGTAACCTATATTCCAGCTTTCTGAATTGCAGTTTAAGATAGATTCATATTTCATAAAATACGACAAATAAAAGATTCTTTAAGCATTTCTAAGGAAAATTTTAATTGGGCAGTTTAGATGTTCTTCCTGTTGACAAACCCAACAAATAATGCAAGTTGTACCTATTCTATAAAATTCAAACCCACTCTTAACTGTGGACTATTGCCTTGGCTTTAGTAATGTTACCATTTACTGACAAAGTCCACTAGCAAAGATGTAGTCCAGTGTTTTATATTTGTTTCTCACAGACTTGAAATGAAGTAGGACAGGAACTGGAAAAAGCAAATAATGAAAGAAAAAAAAATGGCATTCCCTGCTCTGACAAATTGTCTCTGGAGACATTCAAAGTCCACCTGAACGTTGTCCCGTGTCACCTGCTCTAGGTGCTCCTGCCTTGGCAGGGGGATTGGACTACATGATCTCCAGAGGTTCCTTCCAACCCTAATGATTCTGTGATTCTGAGTGCCAGCTGCTACATTTGAGATGCCATCTCACTTGCTGTCCTTGGCAATGACTTGCTTGACTATCCATGATTACAGCTTTAATTTACACCGAGAAAGCTTAATCTACATCACCCATTTTCCTGTTCATTAATAGATAAGACGCAGTACAGGAGGAACAAGAGGCTAACCAATGTACTTGAGTACACATCTAAAAGCATGAGAAAAGTCCTCCTCCCGTGTTTGTGATCTTTGTACTTGCCACAGCTGTCAACCAAGTATTAATTTAGATGCAAGTATGGTTCTAATGATAGTACTGACCATTACAAATTAGAACTCTGACTATAATTAAGGCAAGATTTTTTTTCACCATTAAGGTTCATCTGGTATGCTCATCTAAAAGCTCATCCTGTAAATCTGGGGGAAGGGTACAGGATGATGTAAAAGACCAGACAGTAACTCCACCATGGGACTGTGGTTTCTGTAAGACAACCCCAGGACTCTGTTTTGTAACTATTGCTCTTTAGCAGTTGAAAAGCTGGCTAAACTCTGAACAAATGCTTTAGACAACAGAAGCTGCCAGGGTTCCCCCACCAAAACAGCTGCACCTCCTTCTATTCCAAATCCATTCCAGCATCTCTGAGATACCAGTAAAAAGCAAGGGTAAACGGATGACACGGGTGAAGGAGCCTAATCTCTGTCAAATCTAACATAGTGGGTTTTCCCCGGTTTAGTTTTAACCCGACAGGCTCCAGGGAGAGTTCACACATGATCACCTCTCTCCCACAGGCATCTTTGTTCTCCCTCCGTAAAGCCTGTGCCTCTTTCATCCGCTGCTGGCCCGAGGATCCACCGCATCTTGAATCCGTGAGCCATGTTTGTTCTGGCTCTTGCCCTCCAGAAGGGTGTAATGACACACTCACCAAAAATGGGGAAAAAAAAAATAAAATTTAATCTTTATTGCCCCCCTGAGGTCACCCCGTCAGCACCACGACACTCCCCCACGACGCGCGGCCCGGCACGGGGGCGGTGCTGGGGGTGCGGACACCCGCCCACACGACGGCAGCGACAGCCCCCGGAGGGGCCGGGCCGGGCCGAGCCCGCCGGCACACCCACACCCAGCGATCTCTGGCCAGGCGGCGGGGGCGGGCCGGGGCCGCCTCCCCCGGGCTTGGTCCCGCCGCAGCCGCCGCCTCCCCCGGGCACGGCCGGCCCGCAGCCGCCTCCTCCCCCGGGCTTGGTCCCGCCGCAGCCGCCGCCTGCCCCGGGCACGGCCGGCCCGCCGCCGCAGCGTTGCAGGCGCTGGGAGCGCCCCCGGCTCCCGCACCCGCCGAGCCCGCGCTGCGCAGGCGCACGGGGGCGGTGCCAGGGGGCGGTGCCGAGGGCCGGGCCGGGCGGCACCGCCGCGACCTGCCGCGACCTCCCGGTCCTGATCCCGACCCGCCGCTATCCTCCGCTGCCCGCCGCTGGGGCTGTCTCCGGGAACGCTGACGGGGGAGGTGGGGACGAGACGGGCACGGTGCCGCCGCTGCCTCGCGTAGGGCACGTTAGAACCCCCCCGAGAGGGGCTGGAGCAGGAGCCTGCGGGGAGGGAGACAGGGAAGGACCGGGGTCGGGGCTGAGGTTATCGGCTCCGAAGGGACGTGTCCCGCGTAGGGAGCGCCCGCCTGCCCTGAGTTCCCAGCTTTGACAGGCGCAGCGACTGCCCCTGGCGCTGCGCGCCCGCCGTTGTCACTGCGCGTTCAGTGCTCGTCACCTTTAAAGAACTTGTCTCGCCTTTCAGCTCCGTTCTGCCTGTTTGTATCGGCTGTTTGCTGGGCAGGAGTGGGGGCAGGAAAAACCCAATTGCGCCGTAGGCCTGATCTCATAGCACACGAGATGAAACAGAAAACCTGTAACTCGGTTACTTGGTTGGGATGAAGTTGGAGGTTGGCAGAGTTCCGCTCAGACCTGGCCTGCTCAGGGTCACAGCGGTTTTGTTCGCACTGGGGTCTGTCGGGAACCTTTTCGTCTAAAGGAGAGTATTTCCACACATTATTCTTTATGGTCAAAGTCTTGCAAAGTGTAAACTTGCTCGGTGTAACCGAGTCTTACACTGGGTTTGTGAGTCACCCCTAGTGTATCCTTGTATCATACAAAACTACAAGGCTTGGCGTGTACCAGCCAGCCTGCTGTGGGTTTTTCTTACTAAGACCCTGACATGGGTACTTTGTTTCTGTGAACAAGTTGGTTGAAGTTGCAGGATTGCTCCTTCCGCGTTTTCAGCAGAAGTTGAAGGGGACACTGTATTCACGTTGTTAATTACAAGGGACTGTTTGTTCGCTTGCGTTTTGTATTATTTACAGTTTTAATCCTTCCTGTTTCTCAAATGAACAATTGATTTCATGGTCAGCGCTGAACAACAGGGTGCCAGACGGGGCTGGTGAAAGTAAGAGAGGAGCTACTGACCAGAAGTTCTCCCTGGAACTGTTCCATTGTGGAGTGAATCAGTTAATGCGTTTGTGTATTTTAAGTGAGAGGGGTGTGAGGAGGACCTTGTTACAGTATCAGGGCCTTGATGTGCAACTTACCATTCAACTACGCTTTCTTTTTCTTTTTTCTTTTTTTTTTTTTTTCTCCCTAATGTCTTTTAACTAGGTTATGCCTAGAAGAAGGTTTGTACTGTGTGCTTCTATGGTATCCAAGCTCACATACTGATGCTCCCTTTGTAACTTTACGGTAAAAACGTAAAACGGTGTATCAGTTTGGTTACCACATCATCTGCATCCAGACGTCACTTTTAAGAAAATGTGGACTGCTAAAAATCTTTATAGTGCTCAAATACTGTTGCTCCGGTTGAAAGAAGGCCGATTGTGTAGTTGCACCTTTCCCAAAACTCATCACTTCTGGATTGGAATTCCAAACTGTTGCACTGTAAGACGACCACATGACAGAGTTAAATTTCAGGTGAGTATTTTTGTAATGCTCTGTAGATATAAATGATGTGCATCAATAGAGTGAAAAAATAATTTATTTTAGAATCTACAGAACTAAGGTTTTGATTTTGCAGAGTTATTTATGAATTGAAGATGCCTTCAGTTTTATATAAAGGGGCAGGCAGCAACAAGTACTGGAGTACCAGTGTTTCAGAAGAAACTTTTTGTGTCTGATAGATTTAAGTTGGGAAGAAATTGTAATTTTCTTCAAATAACACTCCAGACAATACTGCATGATAACTGATGGGCTGATTAGCTAGAATGACAGTCATTTAGTGAAAAATAGGACCAAAATTCTCTGTAAAATGACTTCCTGATGCAATATTATGCAACAAAGGGGGGAGGAATGGATTGGTAAGGGAGGATAAAAACATAAGAGTTTTATTATAAAAAACCCCATATATATGTATGGGTTTATATAAACAAAAATAGTGGGAAAGGACACAAATTAAAGCTTATTTTGGACACTCACTGTTCCAAGTGACAATCTTTTCCCTTTTCAATGTCAAATGAAATTCATCTTTAAAATATAAATTACTGCATGTATAAATAGCAGAACATTGTGGTTTAGTGGGGGCTAAGCAATTGAGAAATTAATCTAGATGATTTTACAACTATTTTAATTGACTTTATTATAGTGTTAAATAATGTCATCTTATATTTTGCTTATATTTCTCTTTTTAATAATAATATTTGACTGTGTGATTGTAGGTTTCCAAGGTGAATGATAAACAATCAGTAGCCGATAGAAGAATGGCCACTAGTGCAGAAGGAACTAAAATACCTGTTGGAAAAAGTTCTAGTGGAGCACATGATGGAAGTCGTCATTCATTAGAAGGTATTGAACCTTTTGCTGCCCTCTTCTTAAGAAGTCAGCTTTTGTTGCCCAATGCAGACAACTTGTATTAAGGGGAAAGATGATCTCAAACCTTAATTTCAAAAATTTATATCATGTGATGTGTTTATTTTTAATTTTAAGGGGATTATATGCAGTTTTTATAGTTTGCAAAGACTTATGTAATTTTCCTAAGTTTCTTAATGGCTGATTAGATTGTATACTTATTATTTTGTTCTATTATTATTATTCTAATATTTTTTGCTTCAATTTTATCGAACTGTTATATTCACTGAAGGCTATGAATGGTTTGTGAAGATGCTAGTGAACTTCCTGTTATAAATGTGAAAAAACAGTTAAAAATTTCTGTGTCAATGTTGATTTTTGATTCAGGTAAATCAGTAGTTACACTTATGACCTCTATTTTAGCAATGCTGCCTAGCTAGAGAGTTCTTTCTGTGGCTTTGCTTGTTTTGTCATTCTTCACTAATAACTAATACTCAGATGTGCTGTTATGCATCATACTTTTTAGCTCCTGTGCTTCAGGGTGTTTGGTCATTTGCATTCTATGTATATTTAGTTTTTGTTTGTAAAGTTTTTTTTTTATTCAGGTGCTTTGGGCATTTTCAGCTTTTGTTTACAAGTGGAATGACAGGGAGGTAGTTATGACAGGTTAAGACCCTGAGATCACACAATGTTTATGTAATTATGTTGCTCAGGAAACAGCCACATGAGAAACTGTTGTGCTGTTTCTTGGGTATGACAATCAGGAAGACAATACCTGTCCTGAAAAATCTGTATGGTACTGTATTGTAATTCTTCTGTACAGTCTTTTCTCCTTACATACGTTCTCTTGAAGGTTTACATCACAAATGGATGAGATGCTGCTGAGCAAACAGCCCCCACCCCCCAGTAGATTTTTAATCACCAGTAAATTTTTAAATGTTTTTCCCTGCAGGTGTGGTAATCTTTTAAAGAGAACTCTTAGGTTTATGTTTATTCCTGAATGGTCTTGCGTTATGTGTAAAGTAATGAGATTGAACTGCCCCAGTGTTCTTCTCTTTTCTTCTTGTACATATCTTGTCTTACACTTCTGTTTTTTTTCTTGGAGCTAACAGAAGCATTCCTATCCCCTTAGCCAGCTGAAGCCCTCATAGTCTGAATTTTGCCAATTATGTAAAATGACAGCATTTTTGAAAAGCAGTGACAAGTGTTTGCTATATCCTGTTTATGTCATACTTCCACGGTATGTGCACTGTCCAGCTGAAATGTACTTGTGCATCTTCTAAGGTTCAATGAGTTTTTTTTCTTAAGACATGGTAGTATGATAATTTTGCATTATAGGTATCAGTATCTTTAATGGTCACAATTTATGTGGAAACCTCTAAGAATATTTGTTCTGAAGTCTTGTGGAACAGGTGTTTCCTACCATTTCTAAGAGACAAAGTTTTCCGCTCTTTGCTCAGGCAGCTCAAAGAGGTGGTCTATGTCCAGATGTGACTGCTGCTATTTTCTATATGAAATTGTTAGGGAATAGTCGTTCTATAGACTTAATTAAATTTCTCTCTGTTTTCTCTTTGGAGTTATTATAACCCTGCTATTCTTTTTGATCAAAATCGCAGTGATCTACCAGATCATCAAAGCAAAAGACATTTTTGCATCACTCTGTCTTTGAAATACACAATTATAATTTGCAAATCAAGTGATGCCATGACATACTTGCAAGAATCAAAAGAAATGGGAAGGTTTATATTCTTATAAAAGTGAGTGTTTTTGAACAGTGTTCCTGGACTTGAAATCTTAGCGCTGTTTTTACTTCTTGTGTGTTCGTCTCTCACTGAGTGCTTTTGTCAGTCAAGTAACTGATATGAATACTCATTCAATAATCTCTCTTTTTTGTCTCTTGGGTAGAAAAATGAAGGAGGCAGAGAAGTATGGGATCTAAGTGTTAAGAAATTAACTGCCATCAAAGAGTGAATGCCAGGTATTCAGACACTCAAAGAGAACAGAGGTTACTCCCAGTAACTGATAATTAGATAGGACTAAGGCTCATATAAGAAGCTAGAATTTCCTCATCAAGCCATGTAAGAGAAGGCATGGATATCTGACTTTAGTTAGTACATGTTCAGCAATTTTTGGTCTGAGATTCAAAGTTTTTTCAGTTCACATGGCCTCCTTTTCTGTTGTTGCTTTAGAGAAAATATGCCAGCGAGTTCTGTATTCAGTGAAGTGTGTTTCTATATTTGTAGAGAATTTTTTCTTTTTGAAAAAAATCTTTCAGTCTAAAACTTATTGCTGTAACTATGCTTTAGATACTCTTTAGTTCTCACATTTTTTCGATTTGTGAACCTTTCAATTATTTTTCAGAAGGGAGAGATAGTTTTTGGAGTATGAGCCTTGTAGAAGGTTTGGATGTGTATACACATGAACTTAAGCATCTACGTGCTTATTTTTATTTACATAATCTCTTAGTTATATTTCATAGGTCCCTTAGATGTAATTATTTGCATTTGTGAACTCATACTTCACGTATTTTCTGACCAATCAGCTATGTAAATGTAATCCTTATTTCACATAATGTTTCATACTAGTAGTGCCTTGACCTTGAGGTCTGTTTTGGACAGAAATGGGAATTGATTTTCCCATGCTTGCTTTTATTCCTACGTAATATCACATTTGCTTTAACCAGCTTCACCTTTCTGTCAGAGTGGTCTGTGATGCAAATGCACCTTTGCTCCTAATTTTAGAAGGCATGGAGACAGCTGCAGCAGTTAGTTAAACTCCTGAGACTGAAAGCAAGCACATCATGACATCATACTTCAAAATTCAAAGCCTGTTTTAGTTTTCTTCCACTCTACTAATAAAAAAAAATCAAAGTACAGTTGTGTTTGTTTATTCTCCAATAATGTTTTGGATAAACTTTTTTTTTAATCTTCTATTCAGTACAGTGACTTTTCTTTAAATTAAAAGATCCTTTTTTCCTTTCTTTTTAAAAATAGTAAAAGGATTTTCATATGCTTCATTCTAAGCGCCTTCCTCTCACATTGTCACAGCAAGAGCCAAACTCTAAAAATTTCTATGAGTACAAGTGTGTTAGATTTGTTACAGGTATTCCTACTTACAAGTGTATGTGCGTTTCCAGTGCAAAGGGCGTAAAGTACAGTAGATAAACTACATAATGATAGTGTAGTGTTTTACTGGAATGACTGGTGCACCAAATATTCCTTGGCACTACGATTTTCTCTCTCCCTGTGAGTGAAACCTGGTTATACTATTAGGTCTGACTGTAATTATGCCATGGGTAAAGCAGTTGAGTTGAGCGTGTCTTCTTATCTAATGGGTTTGAAAGCTGTTTCTTATCCTCATCTTTCCTGCTCTTCCCATTCAGAGTTGAAGAGGCATCTTTAACCAAAATATGTTGCTGTACGTTTGCCTCTCTTCATCAGGACTGATTGTTTCCATTCATGTCAAGATGTACCCAAATATATTAGGAGCTTATTTTTAATTCAGTACTAAGATAACGTGTACAATATCTCATATATCTCTACAATATAATCTGTGGAATACCTTGCTCTCATAATTGTGGTTATTTGCAGAAACAGAACAGCTAATAAAATGTACAGCATTATATTTTATTTAGTTAGTTAACCATCCCTAATGATCTGAACTAATGCTTTCTATCTGTGCTTTTTTTTAATTTTAAATTCTACCCTAGACATCTTCAGACCTTGTGTTTATTTATATATTTAGTACTTGGTGTTTTACTTTGATTATTTTTGATTCCTTCTTATTTAAATAGTAGCAACATGTGTGTTTTTCTTTCCTAAACTAGCAATTACTTTAAGAATTTGTCAATAATAGTAGTAAGCAAATGAGTTTCAGAGGTAACAGAAAAAATATTCCTTTTTCAGAGAATTATAATGCATTCAAGGCTCTGCCTGTGTAAGGGAAGTATGATCATGGAATCACAGAATACCCTGGGTAGGAAGGGACCCTAAAGATCATCTAGTTCTAATCCCCCTTCTATGGACAGGGGCACCTTTCATTAGACTAGGTTTTTCAGAGCTCCATCCAACCTGTTCTTGAACACTTCTGGGGATGGGGCATCCACAGTTGTCTGGGCAACCTCTTCCAGTGTCTCACCACTCTCACAGTACAGATTTTTTTTCCTAATATCTAATCTGAACCTACTGTCTTTCAGTTTGAATCCATTCCCCTTGTCCTGTTACTGCGTGATGAAACAGTAGCCAGCAGTTTTATAATTAATTTGAATTTTTGAGTCAAATTGGCTAACAGTGTTTGCTCTCCAAAGGCATTCTTTTATCACTTTTGAGTAGCTGCTTTTAGTTTGCATTTCTTTGACAAATTAGATGAAAACATGTAGTTACGTTTTATATAAAGATATATATTTTTGATTGATTTTAAAATGAATTTGTGCTAAGGATTATTTTAGAGTTGTTTTCAGTTTTGGAGATACTAAACTAACTGCTGCTTGTTTGATATATTTAGTAATCAAAAGTTTTTACTGCTCTTAAGTAAACTGCTTTTTATTATGTAGATATGGTTAGTTATGTGTTCTATGCCGAAAGAATAGATGTATATTACCAGATGAAATTAACACATCCTTTTTACTTACTGTGACACTTTATTTCCACAGCACAAATGAAACACATCAACCTGTCCTTTTCAGCTTGTGGCTTTCTGGGAATTTACCACTTGGGGGCAGCAGCTGCTTTTTACAGGCATGGTAAGAAGTTACTGACAGATGTGAAAGCGTTTGCGGGAGCTTCTGCGGGATCTCTGACTGCCGCTGTCTTGTTAGCAGTGCCAGAAAATATAGAGGTAAATTAGTAAACTCGTAGGTATAGGCCATGATAATTTTCAAAGGACATTTTTTAAATATAATCATCTTCAATTAAGTTTATTAAAATATTATGTTTCTTGTTTTTTGATTCTTGCTGTTTGCTAGGACCAGGAGTCTTGTGTGTTGTTTTCATTAACCACATCTGTGACCTGTGGGCAAAAATGTTTATGACAAAAATCTTTCATATGAACTTTATATTTTAAGCTTCATAAATAGAAATCTTCTGTGTGTGAATAGTCAGTTGTAGGCAACCAGGTATACTTTAATATACCCAAATGTATATGTACTTAATGGTGGTACATTACAAAGTGAATCTTTGTTCTCTTAGCTAGAGATAGGCTTTGTTAAGCAAGTGCGCAGCACCATCCTTTCAACCTTCTGTGAAAGGACATGAAAATGGTAGATGGAGTGTATCTTCATAAACACCACACACCTCGATGTTTTTCCTTGCTGCCTGTGCTCCACTAGACAGCATAAGAAGTGGCCTGTGCATCTTCTTTAGACTCAGTGCAGCCTATGCCTTACCAGGAGTAGCCCCCACTGTGTGCCTGGGAGGATTAACCCTCACAGCATTCTGTTCTGACACGCTACATACATGTGTCTGGGTTATTTTTCCTCCAGAGATACCACTCCTTTCTCACTGCGCATATGGTGTCATATGGAGACGCCAGTTTTATTTAATGACTGCACTGTTACAGGTTCTGTGGGAGAGCATAACTTTTTTTTTTGCTTTTTGATTTTCCCCAGAGGTTAAGGCTGCTTTGCCCTTCTGAAGTGCTTATAGTGGCTTTGCATTAATATATGTTGAGGACCAGGTATTACCATGTTTTTAATGTCTTATTGTGGGCAAAAACAGGCTGTAAGATTTTTGGTATAAATACACTTATATTTCAGTTCTGTGAGTGTTGGGTAACTTTCTCCTGGCCTTGCTTATTTCATTGCATTTGATTCCAATAACAGTCCCAGCCGAACCACACTTGGCCACTGATCTTTCTGTTAGTTTGTGTGTTGGTTGTTTCTGCTGGGATATGAAATCATTAGCTATACTTCCGTTGCTTTCACCAGTAGGTTCTTCCCTGGGTTCTTTCCCCCACCTGACTCCCCCAGTTGCATTCTTCATGTGATTTGGTATTAGGCAAGTTATACTGGTGTGAGAAGAACCTTGCTCGTACCCTGTTCAGATGTTACTCCCTTTCTGTCACCTCTGACTGGTGGTTCAGCTCCAAGTTTGCCTGGTGTAATGTGTACCTCTGACTTTAATTTCCTCTGTGGTGAGCACAGCAGCCCTTTGTTAGCCCAAGGAAATTTTTCTGCTTATTGTAGGCTCTGGGTACGAGCACTTGTTCTCAGCCTTGTCCAACTTACAAAGATATTTTTAAGTAAAAAATATTTGAACAGTTTTTAGCTTTTGTTTGTGGAAATTAAGGCTATATTATATTGAATCTGATGGATTTTTCCTTGGAAAATTATTGCAAACTGAAGAATGTTTCATTAATCTTTTAGTCCTTTTATTTTTTTATATGTACATATTAGTTATTCTTTTATATTGTTTAAATGGAAAATTGAGAGCTATTTTATCACGGAGAATAATTCATTCTACTTCTCATGGAATTTAAGTAAAGGCAGTGTTGTGTACTGAATAGAATTAACTTTTCATATCAGGATAATTATATTATTATCTTTACTACATTTCTAGTTTGAAATATTTAATATCCACAGATATAGCTCTTAATCAGTTAATTATTTTTTCTGTTTTTTTCCCCTCTCCCCAGAGATGGCAATGTTAGACAAGCCATAATTAGGACTTTCTGCATCTCCTAGTCTCAAAGCACTAATGCAACCTGTCCTTATCTTGAAGTGAACATAACATTGAGGATTTTTTTTTTTTGACTGTTGCTGGTTTAATAAGACAGTTTGCAAATGTTTTTCTATTGTATCTTGGATTTTTGTCACTGCTGAAAAGGCATGGGACTTTAGAATTCTAGGGAGGCATATATGGTTATAGATAAATACCAATTTATTTAAAAAGTACCTTGATCACATTTGATAACAACTTTGCTTAACTCAATACAGTTACAATTTCTAAACATGTCCTCAGTCAATGTTTAAATTTTAGATGTATTGTTTAAAGCTTTTAGCAATAAAATTCTAAAACAATTCATAGTTGTTCCTTTTGGGAATATGAATTGAGAGCCTAGGTATAGTCTGTTTTTTTTAATTCCATTTGTAGTATGGAATGTAGTTTTTCTGTCATTCAACTAGGTTTGGGTTCATCCAGCCTCTTGTTACTCTTAGCTCCCCATCACTTTATTAAAGCTTCTTAGATATAAAGATGACAGTTCTAAGGTACTTCTTTGTAGGGTTTTGTGGGTTTCTTCTCTGTTTAAAGAGAGAGATGTCTGAATATGCGTCTTTCCAGCAGACTGACTGCAGAATAAGCCTAACTGCCTAATGTAAAATAAATTCAAGGCTTAATAACTAATGTTATATATTTTAATTGGCTTGGAGCTCGCAATGGCAAGTACCTCATGGGCTAAAGGTGCATATCTAACCTAGCACAAATATTTATAGTGACCGTTTCTTTAAGAGATATGAACCTCATGGTGAACTTTTTAATACGTTTATTCAAATGCCACATATGAAATGTGAAGAAAGTGGATGCAAGAGCTACATTTCTTTCTTTCACTTAGATAAGTGCTCTGTCGTTCAAGTGATGTGAGGAAGTTAAAGTGCTTCAGTTGACTTGATCCTGATCTCATGCTAATCCTTCCCCCAACTCCTTCCTGGTTTTCCTTCTATCAAATCCTTTATCCTCCTCCTCAGTAGGACACATTTACTTCTCTTTTTTTTTCCTTGCCTTTCTTCAGTTACTCAGTAATTTATCTTGCTACTAGCAACATATTTATTCTTCATGCAGGGAGCTAATAATCCAGAAAATCCAAACTAACTTTTTTCCATGTGGTTATATGGGCGAATATGTGTGTAATATATTTATAGAGTACCAATTTCAGAAGGCTGCATAAGACTGAATTTAGTTTTTTCCCCAAGTCCTTACAATCATTAGGGAAGTCTGCATGAAAGGATAAAAGAAGGATTTGCAAATACTGAATACTGAGTCTTAAGCACTCAGGATCATAATTCATTGTTTCAGCATGTTATGGGTAAAAAAAAAATTATACCAATTACATTGCTCTCCTTTAGGAGTTCTTACAGATCACACTTCAAGCTATTTTTCTGCAGCCATTTCAACTTGTGTAGAAGAGGTTCCCTGTGCAGGACTGTTATCTGTTGTCTTTTTCTCCTATGTCGTCTATCATAGTACTCTGTTCATTCAATACTTCCGTAGTATTGTATTCATTAAATACGTATACTTGTTAGTAGCTTGTTTTTTGCATTAGTAAGAAGAAATTGTAGTAATTTTAGGTTTTTTAATGCTTATAAGCATCTTAAGGTAATTGTGTCTGGTTTTAGTACTGAAATAGTCTTTAAAATAAAAGGTGGCTTTAGAATTGAATTATAAATTATTGTTTTTGTAAGGGCATGGTTTAGGCAGCTGATTATTTATCAGTGGTAGTATGTAGAAAAATAGCCTTTAACTTTCCTTGATTGTTAAAGTGGTATACTTGTGAAAGTTTGGGGGTTTTTTGTTTGGTTGGTTGTTTTGGTTTTTTTTTTATTAGGGATTTTCTTTCTTACAAATTAGTCCGTATGAAAGTATCAATGTTTTGTTACGCATATCTTGTTACAAACCAAGCACATATGGGAACGTATTTCAGTTGGCTCTTACAGCTCTCTCTTGATTAAAGCTTTAACCTCTAGTATGTTTTATGTACTACACTTGAACATGCTTCCCATCACTGAAACATCCTTAATGGTTAATGTTTTTTATTTCCAGCAATGTAAGCACTTTGCCTATGGATTTGCAGAGGAAGTCAGAAAATTGAACTTCGGTGCTGTAACGCCTGGTTATGATTTTATGAAAACACTTAGGTACCTATCTTAATGCCTCTGTAAGATCACTTTTGTGTTGACCTCTCCAAATGCAGAGTGTACATATTTCTTCTGTATTGTGGGGTGCTCAACACTCTTTGATTCACCACTTGTGAATGTATTTGCAACATTTTTATATAATGATGATGAGTAATGTTAAGCATTTTCTTTCCTCTAGGGAGGGCATAGAGTCTATTCTTCCTTCTAATGTTCATGAGATAGCTGAGAACCGGCTCTATGTGTCAGTCACTAACTCAAAAAGTGGGGAAAATCACTTGGTTTCAAATTTCTCCTCCAGGGAGGACCTCATTAAGGTAATGAAGTTGAATATTGCTGCATTAAATAAAAATGCTTGAGTTTCTTCAAGACTTAAGAGTATGTTATTAGCTGTACAGTAAATCACTGTTTTACTCAAGTAACTACTTACAGTATCAGTGGTGCTACAACCAGAACATAAACAATGGAAGCATAATTTGATCCTACAGTTCCACAAATTTTGCTGAAATTCATTTGGTGCTTGTGTGTGTTTCCTTAATGTGTTATTATTAAGGTGGGAGCCCCTGGTGGCCTAGTGGTTAGATCGCAGGACCTTCACCGCTGAGGCCTGGGTTCGATTCCAGCCAGGG
>JAWMRA010000001.1:94644150-94709968 GCA_035584735.1 Pseudotriccus pelzelni | reverse complement strand
AAAAAATCCAATGCGCAGGCTGGAAGGTGTAAAGACCTTCCCCGGATCTTCGTTCGCGAAGACTGGCCATTACATTAGGTCCCTGGCAGCATAGAATTCAGATTACTGCCTGCTAAGCTGCCTGAGTCTACTGGCCTTATCTGTGCTTTAGAACAGTTGATCTGGATCTTCTTTGGGCTACATATATCATCTGCACACATATCACCAGGTCATCTGGAGTGGTTTTGAAATGTATTTCACTATATTACCTGTGCTGTGTCACTACTACCGCTATGCATGGTAAGTAAGCAAGTATGATGCACTTTTGCTGCAGTAGTATCAGAAAATAGCCAAACCTGTTGCTAGCTTGCCCATACTGCCTACCGAGACTGAACCCTAGGGTTCAGTTTAGGGTTCAGTGCACTTTAATTTTCTTTTTAGGAAGATTGTTTTCTAGGGAGCATTTGGCTTCACACTGGGTTTAGCTAGTTTACCTGTAAGTGTGCATGCCTGCAGGCTACACTCTCGGGATGGATAGGCTAAATTTCATGTTATTGTGGATATAACATTAGTCTCCTCATATTGTTTTCTTCTGATTTGATGAGCCTAAAAATAATCTGTCAAAAAAGGAAGTGTAAGATAACGTCTGAGAATTTATTGTCTGTTTGGCCTTAACAGCTGATTACCTGGGTTGGGTTTTTCAGGTCCCCTTGGACTAGGCTTCAAGTAACACCGGTGCAAACCTGCTCCATGTGAAATTACCTTCTTTGACTGAGTTTGGCATCCTTTGAGTCTCTAACAAGGTTAATTTTTAAGACAGATAAAGATGAGCAGGTGATTGAGTTGACTGTGTCTGATATGAGTCTGTAGTTTGTGTGACTGTAGTTCTTATGGAACAGCTTTGTAAAAACCAAACTGGTAAATGGGTAGATTCTGTTAGGTCAAGCCCACATTCTTATTGGCGGATTTGGTTTTCATTGCATATTATTTCAAAACTTTCTCTGTCTTTGCACTGTACTAGATATTAGTGTCACTAATTCAGAAGTTACCAGGAATTTGTCTCATCAGCTGAGAAGCATCTTTCCAGAATCAATTAATGAAATTAAAAGAAGCTGGGACATCACTTTTCTTTGTCTGCAGCAAATGGATATTTTATAACTACGAAGAACAAGGGACTGTAGAGCAAAAGTATTTTTGACTGAAAAGCAGTTTCTCCCAAATGCTCAAAAGAAAATAAAATAACAGAATCTACAGAAAATAATGCTAAATAAAAATAATTTGGATGCCTTCATAAATGTTTTGGGTTTCAAATAAATATTGAAGTTATGTAAGAGGAGAGGGGAGAAAAATAAGTAATCAGAATTTTTAAAACTATGAGAACTTTTGAGTTGTAGAAGTGCTAAAGCTAGACTTGTAAAAAATATTAATAATGTCATCTGTTATGGTTTCTTTGAAATGGCTTAGACAGAGCATCCACTGTACTTTTCACAGTAGGAAATGCAACAAAAAGCCACTTGGTACTAAAAGGAACATGGCATATGAATCAATAATAAATTACTATTTATAGATGCACACCATAAAGCTGTGGTGTTAGAAATGTTATGGTATATTGCAGTTCTACTCACAGCTATCACAGCAATGCTGTAATGGAAGTTTGAGAAATTTAAAAGATAGCTGTTGTTCTGGAATTTTATTCTTTTTTTGCCTTCTTTTCTAAGACAAAACAGTCTCAATCCTAAGCACTGAGAAATATGATGTTTGTGCAAAGTGAAGGAATTCAATAGCGGATTGTGGGTGCTGATATCAGCTACTGTCAAGAGTCAAGCGCTAAAGCATACAATGAAGTCACGGGATGAAAAGGGCCATAGAAACTGTTGAATGTTAATATTTGTATTTTATATTTTAAAATCAGGAATATAAAATTCATCTGAGATAGTGAAGAAGAGGGTAGTGTGGGGGGACAGTGTGCAAACATTTAAATGTCATAAAAAGCTTCCTAATCACATATATATACTTTTTTTGAGAGTTTTTTTTTGATTTGTGGGGTTTTTCTAACTTTTGTGACTGTTTTCTCTCCCTTGGATGATAAGTGTAGAATTACTAATTGAATTTAGATGTGTAAAGTTCAGTGAGAAGCATCTGGTCATCAGACCTCATGCATGATGTTAGTGAATGCATCTAGCCAACAAAAGGGTGTTGAGTTTCAGGTTATGTATGTAAGCACAAAAAGAAAAATGAAGATATAAAATATATTAGCAAGAAATTTCATCACTGTCCTGCTTATACTGAAATGGAATTTGGCCGTGGTCCTTCTGAGGATCAGGTCTGTGCCCCTAGATCTCATTCTTCGCTATACCTAACTCCTGTCTGCTCCCTCCTGTGTCATAGTTGTTCAACTCCTTCCCACCTCTACCCTCTACTTTCCATCTACTGCTGTCTTGTGTAGTGTAAGTAAGAAGACATGAGGCTCTGGAAGAAGAATCAGAATCACAGAAGAGGGGAGGAGTCATGTGGTTTCGCTTGTGCAGTCAGTTTACCTGCACGTACAGATTGTGCAGCTCCTAGTTTCAATCAGAGTAATGTTCTGGAGGAATTTACGGTACTTAGTATGATTCATATGTAATATTAACAGTCTTATATTTTCATGTATGTGTTGAGAAAAATTCTGTATGGGGCATTTTATTATTAGATTAATCAGCAAGCCTTATCGGTAGCTTGATAGATACATTACACACAAATATGCACATTATGTCAAATGGTCATTGATTCGTAACTCTGTGTGTACACTGTCAGTTCCTTGATATTTATGCCACATATTCAATATTGTTCATTGTATTCTTAGAAGGAAACTTGTAAGTTTTCTTGAGAGTGGACTGGAGGAGGCAAGGTCAGGAAGGAAAAGATATTCCATTATGATCATGTTGTACCAGAGTAACTTGGAAAATGTTTCTGTTTCCCAATAGAAGTGGGTTGATGGTGGCCTTACCAATGGCCTTCCTATCTTGCCTGTTGGAAGAACTGTGACGATTTCTCCTTTCAGTGGTCGACTGGATATCTGTCCACAAGATAAAGGACGTGTGGATCTTTATGTTAAACTAGCAAAACAAGATATGATGGTGAGTTACTTGTTTATTGATTAACTTAAAAAGAATAAAAGATACATCTGAAGTTAAGTTTATGTTTATATTTAAGTGTCTATTTTGTGTTATATATCAACTTATGTAAAGTTTTGGCATTTTCTGGTTTGCAAATGGAGGTTAAACTTTTTCTTAGACACAAGGGAAGGAAAATGTGGAATAAAGAAGGAAGATTGAAAATCATTGATCTAGTACAAAATTGAGCACATCATAACAGGCTGTTAAGTGTAAATAATATTAGGCTTGCTTTACGTATCAGTCTGTGGCTAGGTACATATAATCAGTCTATGGCTAGCTACAGGAAAAAAAACAAATTAAATACCTCAGTGAAGGAAAACTCCAGAACATTTCTTCATACTTATTGAACTCTATTGCTCCAACTGAATTTAAAATACAAATTTAAGTTGTACATTTGAAATGGTACGCAGTGACTTGTCACCACATTGCTCAAGACAACATGTGAACACCTGTGACCACAACCCTTTTGCAGAAGTTTTGCTAGAAATTGCAGAAACATTTCTGTATGTTGAGATATAAGACTGGTTTTTATTGCCTCCTTTTCATTGTTGACATTTCTGTCTTTGCAACCTTTGTCTCATAAATTTTAACCACAGTCTTGCTTCTTTTGATATAATGAAAAAAAATATTGAATAATGGTAGATCTCGTGGTCAACAATATTCCATTAGAAAGAAACAATAAAGATTAACAACAATTGGTACTTTAGTTTCTTTTTAGACAGTTTTTCATGTTTTCTTAATTTTAGTAAAATTAGTGTTATGTAATGTCATTCTAAATTGGACCAGTTTCTGAATCTTTATAAGACTGGCCATTTACATAATATTTCACAGAGAGATTTTAAGCATGGTATTACTTGGCAAAAAGTCATAAAGTATGAGATTATTTATTTCATATATTTCAAAAATATACACAATTACTGTGTATTTCTTGGTCATATTTGTATCTAATGTCTGGTGTATATAGAGGAGAAAAAATGAGTTGGTGATTAGTTTAGAGTAGAAAATTGATTGCTTCTGAGATCATGCATGTGCAGACTTGTGCAGAATCTCAGGAAACATTTTAAACTATTTGATTTGAAGCATCTCTAGCTCTTAAAAACTGTAAAATGATAACTGAGAATAATTTTTTTTCAGCAATATTGTTATCTGCATAAATTGAAGAGTTGTATATTTTCATTTACCTGTGTTGGAATGTTAACAATTTTCTGTCTCTTTGAATTGCCTCTATCTTCTAAAATGAATTTGAATAATTGTTTACTTTAAATAACGAAGATGATTTTGATATTGTTTTGCAAAATTGTGTATAATAAAGCATGTGGCTAAAATATTAAGTTGATTATATAAATGAATTGTTCAGAACATTATTGAATTTAATTATATTTTTTATTTGACCATAATTTAATAAAGTCTGTATTCAAGAATAAAGCTCCAAAATATTTTTACATGATGGAGTGACCACTTAAAAAGCTGAGTAGTCCTTAATTTGTTGGTAATAAAAGCTGCGTTTACACTCATATGTAAACATTGCCTGGGAATGTTCCCAAGGATGTGGTTGTTTGCACTAGTAAGTTGTCAAAATATTTCCTTGCACAACTTTAGCATGTGCCAGCTACCACTCTGCCAGATAGTTTTGGGAGTGTTTCCAGATTTAAAGTGTTTCAAAAACTTTGGGCAGTTTTACAGGCAGACAGTCTGTGTTGGATGCTGTGAGTTTAATAGTGTGTATATGGTGTTTGTGCCAGTTTGCCTTGGCGCTCAGCAGCAAACCCAGACGTGGTTAATTTCCTGGTGTAGGCACAGCCACGCTGGTCTTTTGTTTTTGCATATGCTACATGAAACACATGACAGAACTGTCACGTCTAGATAAGTTGCTTTAATAGACTAATTTGTAGCTTCTTGCTCTGTTGCAGCTGTCACTGGCCAACCTAGTAAGACTTAATCAAGCTTTGTTCCCACCAGACCAGGAGAAAATGGAATCGTTGTACCAAAATGGCTTTGACGATGCTGTACGCTTTTTATTGAAGGAAAACTGGTTTGAATAGATGGCACATAAAAAAGTAGTGAGACATGATGGCTGTCAAAACACAGCTACAGGCTTCCTGGAGAATCTCAGGGATTGCTGCCCCGGTTACTGTTTGTGAAAATAAAAATCCTAGTGGATTTGAATCTGCTTCTGCTGAGAAAGTATCAATTGCACTCCAAAGAACTGTATAAACATGTCAGAATGGAAATAGTGCTTGCCTGGTGGATGTCTTGTTTTGAGGAGGTTCCACTTAAATTCATTCTATTTCAGCTGGGGATTTGAGTGTGGGATTTGTAAAAAGCTTGTGTTGTCATAATAACAGAAATCTGGAAGTCTTTTTCAATATTATTTGAGAGACAAATTGATGTTATCATGAAAAATTACAATCTGTATTATTCACTTAACGTACTTGTGCATATTAATTGGATGCTCTCAGTGTTACTGATCTAAAGCATTTCTTGCAGTGTTCTAAAGGACTTGAAGATTAAGCACTAGCCACAAAAAAATAAAACATTTGCACTCTTATTTTGTGTATTTTTTCATATTAAAAATTCTTAATTTTTCAGTGAATGTATTCTTTTAAAATTTGAAACACTGAAATTTGTAGCAGAAGTGTGATATAAAAATGACTTGTAAAGAAGGGTGTAAGAAGTTGTCGTATTTATTATATTTTCTTCCTCTGCCAAAATTGAATAAATATATTTTCTTGAATCTTTTGTCAAGGGTTCATTTATAAGTTTCATGGAATGCTATCTCTTAAGTTCAGGATTTTCAGTCTTAATGTCTCAATGCTAAAATCCACAACTATTTATTTAAAAGTGAAGAGTATTGGTTTATCAGTGTGGTGTTTAAGTTGGTTTTTTAAGGTTTATTAATATGTAAACAATTTTAACAAAAAATTAGGGGTTGAATTAAGCATGTATGAAATTTTAGAATTCCTAAGAACAACTGAAAAACCTGTGATTAAGCTAAAAAACCACCTTCCATAGCTGTTTGAAAGCCTCTTCAGCTTTTATATGTAGATTGCATCAAATTAGGATTCATGAGCATGGACTGAATTATCACTGTTTTTGATAATGAAAGAAATTTAAAAAAAAAAAAAGGAAAAGGCTGATGTAAGGCCCCTCACTTTCATTGTAGAACAGCAACTCTTTCTGGATGCATGAGATTCCATGTACAGTGAAAACAGGATAGCTTGTGTGATTTCTGGATCTGTAGGACAGCATTTTTCCACGTAAAGCTGAAATAAGTTACCTTTGGTTTACCAAGGCACCTGTGCCTTGTTGACTTGCATTCTCATTTATTGAGAGGATAACTTTCAGCATGAATAGCAATAGTAGATAATGCTATTAAAAATTTATCTTCTTTCATGTCGATCTGCTACAGTTGAAGTCTCTGATTCAATGGTAACACCTGTTCTGGAATTTTGATGGAATCTTGAAACAACTCTTTTTCACTGAGGGAAACAGTGAGAAATCCAACACGATCAGAGCTTCTTAGACTTTGTTTCAACAGTAGTTGTATTCTTCAGGGAGTGACTATTAGTCTTTTTGAATGGACAAAGTTCAGGGGGGGTTTACCACTTTGCAAGTTCTTCAGTTGTTAATGGCTCTTTCCTAGCTAATTATGGTGACTAATAACTAGAATTTTCTGTTAGAACATCATAAATCAGTTGTGCTGGAAAAGAATCCTTGCAACCTGGTTTATGTTTCTCACAAAAGCCTAAGATATTAGGAAGTCCTTTTTAACAAGCCCTACCTAAGTGGAGTTGAAAATCAGTTAGTGGTCTCTTTGGTCAAAATATACCCCAATGAAATAAATGAACTTTTAATTTCAAGAATACTCCTTAAATAGATTCTGTTGCTTCTTTTAGATTCATTTTAGATGTAGTCCTTGTGTGGCTGAAAGCAGAATCTGCAGTCATAATTTTCTGGTGGACTTGCTACACAAATAGGCTGCATAACTATTTTTCAAAAATATGTTACTAATATCTTAGAAGGTTGAAGGAAATGAAATTTGCAAAAACTCTTACCTGCTTTGTACCACAATGCTGTTGATAAGTGTTGCAATTAATATAATTGCAAACAATACTTATAATTTAAATAGAAGGTTCTATTTCTGATGAAACACTACTAGCTCTTCTAGCTGTGTTGTCTGGGAGACCATTGCTTTGGTTTGTTTGGGGTTTTGATTCAGATTTTATGAATACTTTTGAAAATCATTAGTACAAACACAGTCAAATCTAGAAAATGAGATGGGCTAAGGTAATATTTTATCATGAGAATGAATGTATTTTTAATGACAAAGCACGATGTTAATATCTGTTCTGATATTACTTCAGATTATGCTAACTATATGCTAAGACACTTTTCCTTGTTTAAATATTCTGTGCAGAAGTAGACAGGTAAGACATACAAATCCTAAGAGACTATTAAGAATATATAATTTCTGTGCTGCATCTGTGTCTTTCCCTCTTGATCTATAAAAATTGTCTTAGGCAGCAGAGATCTTTCTATGCTGAAATACATTTATTGATTTTAGGAAGCTAGTCTGAGATCCTGTTATACTCCAGAGATGTGTCTCACATGATTTAGGTCTTATTTGGTCAGGGAGTAATTTTTTTCATAGAGAATTTTTATATTTTCCCAAAGAAAGACTTGTGTTCGAGAATGTAAGCTGGATGGCAACACTGTTTCTCCTCCAGTCAGATCAATTACCACCATTTTTTGTTCATATGCAACAAAGGAACAGCAAATTTGAAAAAGATTTTTTTGTATACTGACAAAGGAGGCAACTTGTGCAATTATAATTGTATTAGAGAAAGATGGAGAAACATTACGAAGTCTGTTTTCCAGATTTATTAACTGGACAGCTGTGTAGGACTTGATGCCTCATGTTTTAATTGTAGTTTTGATAAGGATAGACAACATGACACTTACTGAATCTAGAAAATTGGCATTTCAATGTGAGAACAGAAAAATACAATAGGTTAGTTTAGGCTCTTTTGCATGACACAAGGTAAAGAGGGCATGCCCAGATGTACTGAGCCCAATTCTTCAGTTAAAGCTTCACTTTCTGCATGGTGGGGCAAACAGAACAGCTTCACCTCTTTTTAGAGCTACTGCATAAGATCACTTCAGTCCTTGAAATAAAGTCATTCTTGTGTGGCAATTGGGTATGTTGGGATGTAGCATTCAATTAATGCTTGTATTCTTTTTTCATAATTTTCTTGTTTCAGAAATGCAATGAATTTTTATGTGAACGTATCAATGCTCTGTCTAGGATATACAGAAGTAATTCTGTATTTTCCAAGAGCTCTGTTTTCCTAAAAAGACTCCACTCTGAAAGGTGCTCTGACCTCGAAAAATTTGATCACCTTTGTGTGTAGAGATTGGAAATGAAGATCACTATAAATATGCAACACTTCTTTTGTTAGCTAATACAAATAGCAGTTGGCTGTGAGTACTAAGTCTAAGTAGTAATGCTCACCATCCAGATGTAGATACTTCTATAAATATCTGATACCTAGAGAAGTACTTTATTTCTTCAAGAGCAGTTCTTCATATGAACTTCAATATCCATCCTTTCTCCTAGCTCCCTCTTCAATTTCAATCCTCTTTCCCATCTTTTTTCATTTCTCTAGGGAAACTGTATGGCATATATGCTATTATCCTATATATTATATTATCCTATATCCTATATATTTTTCTGTGGTCCACTCAGTCTGTGAAGTGTTTTCTGTCCAGTTTTCCACACTATAATGTAATTTATACACAGTGCATCTTGATATCTGTAATTACTGTTAAACTGCTAACTGAGGATGTATTAAGTAATCCTTAATACCAGATGAAGTAATTGGAAGTGACTACTTCAATTACTATTTTCCTTTAGCTTGTCTACATGTTTCCTATCAGACTCTTATCCTATTTAAGAGATTTGAAGGTAAACTTGAGTTTTACTAAGATTATCAGGAGTTCTGTCTCCAGTCCCTGGAGGGCTAAGACTCCATCCTTCATATATTAGGTCATTAACTTGAGGTTCTTAAGTCATGTGGAGCTGAACATATACACATGGTCCAGAGGGACCTGGGCAGGCTGGAGTATTGGACTGAAGAGTATCTCATCAAGTTCAACAAAGAAACGTGAAAGTTCCTGCATCTGCTTTGCATAGAAGGAGATACTGAAGAACAACAAAAAGACTATGAGCCAGCAATATGCTATCAAGGCAAAGGTGTCCAACAGTGTCTGCCCTGCTTTAGGCAGTTCAAAGGTGATGATCCTTCCTCTCTTTGTGGAAGACGCTAAACCACATCTGGAGTGCTTTGTCCACTTCTGTGTTCCCCAGTACAAGAATGTTATGGAATTTCTGGAGTGAGTCCACTGTGGGCTCACAGAAACGATTAAGGACTGGAGGATCTGATATATGAGAGGCTTGGAGAGCTGTGATTGTGTATCCTGGAGAAGAGAACAATCAAGGCGATCTTACCAATTTGTATAAATACCTGAAGAAGATGGAACCAGATTCTTTTCAGTGGTGCTCAGGGACAGGATCAGAGGGAATGGGTGCAACATGAAACACTTTATTGTGAGAGTGACTGGGATAGGTTGCCCACAAAGGCTACAGACTGGAAGATGACAAATAATGTCTTCATGCTGTTTGTGTTAGGTGGTAGAACATATTACATAATATGTTTTTCCAGTTTCCCAGAACTTTCTGAATTTTTAACCTTTCAGAGTAGAAATTTATGTCCAATTTCTTTGGAAGCAGCTTTCAGCTGCTTCTGAGGAGTGTGTGAAAAACTGCAGAAATCTCATTGACCTTTATTTGAAGGACCATTGATTTGAAGTGGAGGCAGTGTTATAAAGTGGAAAGAAAAGAACTAAATCTAAGTATATGAGTTACGTGAATTAGATGATTTTTTAAATGCACCTTCTAGTTGTGCCTGCTAGATTAGGTATGAATTCTTCTTTTTTTCTTTTTTTTTTTTTTTTGACAAAAGGTCAGAGCTGAAGGGTTTTGCTGAATGCATTGACTTCTTTGTGTTTTGTGTACTTGGCAGTGACTTTGGTTCAGTGACTGTTGCCTTTAGTTCTTCACAGAACTGCATCTGTGGCTCAGATGGAGTTCACACCTCACATCTAAAAGGGTGGAATGGCTGTATCTCTGCCCTCTAAAACTCTGTGTTAAATATATAAACATTCCCTGTATTTAACCCTTAATATTTAACCCAATTTATAATGTTACCTTTAAAATTAAGAGGTATGTATTGTATGCAGTAAGGATTTTATTTTTAGAACAGTCTCAAAAGAGGAAATTCCAAGTGCTTCTTTTTCCTAGAAAAGAAACGAACTATGTATTTATACCCACAATTAAAGTTTGATAGACTGACTCTGGAAACCTAAATATGAATGACTGCAGATGGAGTTACTTCCCAGTTTAGGAAGAGGAGGAGGAAAGACCACTGTTTAGTTCCCAATGTCCAAATAATATTAAAAATAATAATAATTTAAAAAAAAAAGATTCTTCCTAACTGATTTCCCCCTATCCAAATATGCGAACACAGCCTATCTGTCCTTTGAAAGTCATATTTCTCTCTAAGTGTAGTAGCCAGCATTTTCACCAAAAGCAATCAGATGGTTAGATCAATTTCTTGTAATTATTTGGTATCTTTACTGATGTGGAAAGGAACTATTTCACAAAAAATGGCTAGTGATGAAGCTGAATCCAGTGAACAGTGTGTACCCAGTTCTTACTGCACAATTAATGTATAAGACTGTAACCTTTGTCATTTTATTCTATGAACTGTTTCCATTCACAAAATATATTTACTGGGATAAGCAAATTTGAAACACACTATTCAGCTTGAAATATTTGACTGGGGGAAAAATGCAGTAATTTAAATACTTTGTCAAAGTCTTCATTTCCTTCAAGTCACACATAACATTACTATACCAAGTTGCATTTCCTCAAGTACTTAATTATTATGCAAATTATGATAATCTCTTTCTATATAGTTTAGTTGTATTGTTGTTATTTACTTAGATTCCACAACTATTCTAAGCACTGTAAGTTAAGTTCAGAAAACACATTTTTGATCCAAGTAATTTCTATTACAGTCTTAGATATGGCACATAAGCAATAAACTTAAGCCCAACAACAATAAACTACGTAGCCTATCTACCTGCCAAGATTATTTTGGCAATTAATATTTCTTTAAAAACAAGTAAGTTATGACTTTTAAAACCAAATTAGGTATTTTTATTCTGTTGGAACGTGCATTACAAGGTGGCATAGCTGGCTAAATAGCTGAGAGTAGAAGGAGTTGTAGGGATTTGTAAATATGGGGGATATGAAAGGAGTTATAAATAAGGTCAGACAATGCCCTGGGAACACATGAGGAATTCCTCTCTGTCAATCTGTCATTACAGTGGGCAGATACTGTTTTACAGAACTGCATTTTTAAAGCAGAGAAGTTGCCTTAACCTGGGTTAAAAAAAATCGTGACTGTGTTCTTGTGTTTGAAATAGAAAAAAAAACAGTGTAAATAGCTTTTACAGTATTTTGATGATAGTTACATACACTAAAGCTCATTTCAGTTGTAGCTGCATGGAGTGGGAACTTCTTTAACTTGAAATAAGTACGTGAACAAAAAACATTCCGTGTTACTGAGGAGATTTGTGTGTATGTTTCTTTTCTTCCTTGATAGGAGTAGCACATACCACACATGCTCACATCTTCTTTTTCATATCATTTTCCTTCCAGTGTCACTTACAGTTCTTATTATTGACATATCTTCATATTCTTGATTAAACCCATTATTAACTGGTCTGGGTGGCTGTTCATAAATCCATTGACTTTGCAGGGTAGCACTGCTGTCTATATTTCTTGACTCACTCTTGCACTTTGTACAGCATTAATGAATCTGTTGCAATAGTCCACAACAATATATACTGTTAGGCAGTTTAGAGAACAGGTGGCTACCTTTACTGGTACAGCAGTCCATTGCTTATTCTGAATTGCTTTAAAAGTTGTTATGCATATTGCAGTCAAAATGAAATGTGAAAATACTAACTTTAACTACGCCTTCATAATTTGTCAGACTATTGCTGTTATTATTAGTAGTAAAAATGTTAGTAATATGTAAGCTAAGTTACTAATACTTGTGTAGTTATTGGTTTATAGTTTATTTGATTCTAACTTAAACAAGTGGAATATGATCAGATGTGTGCCATTATGATATAGCAGAATAATTATGGTACATTTTGGCTTAAAATTATTAAAAAGAAATACCTAAAAGTGTTAGATTAATTAATTTCAGTGAATTAAAATTTTATATGATGAATTCTAAGCCTTTACAGGTATCAGCATAAGGGCAATTCATATTGTACTCAAGAAATAAGCTGAAAGTATGTCTGACTGTGTACCAGTGATTTCATGTAATGCTTCTCCAATTCCCAGTAGGGCATAGGAGTGCTGTGTAAGGTAAATATGCTCAGGTATTCTTCCCAAAAATGCCAAGGAAGTGGAAGGACTGAAAAAAAGATTTTTTTCAGATGCAAGGACCACTTTTTTATAATGCAGCACACTGGGCCTCCAGGGGAAAAAAGGCAAGTTCCCAGCCCCTCAGGGCCTCTTTTATCCTCTCTGTTTCTCCCCCTCCTTCCCAAGACCTCTGTGCATGTCTGTTAGGGCTATCTCTCTCCTCTCAGGTATCAGACAGAGAGGCTGAGAGCTTCTCTTGCTGTGTTTGTGGGGGGGAAGCATTGAAACTGCCTTTGAGAAAGAGTTACTGTTTAGGCAGAAAGCCTTCCTAGTGAAAACTGAGTTACTAAATTTCTGATACAAATTCTTCCAAAATTGTATTTATCCCTACAGCTGGGAGAGAGATTTTCATTCATTTTTGATTCTTAGGTAGTACAGACAGGGTTTTTTGGAGATAGATGTCTTGTTTTGGGTGGGATTCTCAAGTGCCACTGTAATGACACAGTTATCAGGCACAGGTTTCATTGGGATTGTGCCTTGCTGTGCCCTAGTCTGGACTTTGAATCCCTGAGAAAGTTTGGCAGAAATAAGAAACAAGGCAACAGCTGAGTGGACTTTAGACTCAGAAAAGGCAAGTCAGACTTCTTCCTGAGTTCTGTACAGAAGTTCCCTGAAGGCTTTAACCAGTCATGACACGCTGGATTTAAGCAGTGGACTGTAAGGGCCAAAGGACCTTTGAGTTATCCGGTCCCACTTTCATTAGTTTACACTCTGATTTTGACACAATGTACATTTTCATGACAGGACACATTTTTCATTTAGTAAAGAAATGACCTTTAAAAGTTATAAACTTCCCAACTTTATAAGTTTCAGTGTTGGTCTACGTGGTAGGTTGAGCCCAGCCAGCAGCCAGGCATCTGCAGAGCTGCTTGCTTGCTTGCTCACTTCTCCACCCCAAGAGTGGGACTGGGGAGAGAATATGAAGAATGAAACCAAAAAAACCCAATTTGTCAATATGAAGACATTTAACAGGTGAAGGAGAGAGCTAAAAAAACCCAAGAACAACAAAAAACCACAAACAACAACAAAAAAAAACCCCAATCAAACAAAAAAAAACACAACAAACAAAAAAACCCCCAAAAGAAAACCACAAAAACAGAACCAACCAACCAAAAACCCAGTCTATGAGCAACAGGCAATTCAAAAGCAAAATAATCCATTTGTTCTTTTACCCCTACCCCCTAACTCTGATGCTTTTGCTTAAAGTTCCATTTGTGCCTTAAACACCATATGGATAAAGATGACTTTGCTTTATTTAGTGTTGATCCAATTAGACAAATCAAATATACTACAGGAATGATTCAGAGGAGGTGTTATTTTTCTTTGCTGAAATGATACTGAATGTCTAATTATCCTGCAGTCCATGACACGTGAACATTACCTGCCAAAAAGTGTAAGATGGCAAGGAGGACAATGTATTTAACCTCCTAATATATACCTTCAGAATTTGCAGGAGCCCACTAGGTTAGTTAACATTGTTGTAGCATCTTCTATAGACTACTAAATTTCATCCAACAAAGTTACCCCTAGGCTTAGCTAAAACTTGTTGTCATCCAGCCTCATGGCCTGCAGATTTGAATGTCTGGGTTTGACTAAGAGATAACTTCCATGGAAATATCCAGTTTTGATCTGAAGACTTTGAGAGATAGAGAGTCAACAAACTGAATAGTTAGCTGCTGTGATGACTAGTCACTGTCACTGTGAAGGGCTGTGCCTTCATTTGTATTCTGAGCACTGTCTTCAGCTTTTCATCACCAAAACAGATTTGATGTCTTCTTTATAGCCCTTTAGTACCTCCTTTTTTTTAATATTACACTTATGCATTATATAGAATAATCTCCTGATATTCTTAAAAAAAAGAAAAATCCCCAAATGCATGCAAGTCTCCTATTTGAAGACATCTTCATCCTTCTATAACTGATTCTGTTTCTTGCAACTGGTATTCTCTTTAAAGAGGGACTCCTTAAATCCCCTTTATTCAGGGTTAAAATCTAACTTCTGTTCTTCTGTCCTTCTGTCTTGTTTACAGACACAGAAATATTCCTCCACAGAGTCCTACTGGGAATTCACTGTCAACTGATTTTCTACTTGAAATGCATCTTTTCAGAGTCATTGCCTTCTTATGGGATACAGGTAGGTCACATGTTCCTTAAATAACATTAAGACTACAATCAAACCCTCCAACTTTCCAGCAGATGCTATTTAACAATGTCTCCTCAAGTGATAACTTTTAGAGGTGTTTTCTTAAACTGATTTTAAATTACTGATTGTGTACTCTAAAAATAACTGGCACTTATGTCTCAAAGAATCCCATTCTCTTAATTTATATTCATTCAAAGGCCCATTGCAGGGAAAAAACCAATCTGTGTTACCTCATTTTGTTATCAGCAGATAAATAAATGTATCTAATTATTTTACCAGCATCTGAATATAAGAATATCTAATTGGATGTGCTTTTTATTGATCATATCTAAAAATAATCAGGTTAAGGAGAGAAACAAAAAAAAAAAAAGTGCAAACCAAAAAGTTTCCTGGTTTTTGATAGTAACGTCTCGGATAATGCTCTATTTTTATCTATAGCATTTTGGAAAACAGTGATAAAAGCCCTTTAAGATATTGACTTGAAAAGGAAAGAACTGATTCAGAGAAAACTGATCAAAGACAAGAATAAGTAAATTAATGAAGCTAGTCCAGGATTCATATGTGCATTTAAGCAGCTATCCAGTGTCAGAACAGGGTGGTTTGTTTTATTTTTCCTGAAAACTAATTTAATGAATGATATAGCAATGAAGGTATTTTATACTGTAATTCAGTGTTTATCTTAGCATCTTGGTTCAATGAATTTTGGCCTGATAAAGTTTAACCTCTGTCTAATAATATGTAATTACAATAGTACAGAACTATACTACTAAGTGGAATTTGATGCTGTAATTAAGCTTTGATTTATTGGCTGAGTATTCAGGAAACAAAAAGGCTTGCCTACAATTTTGACTAACTAAACCATGAAAAATTTCTATTTTAGTTGTCTTGAAGGTTATATGTTACTGGTAGACAAGGCAAAAAGTATCTATTATCTTTCTAAAATACTAGAGAACATTGCTAATGAACTTAATCCTGCCAGAGCCTTGAGTTTCCACTAACCAGAAGATTTATGTTCATACTTAAAGACAGGCATGTGCTTAAGTCTTTTTCTATTTATTAAAGATGTTTGAGAAGAAGCTGTCTCCTATGGGAGTGACAAGCATGTGACATGAGAACTTTCATGAGGAGAAATCAGATGACTTTTATACTTAGCTGTGGCAGTGAAACTTGTGGCTGAGAAAACTTAATGATTGAGAATCTTTCATCATGAGTTTAAATAAGATAAAATCTAAAAATGCTCTTTTATGGCATGGAATAGAAACTATTAAAATATGCTTGCCTAAAAAGTGCCTTTACTCTCTAGCACTGGAGAGATAACAATTTTAAAATATTTTATATTCTCCCTGTGCAGGAAATGGCTAACAGAGAAGAATTTAAAGGTTTGAAACTTCAGACAAGTTAAGAAATGGGCAATGACTTTATAAATCTTTTAAAGAAGTGCATAACTTTGAAATACCTAAAGATGAGGGGATCAGTGTGTAGATCTCTTTCAGGACTATGGTGATGAAAATAAGAGTTGGGTCTATGAAGATATTAGATACCAACAGACAAGTACAGTCATACTTAGATTTTCTGTAATGTCAGTCCTGTGTACTGTTTCATTGCTAGCTTCAACTGTAATTTCAGGGACTTTAGAAACTTGAGTCTGATCATTTGAAAAGTATCTTTTTTATTTTCTGCTGAAATAAGGATTAGATATAGGCCTACAAAAATGACAATGCATAATAGAAAGGCCTTGATTCCAGCTAAATATTGTCCTCCCATAGGACTGGAGAAAAAGATGGATGGATGAATAGACTGTAGCTCCTCCATTATCAGCATTATTTTCCACTATGCTAAGACTGTTTTAAGAGTTGAAAGTATAACTGAATGGCTGCCTCGCTGCTCTGTGGTTGCAGCCTGGAGGAGTGGCATGGTTAAGTAATGCCTAAACAAAAAGCAAATACATAATTTGTTTTGAAAACACATTATCACCAAGAGATGAGAAAATAAATGCTGTGCCAATTTACAACTGAAGCAGTGAGGAAGGATAACAAGACATGAGGGATGATTCAAATAGGCTCAGACAGTAATATCCTTCACCAGTTCTCATTCTGAGGTATTTGTCTGTGAGAAGCAATCAAGCATTTTATGAAGTGGAGGTGAATGTGGCTGTATGAAATAAAACAGGTCCTTATAGTTTGACAACTACCCCAAAATAGCTGCTTTACAATACAGAACAACTTAAAGTAGGCATCTCCTTAGCATATGTTGAACAAGTAGCACAACTTGCTTTCAGTTTATTGTTTACGTTTATTCATCATAGATTTAGAGTCCAGCAAAGCAGTCAAACACAGTAAAAGCTTCCTAACAGTGAAAAACAGCAAACCTCTGGAGAGGCTGGAAACCTCTGAGGAAGATGAGACAAGTGCGTGTCAAGAGTGACACAGATGTTGTGGATCCTGCACTGGCCAATGATGGAGGATGTGATTTGTTGCTGCTGAGTGCATATGGCCTCAGGATTTCTCTGTGTTTTCTACTCAGGTGTACAAAGGGAGAGAGAGCTGCCACAATAGCACAGACTGAGAGAACCTACCTGACCTCCAAAGCTGCTTTATGACCAGTGACTGTTCCTGAAAACTTCAGAGAAAATCTGCAGGTTCCCTGTTAAAGCAGAGGATGTAAGCTCCTGCTGGATGTCTCCATAACAGCATTTTCTATCCTAGTAAAAAGCTAAAGGCACTGCAGAATCCTTTTAAATGAAAACCAGAACAGAACAGAAGTATAAATAAAATTCAGATGGGAAAAATAAATACTTTAATGGAACCCTACATTCCCAACCAGGAGAGAAAATGGATGAGATCACAGCTGAAATATGGAAGAACACTTAGCCTCATTTGACCAAATTTACAAACTTATTTTAATTATTTAGCAGTTCCTAATTCTTATAGCCAAGAGAGGAAAAGCCGTCAATACGAGAACACTTACCATGTATATGAATCTCTTTACTAACCATTATGAATTAAAAATGCCTTAGTAATTTGAAATCCAGAGACCAAATTTATGCAGTGTTCCCTTCAATAACTTGCCTATCTGCATGCGTAAAGGGTATTTGAGCTGCCACCATAGTCAATGGAGATGCAGTCAGTATCTGCAAAGGAGTCTTTGAGACATTTCAGCTGAACAGCTTGTAGGAGTCTGCAATATGTTGAGATGACCTGGTGTTCCTGGGGGTTCTTTTCTTTAATCCACTACAGGGAGATCCAAAATGGTTGGTAAATCCTTAACAATCCACTCAAGCAGGCTAGTGACATTAAATTCTAGCAGACTGAATGAATCAAAATATTTCTGCCAAAACCAACATAGTAGTTCAACGTTCTGATCATGGAGATACCCAAAAGTAGTAATTACATAGCTTCAGTAATCATATATGATCCTCTAAGATTTCATGTATAGCTGCACCCCAATCCTTCATACGTGCTCAGAGGATTCTCAGTGTGTGTGGTCAGCTCTGAACTGTCTCAAAAATGCTGTAATGAACACGTTTTTTTCACTATGTTGAGCAGCACTTAAGAAATGAAAGCTGCAGTCTTTCGTCAGCTTATCAAGGAGAAATTTTGCACAAAGTACCACACAAAGTATCAGACCACAATACAAATCAAGCTCTTATAGAGTAAAAAAACCACCCTTTCCTTGTTTTTCATTCTCCATTTTCATTTCCTTGGCTTTCTTCTGCATTGAAAGTGAAGACCACTTTGAAGGTGGCCCCCTGATCTGGAAGTATTATTTACCCTGCTAAACTGAAGAAAGTTTAATGCAGTGCTTTTCACTGTCTCCTGCTGCACCATAGAAGGGAAACAGTTTATCGAATAGCCAGAAACCATAATATTTTGGGATTTATAGATCCATATTGAACCTTTAAAATCTACACAGAGATCTCAAGGCAGCTAGTGCAAAGCAGAAAATTGTCATGTTATGTATTTCCACTGAGAAATCAATTCGATAAAGAAGCCATAGATTTTTATGTTGGCTTGGTTTCTAAGCTGGCTTGAGCTGTAACTACATTTAGGGTACCCTGTGATAAGATCTCAAAACTGTAAACATAGGAGTCCCAGAAAACCAATGAGAATATCTCTTGAGATAAGGGTTACCTTATTCAGGTGGTAGAACACCATCACACAGAAGACAGAAAAAGAAGAAAAAGAAAAATACCTCTTTACACATCTTGTTTGCACAGTGATGATGTGATGTAGTGTGATGTATACTGATGTTGCAATGGGCTGGAAATCTCACTGCTAGACTGCAAAAAAACCTGGCACCTATGCACTCCCAGAGAAATCTTTGCATTTCATTGTATTTTGAAGCATCTACCCTACCAATTACATTGAGAAGTTATCTGGACTGAGCTTCGTCTGCCCAGCTGTTACCTTTTCCTTGATTAAGTGTGTGATAGCTCTTGTAAGAGTCTCTCAATCTTGTGAATGCCACCACTACAGTGAACATTCTAGCGCAGGTGCTCTTAAAGTTCACAGTCTTGCTGGCCTGATAAAAGACTAAGTCAGGTTTAAGTCAATCCTTACATGAGATACAAAAGAACTTTTTACCTGAGCTATCACTTGAAACCTCAAGCAGAAAAGATGAAGCTTTCTCAAGGTAGCTCTGTTCACTGCCAAATCAACAACTTTGTGCTTTCTCATATCAAAAGCAACACACTTATCAAGCCTAATGTAAGTCTTCATCTATTGGCAGAAAGAGTAAAAATACTATGAGGTCTTTCTACACTGTATATCAGTTTCAACTGTCTTCTGAGCAATTCCTTTGACAGAATCTGATAATTTTTGCCTTTGAAGAAAGTGTCAGTTTATTACCCAGTAATGACTAAAAATCTTACTTAATTTAAACTTTTTTTAATTGCTGTTAACTTCACAAACAACTTGAGGTGAAGGTTGTAAATCTGAAATATGACTGTTCCTTGAACTATAGATAGATGCTCTAGTGCTTATGTCAGTGTTGATGGACTAGTATTGAACCAAACAACCACTGACTTTGTTTGTGCCCTTCAAAGCCCACTCCCAATATTTATACATTCTACCACTTGCATATCAAGACATAAACTTCTATCTCTACAAAAGTATATTTCATGCATAGAAATAACAAAACACAAAGAGGGGAGATAGAGGAAGAAAACGTTAAATGGAATATGAAAAAAAGGAAGAGAGCATTCTAAAGATAAATGTAAAATCATTAACTTATTTACATATCTTTAGATCAGTGGACCCCAGACAGAATATTTCCTATCATTTCTAAGAATCACTGATGTTCTTCGCAGCTGCACAAGTTAAATTACCTTATGAGGATTGCTTTACTAAATGAGATTAAAGGCTCTGATTCCTAACAATATTTTTATATTGACAGGGTGATATATGGAAGCTTATATTATCATTGAATCATAGAATGGTTAGGGTTGGAAGAGACCTTAAAGATCATCTAGTTCCAATCCCCAGCCAGCCTTTGTCTATTACTTTAATACATTTATCTAGGGCTTCCAGTGCTGGCCACCTTACACCTTTGTCCAGCATTAAATGACCATCTGAGAGTAAGGATCTGAAAGCTACTGTGGCTTTTTCGTCAGTGCAGCATATTTGTTCTCAGCCAGCAAAAATCACAGGTGTTAACAATGTTGCAACTAAATTACTGTTTTCTATCCCTGTGAAGAAGCCAGCAGCAATCAGAGAAACAGATGGGCTAGCAAGAGTGGTAATTCAGATTCTTATACATACATGGGATTAAACTGCAAAATAGTTGGCTCTTATGTTAAGCAGCAAATTTTTATGTGTTACACTGTCAAAGTAAAACAGTGAAAATGCTAGGTGCGTTAAACTAGCCATAGTGACTGCAGAGTTAAAATTTCCTCTTTTTAATTTGCTTTCCTGTGTTTTCTTCAAAGGCTAGAAACACCCACAGAAAAAACAGGTGCTTTCTATTGCTAATCTGTGGGTTTTCCATGCACTAGAAATTTGAAGCCACTTTTCTGTTATGTGATATTTGTTATAGAGTAGGCAGACAGTTTCAGAGTTCATACAATTTTGAGCCTTTGAGGGCAGTCATACTGTAGTCCTAAAGGGGTGAACCTGAAAGAAGTAATGATGGTTTGACATGTCAGTCGTGGGATCTCTCTGCTTTATCTGTGATGAGAACATATACTTTTTCCACAATTTACCATGTATATTGAACTAGATCTAGATGTCTATACTTACTGAAATGTCTAATTGTTTTGTTGTTGCTTTAATTAGGTTTATATTGTAGAAATGTGGATAATTTGCTGTGCAGGGTATATAAAAACATTTCATCATAAGCAAGTAACTGAGGCACAAATTAGTACATAACCTTTACTAAACTATATTAACTTCTGAGTCTCAATTCACCTTTTGTAAAGTTGGAGGAGTTATAATTTTGTTTTCTAATTTCATTCTGTAGATTTCTAGGGGTTTCAAACCAGCAACTGCATCTTATCAATTACTTATACAGTGTCAGACATAAAGATTTTTGTCTTCTTGATGGGTTGTCCTTCTAGAGTTATGATGGCATCTGAAGATTCTGGGTAGCCTCCATTTGAACAAAGTTGTTCAGGTGGTCAAGTAGAAAAAGGCTAAGTCTGGCTTTTTCCAAAAGTCTGTGCTGTAACAGACCCAAAACTATCATTAAGTCCTTTAGCTATGTAGAACTGGAGATTTCTCAGGGGTTTTTTTTGTTTGGTTGGTTTTATGCAGGTATTTTGGTTTGGGTTTTTGTTTTGTTGAGATTTTTTTTGTGGGATGGAAGGAGACTGTTAAATTAGTAATTATAACATTGGGAAGTTTAGATCTGTTACCATTACAGTTAAATTGCAATGTTTAAGCTCCCAAAAGAATACTGCTGAATGCTGCAAGGACTCTATTTAAGAAATGCCCATTTACTTAGAGTAGTAAAGGTGAAACAGTAAAATCATAGATGTCCATGCTGTAAGACAGAGCACTGAAAGTAAGGGAAAAGGTTGGTACTTTTGGGAAGTTACTTACAGGTATTACAAGAAATTCTTAAAAGTCTTCAGTTGATAGTCATGAGTCCATAGAAGTTAAATTTATCACTGTTGTGATAAATGTAACAGTTCCATTTTTGTATTTGAAATTTGACTTATATATTCCTCTGACATGAGAAGTATTTTAGGAACTTTTTTACTTTATATAGCCAGTCAGGTTAGGAGCCAAGTTTTCTGCAGCAGGCGTAGTAGCTGAATGATTTTCTCATTCAAGTTCTGCCTGATTTGCTGAACCACAGGTATTGTATAAATGGCAGCAATTTGCCATCATGATGCATCAGTAACGTCACTCTCAGGTGACATCCCTATAGGATGGCAGATGGTATCTAACCCAGCTGGCAGATCCTAATAAGTAGAGGTCAGATCAGCATCTGCCAGCATTAGTGCATGGTTGCTGACATGCAACAAAGCTCATTTAAATTCTATTGTTGGTTGAGTATTTTATTGAAAATATAAGATGCTAATTTACAAGTAATTCACCAAACTATCTTTCTGTGCGGTTTATGCATTTTAAAGTCAATTTGTAGGCACTCTTCATAATTGTTTTCTTTAAGTATATGCCCAAAAATCTTTATCAGCAGAATGATAATGACTACAGTTGGTCTCAAGATGAGAGTATCAGTTTCAATTCAAAGGGAATGAGCCCTACTGAATCTGATGGGAAGTATGTTGAAGTGTCAATGAGGAACAATGATTTTCATGTAAAAAAAAAATAGTTCAGAGCATAGTAAATCCAGATGGATTTAGTGACTTGATCACTTTTCCTACTATGTGGTTGTGTTTGTCACATAATGTTAAAAGGATTTTGTTGCCTGAGAATCCTTATTTAAGAGTTTGTTGCAGATGGATGTAAACTGAAAAAGTGGAAGCTTAATTAAAATGTGAAAAATTATTCCTGTACGATAAATTCCAACTTTTTTTTTTTTTGGTTGTAAGCTTGTCTTTGCGTCTGTTTATCAATGAGGGTAAGGGAAGTGGGAGCAGAAAATGGAGAAGGAAAGGGAGAGAGATAGGGGACAGAAGCAGAGGCAGAGAGGGAAAGGAAAGGGAGGAAAATGTTGGGAAAGGAGAAGGAGAAGCAAAGAGAGGTGAGGAGATAGTAAAGTAGCAAAGTGTGTTATGCATGATGGAGGATTGATGGGAAATTTTGAAGCTACCAGGGCCCACCACTGAAGAAACAAGTAGCAAGTTCAGTTCTGTGTGTCTGTGCAGTGTAATAAAGATAAGCTTAATGTTTTAGAGCGTCTTTTTATGTTTTCTTTCTCTGCAGTGATAAAATTTGAAAAATGTTGACTTTTTTTCAAATATTTTGGTCTTATTTTTTGCTAGAGAACTGTGATTCAACTTTGAGAGCTAGAAAGGCTGGATTAATTGATCAAAATTTGGCTTGTCTTAAGACAGCTTCTCCTTTTCAGTGCAAGGAGTTTTATGAGGGTGACTTGTCAGAGCTACTCAGCAAGTGGTAAAACATTTATGGAATACTTCCTTTTGAAGAAATCTGCACTACCCATATTTCAGTTTACCCCTTCACCTTCTTCCTATTACCATCCTTAGTGTAATGTTATTGTCATTAGTTGTAAATAATTGTTAGGGTATTTTGCTAATTTTTTTTAATATTTCTTGTCGTCTTCATCATCACCACAACTGCCCTGATGTTTTTTAACACAGTGTGTTACTGCCTTATTCAGTTGACAGCCTGCCCCGAGCTGTGTTGTTTTATTACGAGTAGCAGTTGAGGTATGAGAGGTACATAGTTCCCAGTGGCGACAAATGTAAACAGAAAGCAAATAGACCTGTCTGGGAAACCCTCAAAAGTAACAGAGTGCTAACCAAAGAAACCACCACGTTCATGAGGCCCTAAACAAGGCAGCCTTCCTTTGATCATTTAGCTACGCTAAATTGTTTTTACAGTTGGCAGGACAGGCTCTTTTAGAAAGTCATGGAAAAGGATTTCTCTTTTCCTAAGATGGAACATTGGGTTTGTGGCTATTTTATTATTATGGGTAATATCACAAAAGCTTGCATTGTGTCTTGTGGCAGAATACTATTACAAGGAAAGTCATGTTATGTTTTTTAACATCAATATAATATCTGCTCTACTTTATGTAATAGCTTTTTTATCAGTGAAGACATTCAGTTGTCAGTTATGAACTGTAATATTTTGTGGAAAATTCCATAGCAAATTAGTCTCCTGTTTCTCATTGTTTGTAAGAATAGTTTCAGATATAGGTGCCCTCTAAGATCTGTACATCCTTGCACCTCTGCTGCATCATTTGTAATGTAGCTTTCCTAGGAGGTTGTTGTTTGCTCTGCAAGTTGCTTCAGGGGGAGATTCTGATTGTGGAGAAACTACGAAGAGACCTTACTGCTTTGGTTTAATGTCAGGGCAAAGCAGTGTGTGTGTGTTTGTGTCTTCACAGAGATCAGTTCTAGTGCTGTAATCCTGGCTTGCATCAGAATTATAGAAACATCAGCAAAACTGAATATGCATTCCTAGGGACAATAATATGCGTCCCTTGGTCTTGCCACTGAACTCGGCTCAGGACTGAGATTAAAGTAGGTTAATGCCAGGAAAGGAAATACTCTTTTGGAGCTGCTGACCAGGAAGCTCTGGACATGCACGCTGAGGGATGCACATTGTCTACAATGCCAGAGCAGGTAAACAGCAGAGCCTCACTGCTAAAGTACCAAGGACAAAGGATTATAAGCACTTATAACTGGAAATTAAGTCCTGCTGCAAGATTACCAAAACTAAAGGAGAAAAACTTGCACCTGTAAATTGCCCTATGAATTATGTCACCTCTGATTTTCAGATCCAGATCTAATAATAATTTTCTTTTCCTGTGCTATGAAATTGCATATTGAAAGTATTTGTGAACTACCTTTGGATAAAAGCTTTTCATTTTAATGTGATCTATACTGTAGTTTAGAGAGCTATTTCTGTGAGAATCACCCATGGCTGGCAATTTGTGGGTCTGTGGAAAAGGCATGTGACAATTAAGCTGTTGTGTTGAATATGATTTTAATGTTGCTGAGCCATTCAATGAGACTTCTACAGCTTCACTCACCTGACTAATTTCTTCATCTGTTTTATGCTTTCTTCTCTAGGTGTGTTCACATTTGCCATTTATTCATTAGGTACTTTTCAGAGCAGACCCAGTCTGTCATTTAAAGACTTAGACTACATCAAGTATAGATATTTTCTGCTTTTTTAGATTCCTTCTGGAGCACAGATCTGTGCCCTATTCTGAGTTAACATTTGTTCACAAAACAGAAAATGTTGGTTAAAGTTTCTGAAGCCTGTACATCTCGCTAAATTAACACAAGGTTTTTTCAGCCATTAGGCCTTCAGCACACAAGAATTAATGAGAAAGGAGTTTCTTTATTGAGCAGTGAGAATGAAAATAAATATTATTCCTTTCGTTAGTTTACAGTGTTCTATTCATCTTTTTTTTTTGTTGGGTTTTTGTTTTTGAATGCTGACCTTTGCAGCCAGAATGTTCCCTTAATGCATTTAGCTGTAATTTAATTTCACAGTTATATTAAAGAACACTGGTAATATAGTCAATATTTTAAAACTGTGTAGCAACTAGAACCTTAAGATCAAGTATCAAAGCCTATCCATTACACAGTTTGGTATTTTAACTTTCACTGCAGAATTATCAAGCAACAGAACTCCAAAAACTCCAGATTTTTCAAGAATTATGGAATAGGTACTTTTGTATCTCTTTTCTAGCTGCATTATACTATTGTTAAGATATGACTGATTAGAGACTGGATTAAGGTGCCTGAATCGAGAAGCAAATGAGACCATATGCTGAAGTCAATAGTAGATATTTTATTTAACAATAAAGTGTGAGGTACAGAGAGAGAAAAATAGAAAAGAGAGGAGGAGGGAGAGAGAGAGAGACGGAGAGAGAGAGAGATATTAAGCAGAAGATAGACACCACTTGTGGATCCAGCAGTGTCCTGTTGGTCCTTTTTCACCCTGGTTGTCTCAGTGGTGGGAATCCCAAGGTTGTTCAAAACTTTTCACTAGTTTTTACATTTTTGCAAACAAATTAACGCATTGGCTACACAGAGACTTTCAAGAAACTTTCTGTGATGGTGGCTGGCCTGAAAAAAAGAGACATTTGGAAAAGTTTCAGAAATGAGATATTCCAAAACATTTTCATTTTGACACATTTTATTATGTATATCTGTATTTATATATAGATATAGATTTGGATTCAGATGTATATATCTAGGTTCAGATTTATGTTTTAAGTGTTTCATACTATTCAGGAAAATATTTATGAAGATTCAATGCCACCTTTGTTCTAGCTTCTTTTTTGCTGGAATTGGCTGTACAGCTCCTCCTGGTTTATTCACACTGAGAATAACTAGCAAAATGCAAAACAGTGTGTGAAGAATTTAAGAGGTGAACCATAAGTGCTAACTGAATGCCTAAAATACCTTGCTGTGGACTGAACATTCCTGTGTATATTAGAAGTAGAATTAATTATAATTTATCTGCTTGACATTTTCTCTGTCATTTTTATTTGTATATTTTCACTTTGAGTAAGTTGGATTAGCCTTCTTATAAATATGATGTTTCTGAAATCCAGTGTTAGAAGAAACTATCATCCAGGGTCCCCCTTTACTTACTTATTAATTAGCTAACTTATTTATTTACTTGCTTAGTTACTTACTTTAGTTGAAGACATCATAACCTTTAATGATGGGCTTAGTACTGTAGTATTACTAAAAGTATCAAATCCCTCAGTTGACAAGTGGTCAGTGTATAGGAGCAAGAGGTCAAACTTCCCTTTCCAGTGGTTTGCAGTCTCAATAACACAGTGTGTATATATATATTTATTTATTTTTCAATGTAATTAAAAAATGTCTTGTCTATTAAGTACTATGATTTTCAGCCCATAATTTTCAGTGGTTTCTTTCTTTTTCATTTATCAGAATATTTATCAGTGAGATAATTAGTTTTATAAAATATTGTTTATGTAAGATAAATATGTGACACTTCGAGAACAAGGACATGTATTTTTCTTAAAAAAGATTGTTGCTTTTACTGGCTGTAGTAGTATGTCGTTGACAAATATATCTGCACACATGGTAACTTATTTTTGCCTTTGCTACTTCAATTAAGCAAATCTAAAATTATTACATGTGCATCAATTTTGTTCACCAGTTAAATGCCTTTAACAATATTTTTCCCACAGGTTACTTCTGTTTAAAAAGTCCTGATGTGCTTTTTATGCATCTAAAAGGGCTAAGCATCTGTTTCTACAGGAAAGTTCCATTAGACCATAATAATCTCCAGTTAATTGCACAGCAAATATTTATTTCTCACACATCAAATTAATGAAACGTGTTCAGTGAGAGAAAAATAATATCAGCTTGGAGAACAACACCTATCAAGGTATGTAAGACTCTCAAGCCATTCTTGGCAGAAATTCTGTATCCTGAAGAACTGTGTACCCTTGGGAATAGTCATCATTTAATTACTAGCTGATAATGTTGTTACAGCTGTGTTTATTGTTGTTTTGTTTTTCACCTAGAACAAATATAATAAAAAATTGGTTTTCTATGTTACTAATGTGCCGTGCAATGACTACAACAGTATAATTGAAGAATGATCATTATCGAGCTACTAAACCCATCCTTCAATGTTAATATTCAATAGGATTAATACTATATTTGTATTCAATATTCATAGAGCACTTACTCCTCTTCATATATAAATGTGAAAGGAGCTTTAAAAGTCAATTTTCAAAACCCCAACTTTGATTACTCTACTGATTACTGCACAATAATGACTTTCTTTCCTGTCTAAGAGCAACGTGGATGCTTTTCATGTGTCTTGCAACAGTGATTGCTTCACACGCCACACATTTTTTTGTATTCCCTTCTACCAGTGCTAATATTCCCTGTGCTGTGTTGTGTGTGAAGGCGATGACATTATATGCAACTTGTAACAGCAAAGGACAATGATGCATGGAGTCATAAAATCTATTTGAGCAGAGGAAACAGGAAGCCTAAGTTGTTCTCTGACTATCTAGGTTTGTTTTGATACTATAAAATTTATACCATTTTTCTCAACATAAATTTCTAAGAACCTCATAAATATTTATTTTTCCTTGCACAGTCTTCGCTTTTTATGCCATCTACTTCTTCTGAAGCTGACCCAAAAATAGGTGCATGGAGTTTGTATGACAAATAACAGCTCATAGCCTGCCCCTGCAGGTTAAACTTTAATTACTAGGAAATAACATTAATTGAATTTAATGTCAACTCCTGAACTCACTAACCCTGTTTATTGAAACATGGATGAAAACAAAGACGTATTGTTGTCTTGCTTCCTTTTTTTTTCCTTAAAACTGTTTAAATCTCAGTTAAAGATATGCCTTTATTCAAGAATTATTCACTTGTTATTCATTGTGTGAAGGACACATAGAACCGTGTCCATGAAGGTGGCAAATTTCTTCTAAGTTCTCCCTGGCTTTACATAAAAATGTAACAATTTTCACTAGGATATATGGTCATTATAAATAAGGAGAGAAACCTTGAGAAATATAAAATTCTTTAAATAAAATCTGTATTTCTTCTAAAATGTGGATAAGAAATGTTTTCTGAAAATAGATGAATTACAACTTTTGCACCTTGTAGTTTGGAATGATTTGGATAAGTTAAGACTTCAGGTCTCTGGTCCATGGGTGAGATAGTTTATTTAGAAGTGATTTCACACAGTTGCATCAAATTTTCGTGAAGAAACATTCCTTACTTGAGCTCAAAACTTTTTTTGTACTGAAAAAGTCAATTAATAAATGGATTTAACAAATCATGTATGAATAACACAAACAAAATCTTCCTATATATTCAAGTATGTACATACAGTTATTGTATATGAAATTATATACTGAACTACTGTCACACTAAAGAGATGTATAGTGAAGGAGTCAATCTGATCTCTGATAACCTGGTGTAAGTCAGATCTCTGAAGAAAACAAACAAACACACCACAAAAAAACACCCCACCCAAAACCAAACCAACAAACAATAACCAAAAAACCCCAGCGCATGAAATAAAAGCAATCTGTAAAGTCAACTTAAATTTGAATTTGAATATCTTTGTTGTAAAAGGTTTTCCACTGGCATTACACAAACCAGTAGACTGCTAGTCATTAGTAGCAATACAGAACCATTGTTTGCTTTGTGTATTTTAGAAACCTTAGTACTGTAATCTTGAAAGCAGAAAATTCTCAGCTGGGTAGAACTGTGTAATATTAGACATATTGCAATAGTATTGTGTCTTTGCTAAAGTGTATGGATAAAGAAGATCAGAGGTTGCAGAGGAAGAAAGAGATACAGAGAGAGGAAAAGAGAGAGAGAGAGAGAAAAGAAAAAAAAAAGAAACAGTTTTCCAGAGAGAAGGGGATGCAGAAGTTTTGTACAGAAAATTATTTCACAGTCTCTGGTTCTGGCTGCAGCCAACTCAGTTTCTGCTCACTGGTTTTGGCCTGGTTTTGAGTGGCTTCAGTGAGAACTTCTTCCAAATTTTGCTATTGGGCCTGTTATGCTCCAAAACAAGGCTACTGAGTGGTCTTTTTGAAAATACTTTACTGGAATAGATATTTTCCTTACTTTCTCTGGGTGGAAGAACAGATAATTTACCTGAATACATCAGTTCTTGCTGTCTTAGTGTACCAACCAAAATTTCATAAATCATTTTGCAAAATCCATCCTCTTTCCATCGTTCTTAGTTTGAAGTGGTATTCAACCAGTGCCTGTTAGCAGAGCTAAATCTCTTATTAACAAAATTCTAACACCACTGAAGAACAAGAACAATTAAGTGTTTGACAAGTTTTTATTGAAAAATTAGATTCAACTTAACATGATTCTTAAACCCCCAGCGTATCTCATCTCAGTCATTGAAAGGTCTTTTTCAGTTTGTCTGCTAAAAGACGACTCAATATTAAGACTTGAATTCAGTAGTTAAGTGAATATAGAAAATATATCACTGAATTGTTGTTTCAATAATTCTCAGTAACACGATTTAAATTCAAATGCAGATCTCCTACACTTACAGTTTCCTCCTAATTTCAGTTTCATATAAGAACAACTGTGCATCATTCTTGTTGAATAGACTTCTATTTCTCAAGTGACACAAAGAAAATACAGTTCATATTCTTATTTCTTAGATGTGTATAAAACCTGAACTGAATCACCTTCCTACTATGAGGCAAGGGGTATTTTATTTTCTGTTATCATGTGGATACTGAATGCAAATTTCCTCAGTTCACTTATAAAGAAGTTTTCACTGTATGGAAGGACTTTCCTGTGCCAGAAAACATCAAAAAAATTGTACGGTTTCTCCCTGAGTTGTTCAGTAAAAATATTTCTTCTGCTTTTAGCAAGACTAGGATTTAAGTCTTAATTTACAATCAGTTTGTATCTGTGTACTTAGGAATCATTTTGAAATCAGCCTAACAAAATCCTTAACCTAGTGAAACTTAAGTGTTCTGAAGCTTTGTATTCTCTCTCTTTCTTTTTATTGATTTGTGGGGTTTTTTTCTTTTAAAATTTAAAATATTAGGGATTAGCACTTCAGTTCCTGTGAGATGTGCTGGATAAGTAAATGTTTAGAACGAGCAGTTATATCTTCTAGTCCTCCTTAGATCACAAACTGAAGTAAATTCAGCAAATTTGAGGTCTTTCAGTACTTTTCTATCATAATGCCTTTAAGCTTTCTTCTGTAATTATCAAATATGCTGTAGTTAAAAGCTGTGTGCTGAATTTGATAGCTGGTACACAAAATATAAGGAGTAAAAAGAAAAGTAGCACAGCATTAAAATCAAACATACAAACAAACGAAACAAAACCAAAAGCAAACCAATTTGAAGCCCCAGAAATATTTTGTCAAATACAAGATCTGTGTCTAGGTCAGACACAATTTAAAAGTTGGAAAAATGAGACCAATTGTAATAAGTAAGCCTCCTTATCTTAATTTTAAAATTGAGATTATTTTTGGGCTGAAAATGAAAAATACTTAAGAATTATGCAAGTTTGTGTCTAAAATTAGAAAAGACAAAGGAAGTTAAATGTACTCTGTTCTTTTACACCTTCTTTCATTGTTATGAGAAGGCAGGTTATGAAATTAAGTAGGTTTTCCAGACTCTCCTTGTTCCTGCAGAGGTCACAAAATCCATTCCAATGTATCTGTTATGTGGAAAGACAGAGCCTTCTCTTTGGTACAAATATCCTAAATACAATAGGCTGCTATTTTTGCAGTTTCCAATTTTACATTTTCAGTAGCAGGAACTCTCTGGGCTCAGCCTTATCTTCTAGGAAGAGTTGGTCTGTCCTTAGTGGGGGTTTTGCAAGGAAAAGTACGAGAGACTATAATTATTAAAGGTATTTCCTGTATCACCATGTAAAGAGATACTCTGCTAATCACTTAACATCTCTCAGAAGGCTTTTTGTGCTCTTCTATTTCTACTGCTTGAATATAGTTTCATTCTTTCTTCATTTTGTCTTTTCCAAACACATTCTTACCCTTAATTTCACTATTTCACTATTCTATTGTGTGTACTTGATTGTAACAGCAGTTTGATTTTCTCTTGCATTTTTACATGTAGGAACAAATGTCTCAAATGTACACAAATTCTATGAATCATCTTCCATTTTTAACAATATTCTGGAATTTATATACAAAAAGAACAAGATGGAAAGAAAAATAGATTCGTAGGGAATAGAGCCAACTTACCTTTTTATTTTACAGGGGAGATAGGTAATTCAGCATAATTCTGTGCAAAGATAAAACATTAATCCCATCAAGTATAAGAAAGTGATATTCTGTGTGCTCTGAAGAGCCTTTTCTTTTAAAGGTTGTGCAATAGTTGGATTCACAAGGAAATAAATAAATAACACACAAAAAAAGGATAAACTGGCATAACTGCAATTAATGAATCCCTCTTTGTTATTAATTTCACTGCAGTAGCCCCACTGACTTCTAAAGGGTTTGACTAGATTTTCCCCTGCCTGCCAAAGAAAAGAATTTCTCCTATGCCAGGAACAACCAATTCAGTTCACAAGCACACAGCATGTATGTACTCTGAATTCCTGAGAGTACAGAGGAAATATTATTTTTTTGACAGAAGAAATCTGACCAGCAGGAAATCAGTTTGGAAAACATCTGTGGCTTTTAATTTTTAATGAACTTTCCCATTTAGATACGTCAAACTGGAAATTTCTAAGTCTGGACTGTTGAGGGTTTGTTTCTTCCCCCTTTTCCAGCCACAAAGATCAGGAGTACGTGCTTTAGAGGAAACATTTTCATAAAGAGCCTGTTGTTTGTTGTGTTTTGTAAAAGAAATTGAGGAAACAGGTAAGCAAGTAGGAGCATACTTTGCCTCAGTTATACCCAGTTGTTCAGAGTGCTGGGAAACACTGTCAGTGGAAAAAAAATTGAAATAATATGAAAAAATTTAGTCCTAGTTGAAGATTAAAATTCAGGAATCTGTTTTTGTGTTTTCAATATTGTCTCAAGGATTTACTTGTTTTTGATGCAGCAGTCATCCATGTATACTCCCTGGTGACCTCCACACTGCCATCAGTGGGATGAAGACATCTTTGCATGAATTGAGTGGCAAATAGATGATTTGCTTACCACCTTTTTTCTGTATAGTACTGTGGAACCTTCATGTCGGTAGCTAACTGATAAGACACTTATGTGATATATACTGATTTTGAATAAAAAAGTGCTTTTTCTATATCAGAAAGTTTATAAACAGTGCTAAGCGTTGGTGAAAACAAAATATTGCAAGAAAATTCTATTTGAAATTTACGCTGAACTAGTAGTCAAATATAATAGTATGCTTGTGAACTATTTAACAGTCCTCCAAAGGCAGTATTATAGAACTGTTCCAGAATATCTGTACTTTCTTTAGATAATTGTCCACTTTGATAGAAATTTTTATTATTTATTATTTATTTTTTATTTTATTTTATAATAAACATCTTTATATGTGTCTGGTTTTGATAGCTGATACACATTGCATCTGGCAGTGGGATCATAGATTTCGTACATTACCATCCATTAACTATATGTAAGAACTGATTCTTATTCCATTTCATTCATTGTGGTATTTTCTCCATTGGTACATTTTGTCAAGATTTCTTTTGTCACAATTGCTAGCATGTGGTTATCAGCGGTATCATATTAAGATTTACATCCCTTTCTTGTTAAAATACAGAGTAAAATGCTTATCTCTAGTCTTTAAATGCACATCACACACAGAGCCAACACTTCTTTTTTGTATCAGATGGAGGACAATACTTCCATTTAAACAGATGTTTTCTAAGAGGAATTGTACTTGAAGAAGAAAGTAAGATATGATATTTATGCTATGCTGCTGCTTATGTGATACTGTATTTAAATACTGAGTTAACAGCTGACCAATGGAAAACATTACATGAAATACATACTTCATTTCTCTCTACAGTATAAGAGAGGAACTAATTGTCCCAGCAGGGAGCACACTGAAAATGACATGGTTAGAACCATCTGGCCAATATGGAAACTTCTGATTCTACACTGGAAATCACAGTTCTTTGTGATGACCCTTCTCAGTGTTGTTCCTCCATCCACAGACAGAATTGTTTCCTGAGGAAAAGTACCCAGAAGCATTTTTGGAAAATGGAGTAGAACCGCACTTCATTTTCCCATCAAGAGTCATAGGTGTCTCAGAGAACTCCCTAGTCTCAGAACATGCTCTCTTTCTGGTCTTTTAGGACTAGACTACACTGAAAATTCAGAAGCTGTCATCAACCTCTCTTTCCTAATTTAGAAATCCTTAGATAGCTGACAGCTACTGGGGCACGGAAAGAAGCTGTGCCATTGTGCTCTCCTATTGAAAAAGCACTTGTTGAGCAGACAGGTTGAGATCTGTTTGGATGCTTTCAATGTGGAGACGGCAAATGCATAGCCAGACCTTGTGTTTAGTCAGCTGTCCAACCACATCCATAACTCCCTGTTGCTTTCCCTGTTCTGAAATCTGCCTTCAACTTGATATCTCGTTTTGGAGCGTAGGAGTACAGAAGCACTAGATACTAAATAATTGTATGTGAGGTGTAAGCACTGTTCACCATTTTTTATCTTCGTGTATTGCTTCAATGATAAATGACCATGAATGGGTCATGACCTGCCAGTCAAAGATTAAAAAAACAAAATAAACAGGTTTTGAAGGTTAGAATTCATTGGTTGTACTGCTGATGTAACAGAAACACAGTAGCATCTAGTTTACTTTGACTTGACCTTTGTAGCAATCATAGAATATACTGAGTTGGAAGGGACCCACAATGATCATTGTATTCCAGCTCCTGATCCTGCACAAGACAACCCCAAGAATCATGTCTGAGAGTAGTACAGAAGTAAAAAGCTATTATTATTACATATATCTGTATGTTACAGATTGACATACAAAATGAATTCCACAAAATGACATCATACCCAAGAAATAAGGAGGAGGAAATGTTTTTTTCTTTTGCTTTTATTCAAATACTTCTAACAGTACAGCTGACAGATATTTTAAAACTTCCGTGTCCCTGTGGGCACCACCACCAGCCCTCCAAGGCTCGCCCTGCCCACCCCAGGGCCCCATCAGCTCTTTAGCCTGCCCTGCCCTGCTGAGCCCATCCCACCTTGCACAGATGACCCTGCCCGGCCTCTGCCCCTCCCTGTCCCCCAGGAGGTGCCCAGTGCCAGGGGCTGCCCTGATGTCCCTGGGTGCCCTGATCCTGGCTGGGGAGATGGGCCCTGGCTGTCAGGATCTGCCACCTCTTGCTATGGACAAGATATCCTGACAAAAGCTTAAAGCTGTTTGGAAGCTGAATTTCTCTGGACTAACCTTCTCTCACTTTATCCCTTAAAAATATCCACCATCTTTGAAGACTCACTGCTCAGGGAGAAGTTTCAGGCTGCTTTTACACCAGCATCAGGTAGCTTTTATACCAGCATCTACAGAGAGGCAAGTATTGCCTAGGTGTATACAGCATCTCAGGAAACATTTCCAGTTCTTTTTAATTCCTTCAAAAGGAATTAAAAGGCTTTTTTCTATTTTACTGAATTGCTTTGTACCTACAGGCCACAGCAGTAAGGCCCCACCAGATTACTAATTATCCTCTAATCACTAATTATTCTGCTTTGGAGACTCCATTTAGCATTAGATAATGATGTTCCAAGCAGAAACGACTATCAAAGAGTATATTCTACTTGGTTTATATATTCAATATATCACAAATGTTACTTCTAATGGCATTTTTGAAAAATTATTCCCAACAAGAGGTGTGGTGGTTAAAAATTATGCTGGAAGGGTGGCATGTAGGTCCTGGTGAACCAAAGGACTACTGACAGAACATTGTGCTGCCTTTCGATTTGTTCAGCCCTGCCAGGGATGGATTTACAAATATTTATGCTCAAGGCACAGAGGAAACACAGAAGATGAAAAAGGAAAGGAGGTGTTGAGGTATTCACAGGGGGGAAAGGGGTTGTTTTTTGGTTTTCCAGCAAGTATGCAGAGTGCAAAATGAATAAATTGGAGGTCACGTGAGGCAGAAATCTGATAAACAGGAGTCGTCTTTTTCTAGTGGATCAATCTCTTTCAATTTCAACTCCCTTTCTATTGGAGATATAAATCATTACTATATAACATAAATTCAAGATAAAAGAGAGTCAGTAAAGAAAGTGTTCTTCCTTTCCAGAGCGAGGGGAACAACAGGAGTAAACAAGCTCTGGGATAGATATTTGCCTTTGGATGGGTAGTTTGACTTAAAAACCATAGAAAAGCTCGTTACATACCTCCTGTGGAAACAACTGAGTAGATATTTCTTTTCAAGGAAAAGATGAATAGCATTCTGATAATAATGAATATATAATTAGGTAATTAGTAGAAAAGACCAAAGACAAGAGCTTTAAGGTTCATCTTATCCAGTGGTTCTGAGGCAATTTAATTGTTTCTATTATGCTTTTAATGAACCTGAATATTTGTAACAATACTGCAATTGTTTTCAAATTTAAGGTTTCATTCTGTTTAGAAGTGAAAACGTCTTCACAAAATTATGAGAAACATAAATAGTAATAATAGTGCTACAGTCATACATTAGAAATATATCCAAGTTCTTGAGGCTTAATTTAATAATTAGGAACTGTAGGCTCAGTTACTACTGAAAATTATTGAAGCAATGCTTAACCTTTTTTTTTTAGTTTATTAAAAAATAACATTACAATACCTAAATTTCGTAAGTACATACATTTAGTATTTAATAAAAATGAATTAAAAAATTAAATAAATCTGGCTTTATGTACTTCTCAGCAAAAGATAAAAGCAAGAAAATCTATTGTCATTCAGAAATGACCAGCAAGTCTTGTCCTCTTTATCCTCCCTGAGCTGAAAACAGACAAGGAAAAGTCATTCTTGTGCTGAACTAAGAGAGTAAAACATGACTCACTAAAGTTTGCCTGAGTATTTCCATGTTCTTGCCTATCTTGGCTTTAGTCGACACTGCTACATGATCTGGATTTCCTAGTTTAGTTAGTATCTACTTTAAGATGTTGTATTTTACCAATAACAAGTTTTTAGTTTATAGTACATATATGCCAGAATAACTGTCAGTTCAACTCTTGTTTAAAACGCCTTTTTTCCCCCTCATTGAAATAATAATACAAAATCCTCAATATAATAATAATCCTCAAATACTAAAAAATCTCCCAAACTTGAAATAAACCTGCTAAATTATGATAGGAATTAGAATAAAAACAATATTTTTGCTTAGCACAATAGTTTCCAGGTATTAGTCAGCTGCCATCAGACTACTCTGCCAGTCTGATATGTACAGAAATTTACTGAGCACGTTCACACAGTCATCAGCATTGACACTGTCTACATGCCAGAATAAGAACTGAAGAGTTAATGGCCGTCCTCAGTTTTTGCCATGTTAGCACACATATTTACAGTTTGGATAATGTTTAATTAGGACATCTATGTTTTAAATGGTACACATTGAATTTTCCAAAATGTAAGAGGATTTCAGAAAACTGTATCTCTTTTACCCTCATCTTATAATCTGCTGCCTACAACCCACCAGTCCCTCCCTGTGCCATATAGTATTTCTGCAGAAACTACCTTCGTATTCAGAATCTTAAGCAAAAGCACATTTAAAAGTTTTCTCATTTCAAATATTCCATTGCATACAAAATTATGTGTATCGGTTTAGCAAAAAGAATACAGTTTCTGTATGAAATTTGCAAATTACTATAATTCATAATTTCTCACACTGTCATCTTTACCATGTTTTTGTTTGCAGGGGCTCTTTCACATTCACTGTTCTGCTTCTTGTTTTCATAAATTATGTTTGTGTTTGTAAACATATAGTCCTAAATTAATATGACTAACTGTACTGGCCTACTGAACATGACCAAATATGGCACTCAATTCCTTTTCATACACCGAAAAAAAAAAAAAGAAAAAAAGTTGATATATAATTGAAAACCTTTACTGTTTGACTTTAATTATTTGCAAAAATATTGTATCAGCAATCGTAACAAGTCTTGAGCATCCACTAGATTCCACTAGACCAGGTTACTCAGAGCCCCATGAGCCTGGTTTTGGACACTTCCAGGGATTGGGAGCCCACAACTTCTCTTGGCAATGTGTTCCAGTGCCTCATCACCCTCACAACAAAGAATTCCTAATAACTAATCTAAGCCTACCTTCCTTTATCTTAAGGCTGTTCCCCCTTGTTCTATCACTACATTCCCTTGTGAAAAGTCTCTCTCTAGTTCCTTTGTAGGCCCCGTTTAGGTGCTTGAAGGCTGCTATAAGGTCTCCCTTTGAGCCCTCTCTTCTCCAGGCTGCACAGCCCCAACTCTCTCAGCCTTTCCTCGTAGCAGAGATGCTCCAGCCCTCTGATGGAGGGGGCTGTGAGTCTCTCTGGACTCACTCCAACAGGTCCTCATCTTTCTTGTGCTGGGTGCCCCAACACATCTTGTCCATTCACATATTTTTTGATTTATAGCAGTAAAAAAAAAGGCAAATAAAACAAAAATATTTTTTTTTTGTATTTTTTTCACTTTTGTTGCTCATTTCAGCCTGGCCTTTTCTTTTTCCCTAGAATTACTGTCATGGCATTTGTAAATTTCTTACCACAAAAATGTATCTTTAGGACCAGCACTACAAAACCTGAGGATATTAAAACAGGTGCTCACAATCCCAGTGCATAGAAGGTGTACATACTGCTTTTAAGGACTGTGTCCGTCTGACCATTAAATGTATATATTGGACAAGCTTGTGAACTGCACACATATTGCTGAATATTGGCTACTGATTGAAGCCAAATGTCAATGTAATTAACCACTTTGGGATGATCATGGTTTTGAGGTGAGAGATTCTCAGCCTCTTTTTCTCAAATACACCACAGAATTAAGATACACACCCCTGACTCCTGGAAGGATTGTGTCAGAGAGGATGTAAGTAAGAACAGATGGTATGGCAATGCAGGAAGAGAATGAGGATGAGCAGAGCTTTTCCAGGCCTCAGCATAACCATCACCACTATTTCTCATATAGACACCTCATGTATTTTTAATTGCTTTTCTTTTGCCCCTACTCCTCATATTTATCTGTTTCTGAACGAATTTGCCAAGTGTTGTTCTTGAGTTTACATATTTTTATCTGAGTATTCAATCACTTTTTGGAGGGGTGGTGGGAAATTCAGTATGACCACGTTTTTTTCCTGTTTGGTTTGTCATAGCTGTATTAGATTATTTAAAGTTATATGGTTGACTTGTTCACTTTTTTTTTTTTCCTCTGTGGTTTTTTAATTTCTTGGTGTGTACCTCTTGCTTTGCTATGCTCTGACAGCTATTGTATGATCTTTTTCCTTGGTAGGAACCAAGGGGATTACTCAAAGTTTTTCTCCCACACAAGCTATAATTGTGGGGACAGATGGGCTGCCCCTTAGAAGAAAAGATGCATAGAAGAGTAAGAATAATTTATAACAAGGTACAAAATGCATGAAGAAAACCACTGGCATCTTCTTACAGAAGTCTGTCTGTTGGTTTTAATAGAGACTTTTTTTTGGCATGTGCTCATCCCCTGGTCTCTGCAGATAGCTTTCTGGCAGTGGCAGCAAACTTACTAAGTTAAAATGGAAGAGTACACATGAGGGCAAAAGTGTACGAGAACCAATGTGTGTTTTTTTTCCTCCAAGGTTCTGAGTTTTGGAGAAAAGGAAAAAGATTGATTAAAAAAATTGTATTTTTTTAAATTTAATTTCCAGCCTCTTTACTTGTATACATTTTAAGAAAATAACATTCCCCTGGGAGATAGCAGAGAACACTGTAACAAATGAAAGCAACATCTTTTTCTGCTGGGTGAATAACAAGTCTCTGTATTGCTGTCTGTAAAATCTGTCTTGGATAGCTATTGGCTAGAATAACCAAGAGGTTATTCCTCTAGCCACAGAGGAATAAACCTTGTTTATGAGGCTGAGCTGATCCTGCAGCTGATTGAGTGGATGTGAGCTGGAGTTCTGTGTGCATCTTGAACCAGGCTGTGTTACTTTCATTGGCCAACAGATCAGAACAATACAAAAAGGCATGGTCCTGACTCCAAACAAGGTGAAATGGATCATTATCATTTGAAAACAGATTATGTAAAATGCTAATATTATGCTACCCCTTGGAGTCTCAGGGTACTCAGCCAACTGGATGAGCAGTTTATTTTCATGCTGTGAGAGCTCAGGGCCCAGCCAAAGGTGTTTGTGATTCTTAGTTGCACAGAAACTGAGGCATTTATGACAGTTGTGATGGTTACATTGTGCTATCCACCCAGAGGATTTCATACACAATTCACAGATGATGTCTTTTGGGGAAAGGATATCCCAGACTACCCATGTTTGAAGGCCCTAGAAGTGTGGAAAACATAGTCATTGTGAGTTTATCTGCACTGAGGGTTTACAGCATCTATAAATCTGCAGAATAAGGCACCCCCAAGAGGGATTAGGTTTTTTATAACTTGATACATTGTCACCTTACTTGGCAACACTGGTTTTACGAGAGGCAGACGAATTTTAAGTATGATGTGTGCTGGAAAGGGCTTTAGGCACAGAGGGTTATCAGGAGACATGCTAAGTATGCTTAGCATGTATTGGTTGCAGAACTGGCAATTAAGGAGCTATAAACATACTCATTAATTGATTGTTCTCTTCTGTGTATCATCAGATTTCTCACTACAAGCAGAACTTGCCCTCTTTTTTCTGATATTTTGCAATTAGTTTGGTTTTACTGGGGATGTGATTTGTTCATGTTGCAGATGTAGACATATTCTTCTTCAAAATTCTCCATTAAATCTGCTATGTACAATGGTTATTTAATTGAATGAAACAGGCTGATTTCCAGTATGGGACAGTGTATAAAAAAAGGAAAGAAAAAGACAAACCCAAAGTGATGAACATACTCTGATATTTATTATATTTTTGCTACTGATGATAATGGGTTTCTGGCTCAAGTAATCTGAAGTCAGACTTACTATTAACACATAGGCAGGATCTCCTGGATCAGATTCTAGTGACTATATCATTGTAAAGCACTTTCTTCAGGGAATAAAATCTATTTATTTCTTAGTGTGTGCCTTTTGCTTTGCTATGCTCTAAGTGCTATGAGTAATTCTAGATGAATTAGTGAATGATCGGTTGCATTCTCTTAGTGGCATTAGTTACTAACCACACTGGTTTTTGGAAAAAAATTTCCTTCTTCACTTAGTTGTGTTGTGATTATATCTGTCAATATTACATATAATAGATAATATACTACCTATATATAATACAGAAGTTTATGCTATATTATGTCAGTTATTGATGCACTTACTGAATATAAAATTATTATAGTGGTGCCTGGCATATATGGCACATTTCTTCCATCTCTCTCATTAGTCTAGCAGGTTGCATGGTTGAAGCAATTCTCAGGTATTTTGAGGTCTGTGTTAATAGGAGTCATACTTTATGGGCCTGTTCATGACTGTTTATGTCCATATTGCTCAAGATTGCAATATTCTTGCTCTTGCCATCCTTAATTTTAAAGGCATTCAGAAGTATATTCTGAAAATTGCAAGATGACCCTCTCTGACAAACTGTCATGGTTTAGGGACTCAAACATACACAGGCCTACCAGCATCATGAAACAATGTGTCCTACACCACACTCTTGCCACTGTCATCCCTCTGTGGGACTTGACTATTGCTAATCTCCTGCAGTTTCCCTGTCTGGTTTACCAACAACTCAAGTGCTAAAGAAAAAACTACCATGACAGCCACATGCAAGGTGCATTGCTTTTTAGTCACTGAGTCAAAACTGTCCATATTGTTGTGACCGCACTCAGAGGTGGAGTTATTAAAAGTAAACTGCCGTATAGAGAGAGCACTGTAACAGGTTACCACTGCAGCTGCTTTGCCATCCTCTTTTCATACACATATGCCCCAGCCTCCACTGTAATGAAAAATCCTAGTGTGGATCTTTCTGGACAGCCTCTTTAAATAGCAAAAGTATATTCAGGTCAAATTCCCTCAGCACAGGGAACAAAAAGAGCACAAGAGGTGTGAGCCATACCAGCAGAACAGCTCAGAGACTGAGCCAGAATTTCCTGATAAACACTCACTGATTGGTGTATGGAGATCTCAGCTGAGTTCCCCTATCTTTTACTTCCTCTTTGTCACTAATGTTCCCTTTCAATCCTAAACCGACTAAGCACAGTGGAGCATTAAGCAGAATGTAATCTAAAATGTTTTGCAATCCAAAGAACCAAGTACAGATAATTTGATTTGTAACATATTTTTAAAAGGGAATAATTTAGAAAATGTGCTTTTTAATACTGTGTCTTTACGAATGTAAAGTAAGAAAATTTATCAGGCTGAGGTCTGTGCATTCATAAGGTGAATACTTATAAATACCTTTTATCTGAGATAAGCAGTCATTTTTCCTATATCTTTTGTAAGGATATAAGAAGGTCTGCGCTAATCAAGAGGTAGCAATACTTGATTACTCAAAAATTTTTAAAGTGTACTATATTGACTTACTGTCTTCTGATTTGATTGCTTGGTATGGCTAATATATCATGGTATCTTAAATTTTAGCCTATTTTCTGTCAGGTAGAAATAAGCACAAGTTTCTGTTTCATTGTGTATATTCTTATCAGTCATCTCATATAGTGCTATCTGTAACAGTTTGTAAGTTTTAATCACATTGTAAGTTTTCTTACACATGTTTTTCACTGTTATGATAACAAAGGCAAACATTAAAACCCTTCAATATTTCTTGCAAAACCATATGCAAAGCAAACAACCCTTTCTCAATCAGTTTCCAATTTTTCAGCTATGCACAGTTTGCAGAACTTTCAGTATTTACACTTATGCACAACAGGTTTTTTTGTCATAAGATCATGCAGACCTCCCTAGGATCTTTGCCTTGGTAAGAAATAAAGATAAGCAGAAGTTTCAGGGTTAGGGAAGGGCTTCTGGAACACAAAATAAATATAGAGAAAGGTTTACAGTAATTATTGTTCTGTTTCTTACAAGCTGACAATCTTTCCAATGCTTCTTGTAGCAAGACATGAAAAATTAGTTGGCACTAGTTATTTACATTTAACTGAACCCTGGGCTCTGTCTATTGTATACCTTTAAGTCATATCTTTCCCTTACTCCTCCTTAAAAAAAGGAATTAGCATGCCGTTCTTGTTTCTCCAGAACCTCTTTTACTCATCCATTCATGAGTGTCCTGGCAGGTAATTCAAACTGTCATCAACCAATCTGCAAAATCCTTTTTTCCAGCTATCTGTCTCCACCTCAAGTTAGGTTTGCTTTTTTTTTTTTTTTTTTTTTTAAATATGCATTGATTCTAAGTATTAGGAACAGCACGTAGGTTATTTTCAGGGCCTGGTGTTTAAAGACCCTAAATTGTTTCACTGCATTTTCTTATTTCTGTTTTCAACTCTCATAAACTAAACCAGCCTTGAGATTGCCTCCAACTCTAAGAAATGGAAAGAAAGTGGAAAATCTTCATAGTTCACACATTTTGGGTTTGTAAAGCATTACTTTGACACTGAAAGATATATATTCAGTTCCTGAGATGTATCAAAGAATGAAGAAAATCTGGTTAATTTACCCCTTCTCTTTCTATTGAGTCCTTTTCTTTAGAAAGCACTTTTCTTTAGATTTCATATTTTCTTGATATGCAGAAATATTTTGAGTTTGAAATAAAATAAAATATACATTTACACAGTCATTGCAAAATATACACAGATTATGAATGACATTTAAAAATACTATGTCATTGATTACCTCATTAAGATAGATAATCTGAAGCTTTAGAAGCAAAGCAAAAAAGACAAGTTAATGTAGACAGACAACAATAGCTTGTCTAGGGTTTATAGCTGTTGTACTGGAAAGCATTTCCTCTAATAGAAACCAGAGAATAGTCATGACTCCCTGAACCAGTGGCCACAAGTGAGCCCTTCAAGAAAAAGAAGAAATGTGTTTCAAAGTGATACAGTATATAACAGAATATTTGCATTCTAATGTAGAAGGACTTCCTATCTTACAGTGGAAAGGGAGAAATTTAATTTATGTGTCTACAAATATATTCTTTTATTTGTCCTTCAGAAGGCAAGTTCTGTCTTAGTGAAGGATTTATGCTTCTGTATCTCTGTATAATAAAAATTGGAAAGATAAATAAACTATTGTATAAATATTTTTTTTAGAGGCCAGCAATACCTGAAAAAATACTTTTTTTACAGTTTACTATGCTTAAACCCACCTGGGCTGCTTTCCAGAAGTGCCTGTGGTATTGGAATTGCACTAGAATAAACAGTTTGAAGTTGAACTCAGGTTTGAACTCTATCATACAGAGATTGTTTTTTAAAAAAATATAACTATAGATTACTACAGGGAAGAGCAAAAAACTCCTTTGTATTCATTTCTTTTCCTTGTGTTACTGTTTTGCAGCTTCAACAAAGGACAAGTCTAATTTTCTTTTCTTTGTGAATTGTGACTTTGTACTTTGGTGAAGTTATAACTTCTTCACAGCAACACAAGTAGGAGAACAAACCTTGGACTTCCAAGTTTTAGTCAGAGGAAGAAAATTGAGTGCAAAATGGCATAACCCATCTGCAGTGTTTCTGTTAAAACCAGGTATCACAAGTCATTCATGACACCAGGAACTTGCTGCAGCTACTAAAACATCAGTATTCAAATGAAATATCATCAGTGCAGTATCTGACTCTCTGTATATTCTCTTAGTGTTTGCTTTAATGACCAGCTCCTTTAAGAACAATTAAACTACAAAATAAATAATTATTCTTCAGATATTATTAATGGTTAATCTTTAAAATAGGGACTTACAGGAGTGGTCAAGGCCAAGATTTAAGATTTATTACAATGATAAAATTTTCATGTCTCAGCTGAGTATGTTTAGAACGAGGAGAACAACATATGGTCTAGAGGTGATATATGTAGTAAATGTAGAAAGGATTCATGTCAGATAATTCTATTGGAATTCCATTTTCACTTATTTCTTTGGATTTACACAAGTATAAAGAAGAACAAAAGTAAACTCTGAAGATGACCATGTCCTCTGCTTCAGTGAAATCAGATCTGAAATCAAATCAATCCTTTCAGAGCTACACTCCCTGCTGTGTTGCATAATCCCACTTCCTCAACACTTCCCTGCCCTAAAACAATCCCTGCAGGCCTTCTCTTCGTGGGACAGGCATCTCAAGGGGTTCGTGGAAGGAAAAGGTGAAATGAAAAAAATGATTTTTCTAGTCAGCTTAGGTGGTACCATGAAGGTGGTACCTCTGTATACATGAACAACAACTCGAAAAATTCCACTTCTGAAGTAGATTTATCTTCATGTACAAAATAATTTGGTATCTCTGAAAGCAGGCACATATACAAACTGCCCAAACATAATGATCTAAGAAATCTGTTCAAGTATCACAGCTTGCACAGAGAAAATGATCAGGACAATATTTTATTCTTTTCTCTGTTTCTCTAGTAGAGCCAAAATTAAAATGTTGCCATCCCAGAGTAAGTCTTACAAAGCAACCGACAAAAAATAGAATAAACATGTTTATGTACTCAAGCATTCAGATGTCTTTGTTTTGCTTCTTGTGAAACTTCCATGTAGGTTTCTGCCCAAAGCTGGCTGCAAGGCATAAGATCAAGCACACTTGTTTAAAAATTACTGCAGGGAGAGGACATAACTTCTGAGCTCTGAATGATACAAGGTTCTTGTATCTCAAGGTCATTGGTCTCCATTTAAGCACTCAGAGTGAATGATCTTGTACAGAAGATTTGTTTTTCTGTTCTCTGCTTGGTGAATGCCAGTGGCATTCTGGCTGAGGGGAAAAAAATCTGAGTGATTTTGCATCTGTGATGACTGACACATTGGCATGTCATTTCAAAAGAAAGGAGTTTTTAACAACACATGAGTGAATTGGCTTTTTAAAGGTTCTAGTTGTAAAAGTTGTCTGTCGAAAGTGAGGGACAAATAACCCAGATTTCAATTTGATTCACTGTAGTTCTTACATTGTCTGTGGCCATTAAATAGTTGTTTTGTCTATATTTCATTTTTAAGAGAATGAAATGGCTCATTTTTTTTTGAGAGGATTAGACTTTGGCAGGAAACTGGAGCCTAATATCTGCTTTTTTTACGGTATAAATAGCTTGATAAGTGATTGGTGCTGTATTTTTTCTGAGCCCTTTTCTGTCTTACATTCACTTTTTTAAAATTATTTTTTATTTTTAATTATTTCTTCTCTCAGTGCTCCACAGCAGCAAATATATTGTACCTTCTTAAGCTGTGTTTAGCTTTGCAAACAAATATATGCAGATGCCAAAAACTAGACATAATGACTGCAAACGTGCATAGCTGTCAATTATCACATTTTTTCTGCATAACACCAAACTGCAATATGTTCAGTGCTCCTTTTACCTTGCTACTGTGTGAAGTGAATATATATATGTAGTGAATATTTGCTTTGTAAGCAGACAAAGACACTTTTAAATTTGAGGTGAAAAAAAAAAAAAGAAGACAGAGACACCAGAAATTAAAAAAAAGGTTTCTCAACTACTACTGCCCCATACAGATCTATTAAAAGACAACTGTATATAATAGAATTGGGCTGCTTCATTTTAGAAGTTAAGGGTCATTTTTGCCATTGACAACAATGTAATAAAGATGTTGCCTGAATGGAAAGAATTACTTCTGTTTAAAGGTAATTTTTAGATTTACAAATTCACTCTTTAAAAAACTTTTTCCACTTGAAATAGCAAGTACTTAATCATCACTAAGATGAAAATTTAATTGTATAAACTCATGTATTTGACATTTTTAGTTTGCCATTCCTGCTTTGTGAAAAATTTTGGATAGTGAAGTATCATTCATTAATTTTATGTCAGAGAGAAACTTATCATTATAGGACCATAGAATGGTTTGGTTTGGAAGGCATCTGAAAGATCATCCAGTTCCTACCGACCTACCATGGGTAGGGACACCTTCCACTAGACCAGGCTGCTCAAAACCTCATCCAATCTGACCTTGCACACTTCATATATGAATATCCAAGTTTAGATATGTGTAAGAAACAAATTTTAGGTATTAATTTTATTGTAGAAAAAATATTAAAAGGGATATATTTCACATGGAAAGGATATCAGGGATTTTTAGTGGTGAAATATTTTCATTGTCACCAGAACCCATGTGCTAAACTCTTTTTCTTGAAACTCCCCTAAAAATACAGTGCCATTAAGTGTAAATTTACTTTGACTGTACAACCTGTATCATCAGATAAAGCCTTCATAGTATTATAGATTATTCTGCTGGCATAGTGTAGTATTTAATTATTTTCCACATCCGAGACTGACAAATGATTTATGAAATGTTAATATGCTTAAAATGAATGCACAACTTAATGCCCATGATAAATTTTAGGGTAAAGTTAGGGGGCCTTGCATGTCCATCCGAATTACATATTCAATTTTTTCATTCATCTGTCTTTATCTGAATAGGTATTTTTTACTCTGCATTCCCTATAAAAGTTTATGTATCCCTTAAAGATTGCAATACTTTACTACTTTTGGGAATAATTAACATAATTTTTTCTTCAATCATTTTTTGCCTCTTTTGTTTTGAAGGATTGTTACCTTTGTACGTTTTTTTCCTTTCAGCGCGAGACACTTTTCCTTCCATGGCCATGAAGCCTGGGCAGAGTGAGGGATGGAGGGCATGCTCAGAGGAATCCCAAACTTCCAGATGATAACGAGCCTTGGCAGCAATAGAGCACTTCAAGATATTTCATTGGCAGGCAAACAGCTTAGAAAAGCAGGAAACTTAAATGGTCTATAAAAATGGCATATTTTTAAATGAAATCACATAGACATAGTTGGTTTTCATATAAGAATATTTAAATGAGAGAGAAGTAGTTGTTTACTGAATCATACTAAAGATATCTTAATTGGTTTGGAAATGCATTTGTATACAGTTAAATATTAAATATAATCATTGTTCATATATTTATTAAAACAAACAAAAAAGGAAATGGTATATGCTTTTTTTTCTAAATAATGGATAGAAGGAGAAGAAGAAAGGAAAAAACAACATTCTTCAGTATATTCAGAAGTCAGTTATTAATTTTTAATCACAAACTCTGATAACATTTTTATTGATAGCATATTTATTGATATATAAATAATCATGTTTATATTATTTTAAAATGTTGATTCAGGTCAGAGTTAGGGATGTATGGATGCCTATTCATACCATAGAGCATTTTCACTTCAGTCTTAAATACGTATTTTCAGAATTGATTACTGTAATTTTGAGATGACTACAGATTTCCTGTATAATTTAGCCTACACATGTAATTTAAATGCATATAACTATTTTATATCAATACACTAATTTCATAGGAAAAATTGAGAACTTAATTCAAAGCTGGGGAATATAATCATTATCAAATTCTGCAGTCAATCAAAAAGACATAACACTGTACAAAAATACAAAATTAATTCTATATTCTCCACATTTCCACCAGACTTGTCAAATGCAAAATAGCGAATTCAAAAGTACTGATGGCCTTTGAAGAGTTTGACTCAAATCATACCTGAATCCGAAGGGTTCCAACATCCAAATGTATCCAACTTCACTGGTATAAACCAGGTAAGTACAAAAAATGCGAACATGTTGCAAAAGTTTATTTCATTTCACAATTCCTTTAGTTGCCAAGTGCAATATCCAAGGCCCAGGCTAGAGCCATGAGCCACATAGGTACCATTTACCAGCCTTGAATTTGGGAAATGGAATGAAGAAAGTTAAAACAAGGACAAATGTCCATAAAATCTTAACAAACAACTACTTACACTTGCAAAAGGAAGTTGCCAGAAAAAAAAGGCCACACATGATTTACGCAAGGCTTCATAGAGCTGTATAGTCTTCCAGACATCGGAGAACAAGGTGAACTAAATGAGCAAATGATTTATTTCTTGAAATTCTTTTATTCTGTTTCAATTATTTTTGCACCTCTCAAAGCTAACAAGCAATTTTCCCTTGGTTCCATACAAGGACCACAGAGGTGTGTCCTGGTGGAAAAACTCACTGTAGCCTTCACAAAAACAGAGGAAACATGCTCTAACCAAGAGAGGCAAGCCTAAGAAGTTGCTTGGCTTAATTGTTAAATGTTTCCTCAGAAACTTACTTTAAAAACATCATGAGGAATTACGGGAAATAGCCCAGATAATACAGAAAGATCTAAAGGAAACCTTATAAAGAACATGTCAAAGAACTAGGAAAGAAATGAATTATCAGAGAAATTTTTTTTGTAAAAAAATCTAGTTTTCAGAATCCTTTGCTAGATTGCCAAAGATCAGTCTTGTGTCTACTTATTCTAAAATAGATTAGTAGATGTTCGTGCTGTGTCCTTGATCAAAGCTTGTGGAACATCATCTCTTTTTTGAATAATAGTTTTGTTTCTCCAAATGGATTTTCCCAAAGCTTTGATTTATTGATAAGTGTAATAGCACTCACAATATCAGTTGCAGAATTTTTTATTAACACTATCCCTGGGAAAGCCTGAAAATTTTTCTTAATCCTGAGGGTTGATTTTACATTCTTAATAATGTGGCTATTGCTAATGTCTCTTGCTTACCCCAGGCAGTGATTATGAATGAAATAAGAATGCTTACACCATCTTCCCAACAGGTGAGTGCACATTTACTGGTGATCTGCATGACACAGGTTGTGTTATTCATCCTGATCTGATAGTTTCACTGCTATGGATCCCTGAGCATCAGAAATGTGTACTTCAGGAGGTTAAATTACAGTATCAGCCTTTCTGGCAGATACTTCACACAACCACAGAAGAGATGAAATGGCTGTAATGTTTGTGAAATTGTTACAAATATATCTAAAATATTTTTCCACAGCAGCGAATTTAAAAGTATAAAACAAATTTAGTCTCAAGATATCAGCTGCTGCAAATGTGGTGAAATGTGGTGAATCATGATCAAAATCTAGTTAGTAAACAGAGAAGAGGGGAAAAATACTCAGTGGTGTGTATGTAAGAACAATTCCTTATACATTGTTGAAGAAAGAAGAAATTGCTTGTTTTTCCAAAACATGGGATTACAATATAGCTGGATTGACATGAAATCCAATGATAATGACCTGATATAAGCTAGTTTTAAAATTCTGTTTGCTGATGCTTCAGTTAACGTGTGTGGACCCGTCTGGCCTTAACACCTAAAGCAATTCGCCTCTAGTGGAGTTATTTGCTGAATGATATTCATCTGCTTGTTTTATGTCCTTGAAATCTGCAATCTCTACTGGGTAGTCATTATTTAAGATTGATTTTTGTACTACTGAAAAAGCGAGGGAGATAGATGAGGTCAAGCTGGAATGCACCCCTAAGAGACCCATTCAACTTGTGAAACTCCTTCTTAAACACTTAAGTGCCTTATTCCAGTAAAAGATGCCTGTTAGCCTTGAATTTTTTTCATCCCTCTAAGCTGATTTCTTCTAACTTCAAAAAAAAAAAAAAAGTGCATAGCATTTTGCAAGTGAAACTGCTATTTAAATGAAGAAATACTGTAGAGCACAAATGCAATCATCTGGAAGGCAGTTCTTTATCAGAAGCTGAAGCTGGATCAAGGTAATGCAACTTCCTTGAGATCTGAATATTTTCTGAATTGAGAGATTGCACCAGGAAGAGTTTATTTCACAGTTTTCTGACCTTGCATAATTAACCAGAAAAAAAAATGCTGGTTTTAGAAGAAATACTTTGGAATTCCCTAATTCATGGACATGATTTTAGACAATGCATGTTCTGGTACCTGATTCTGGAATTCTAACAGCCCCAATATTAAAAGAAGGGCACACTTTGCCATATACAGGCCTTGCTTTTTTTCTAGTTATATTTTTTAAAAGAATCTTGCCAGTGCTTAAGTGGGCTCTGTGTAGGAGGCAATCTCAATAATTTCTAGCATAGTAAGGCTATAGTGGTAAGAAATGTATTCACAAGCCTCTGATGCATACGAGGTTATTGTTAATCTTTGTACAGCTAGCTTAGGGGAAAATAATAACTTTGTGCATCACTTCAGTTTGAGCTGAAAAACATTCCAAGGTGAAAAAAACCATAACATCAGAAAAAAGCTGTGGAAATATATATATGATTTTTATAAACAAGAACAAGTGAAATAAGTTTCCTTAGTGTTTTGCTCAGCATCTTGCGATCCTGCAGTATGAGTTATCTTATTATCATTCATTTTTTTACAGCCAAAATATTCTTAAGCAGTACTTAATGTTAGATAATAAATATTTTTTAAACGTACAAGGGGGGAAAATAAAATTACAATTTAAGTGAAATCTTGTAAATTTAAAAGTATATAAATGTTTCATTATAATTTTAAGGAATTTTCAATTAGAATGTTTTAGAATATTTTGTGAAACAAGATTGGTAATGCAGGAACATAAATACCTTGGCATGTATTGCTCTGTATAGCAATCAAATCAACAGTCTAATAGAAGTGGAATTTAAGTAATTTAATTTAGTTTTGTTTTATGGTATTAGATACTACCTTTCACTACACTTTTGTAAGTATCTGATAGTTAGAGGCTTCATTATCGGAGCATTTGAAAATATGCTTGTCTTTGTGAGAATGTGAAATATTTATCTATTTTAATATATAGGCAGAAGAAGAACTAATGGGTTTACTCAACAGCAACCTCAGAATTGAAACTTTCAACTGGCAAAAATTACCACAGATAAAACTAAGTCAATGTAGCTTTTTCTCAGAAATGCAATTTACTGCAAGTGCTACAGTTATGCTGTTCTTTACGTAGTAATCTTAGGGTTCCTGTTTAGATTCCCTCCTGTGAAAGTGATGGAACGACTAGCCTTGGAAACCATTTCCAAACAAATGAAAGACATGAAGGTGGTAAAGGATAGTTAGCATGAGATCAACAAAGGGGAAGCTGTGCTTGAAGAGCCAGATAATCTAAAAAGAAATGTCTGTCTTGGTAGATGAGGGGAAAGCAGAAGATATTTTCTACCTAGATTTCAGTAGGCCTTTCAGTGCTGTCTTCCACAAGTTCTTTATGAAGAAGCTGATGAGATATGTGCCCAATGAGCTGACAGTGAGGTGGACTGAAAACTGACTGACTGGATGGGCCTAGAGGATGGTGATTGTCAGTGCAGTGTTGTTGGCACTACCTGAACTAGCATTATACACCAAGGGACAATACTGGGTCCAGTGATCTAAATGCTGGGGCAGGGCTGTACCCTCAGCAAGTCTGCAGATGGCACTAAATTAAGAGGAGTGGCTGGTATGCCCGTCCAGAAGAACCTTAACAAGCTGAAGAAAGGGTCTGACAGGAATCTCAAGGTGTTCAACAGGAAGTGCAGTGCCCCACACCTGAAAAGGAACAACTCCAGGCACAAGAACAGACAATCAGAAGGTTGTCTGGAAGGCAATCAGATGGAAAGCAGCTTTGCAAAAAAGCTTCTGAAGGTCCTTGTGTACACCAAGTTGAATCTGAACCAGCAGCAAAGGCCAGGGGTGTCCCGGGCTGCATTAGGGGCTTTGTTACTGGCAGAACAAAGAAGGCGATTGTTTCCCTCTACTCAGCAATGGTGAGGCCAGTACTAAGCACTTGGAGTATAGTGTCGAGTTCTGGGCTCCACAGTATCAGAGACATATGGAACTACTGGAGGAACTCCAGCAAAGGGTCAATAAATGGATGAACGACTCGAGCATCTCTCCTGTGAGGAAAGGCTGAGAGAGCTGGGACTGCTTAGCCTGAAGAAAAGAAGGCTCACAGGGATCTCATCAGTGTGCACAAATAACTGAAGGAGGGTGCAAATAAGACAGACCCAGGCTCTTTTCAGTGGTGCCTAGAGAAGACAACGGGCTATACATGGCCGTGCAGGGTGGTTGGACAATATGAGCTATGTAAGTCCCTTCCAATTGCAACCATTCTGTGATTCTGGGAAGGAATCTGAGGCTGTCAGATGATATGAAACTTATTGAGGATACATGCTCTTCCAGAATGCACAACTGGATATCAAACTGGATACCATGAAACATTGAAAGTTTTTCACCAGATTATTTTACTGAAAAGATTATAGAATCTGTCACAGAAAAGTCATCAAAAATATTTAATTCACCAATGAATAACAATAAACTCAGTCAAAATGGTTTTCATTTTTACTGTGTAATGGCTATTGTTAGTTATTAATAAAGAGTATCTGTTAAATATGGAAGAAACCTTTGTGCTGTTATTAGTGACCTGTACGTTTCAGTAAGCATGCAAGAATAATTGATAGTTCAAACCCAGAAATATAAAAGGCAATATTCATTTCCATATGCTGTACTAGGTTGCAGTCTGTGAAACTAGCAAAATACCAACTACAGTATGTTTAGAACAGTATAGTATAATATAATATCAAGTACTACTTAACAAAATTACAAGACAGATTAAACATGGGTGAACTGGGTACAGCATTGAAACATAATAAAATGTGTGGGAGCCAGAAACATCGACCTGATTTAATAACATATATTTTTAATGTTATTTGCAGGGGTTTTATCTAGACTGGAAAGAAAAATAATATGTTGTCCAACATTTGAACCAAGAAACATAATTTGTGTATTCAATCTACTTGTCATATAGGTTAAAAATGACAAACAGAATCCTAACTCGTCTAAACAACTGAAAATAAATGGGTTAAAAAACCTGCTTTTTTAAATGAAAAAAAATTATCACATCAGTGGACTGCTGTCCTTGTTAAAAAAAATGAAGATAGAATTTGATGAAGAGGAGAAACCAAGCGTGACTGTGTGCATTACAGTGTAACTATATATGGAGATGACAAAATATTAAAATCATTATAGCTTGGAAATGTTCTCTTTACATGCAAATGCTTAGGATACCATTCTTGAGATTCTGTTGTTGGAAGTGATTTATCTTTCAATAGGCACAAAGATAGTATTTTCCCTAGCAATATGAAGATTTAAAATGATTAATGAAAAATCTTGGTACAGTCAAGCAATGAACTGTGTAAGGGTTGATCCATTGCATATATCAGATGACAGATTTCATAGAATCATAGAATCCTTTGTGTTGGAAGGAACCTTAAGGTAATCTCGACTGAGATTCACAGAGCTCAAGGGGAAATTTTTTAATGGGTAGCTTTGTATAGTTATCTGTGTATATGTCTTTGTGTCTATGTACATGTATGTGTGAATTGATTAAAGTGGCCTATGTGAAGTATGGTATAAATATTGCCATCTTGAATCCATAATCAAGTGATTGTATAAATCCTGGTGACTCAGTCTGTAAATGTTAAATTAGTCAGTGATTAAGTGCTGCTAAATCCTTTAGATATAAACCACTGACAAAGTCTGAGACTAAGGTTGGATTTAGTCATACTTAAACTCCATCAGGAGTTTAGAAAGCAAGAGTTTCTGCTCGGAAACTCATGACTCAATTACAAGGGTCTCCCTTACCTTTTGCACCTCTGGTCTTTCTATAAATCATTCCAGCTTGATTCTGACTCAATTTTCATTTGTATATTTCATCTATGTAATAAAGAATAGAGTGAACTTTGACATTTAATAAGTCACACCTTCACAAATTTATATTAAAACCTTTTTTTTTTTTTAAATATGTTTGACAGTGATTCTTAAATGCCCTAAAGCATTCATTTGTGACAAAGGGTTAGAACCTTGAGATACAAGAAATGCTTGACTTGTGTTTTGGTTTTCTACTACAGCTCTTTTCTGTCTGAATGATGAACAATAAGAGCAATAACTTTAAAAAGTTTAAAAAGGTAGTGGTGTTTATAGAGTTTCTTTATGTCTACACTCTCCAAGGAAACCAAATTAATCAAATTGCTCTAAATTCAGCTTAATAGACATTAAAACACCTACAGCAAACAATCAATTATTATCTTTGCTTATATAAAATATCTTCCTGTCATCACTGATGAGGAGGACAGTACAGAAAAAAATTTCCATAATGCAATATCTTTTTATTTTCTTCATTACTTGAGTGTGGCTTAAAAATATAACCGAGAGCAGAATATAGCCCAGGTTTGTTTCTTTTTTTGTTTTCTGTTTGTTCGTAATAATCCAAGTAAGAAGTGCATATACTCTCTCATTATTTCATTCTTAAACAACCTTATGTTGAATAATATACCTCCCCTTGAATGAAAAGGGAAGTAAATATGTTTAGAGAGAGAGGAAGAGGAACATGTGGAAGCCATGTACGATGTTTACCATAGAAATTGCCCATGTCTTCTCTTCACAGAAGAGAAGATATAGATGCACAAGTAAAAGGGACAGAACAAGGTAATAAAAGCAATGTGGATGAAACAATGCACCAATGCACACGCACTGAGATTGTCTTGCACTGTGACTGATTAAACTCATTTATTCAATGACTTTCTTTAGAAAGTGGGTAACACAGACTTTGGAAACTCCCATTTTTACATGAAGAGACTCTACAAAGACCTTTTGCATTAAGAATATCAGGGGATGCTTCACAATGTTGTTTTGTCCTTATTGCAAGTCAGAGAGTGAAACACAGAGTATTTTATTTTTCTAATTACCCCAGTTCTGGCTTATTTTCCATTGTCTGTATATAGGGAGATTAGAAAATATGGATTAAAGACTACTCTGCTGTCTGAGTAGTGGACTGTAAGTGGGTTTCAATGAACAACAGGGGCTCTTTCAGTTGAACATATGCCTTGTAGCTAGCCTGAAGTTGCATATCAGGGCATCACCTTGCAGTGGAGATGACAGGTCCCATGGCATTTAGATATCTATGAATTAATGATGTAAACCCAACAACCAGTGTGTGGTAAAGATACAATGCAGATATGAAGACCTAGAATCCTAAGGTACTGCAGCAAATAATTTTTTCCTTTTTTTTTTTACTTTTTTCTTCTTTTCAGTAGTTGAAGTTTTTGAGAAAGTGCTTGTACAGCAAGTTTCAGAAGAGAGGGGGAAGAAAGTTAGGGGAAATAGAGTTAACCAGCTAGAAAATTTAAATTTATCTGATCCTTAAAGGCTGAAGAGGACAGAAAAGAAAAACATTTGTGCTAATCTTTAATCATGGGAACAGTTCTGCTTGCTGATGGCAGTTCAGTTGAAAGTAATAAATATAAATAAATATTAATAGAATTTAAACCCCCCACCCTTACTAAAATTCTGAACTATTTTTTTTTCCTGTTTCTAATACAATATCTACCATGAATATTTTGGCTCCAGATGTTTCTGAACAAGAATGAATTCTATTAAGATCAATGAAAAAATGCTAGGGATTACAGTGGAAGCAGATTTCACACCTCAGCCTCCTTCCCCACAATCCCCTGGGTAAATCTGCTGTTACATGTAGATGCCAAGTCTGCATGGTCAGTTATGAAGTGCCTGCAAATCATATGAACACAAACCCAGAACTACCTCTGGATGGAAGGACTGTGACACTCTTCATTTTCTCCTCTCCCCCTGATAAGCAGACATAGCACTGACTTGTACAAGAGGGTTTAGCAGAACATTGTGCCTACAATCCTCTTTGTATGAACTCCCAGATGGAGGATAAAACAAGGTAGAGCTTTTGCTCTCAGAAGAAGTAGACAGTTTTAGAAGCTAGGTCTAGGTAGGACAGTCTTTCTGACAGGCTTTCTGTTGATTTTATCTTTTTTCTTAATACCTTTAAGAGCCTTTCTCTTGGGTGCTACCTGAAATAATCTAAATAAAATGCACAAGGAGTACTAGGAATGTAGGATTCACTGTAAGCACTGACCTTACACTAACTCTCCCTCTCTTTCTTTGCAAAACAAGAGGTTCATATGTACTTACCCACAGTTTGTTGGATAAGGTCTGTTCTGGGAGCTGGAAATCAGTTCAAAACCCACAAATCGGAGGAGCAAACGTATTCCAAGTTTGCTTTTAAAGTGATTTCTCTGAGCTCACATATATTAGCATACAGCAAACCACCAGTACAGTACTAAAAGGGAAGGGAAAACGTGACCCGTTTTGCATCTAAAAGGAATAATTCTCAGAGATAGGATTCTGGGCTGAGAATCAATCACATCTATTTCCAGTTCTGCACTCTCTGCTCCTTACTGCATTTTTAAAAACTGTTATTATGCGTCTAAATTTATTTTCAGCCTTCTAAGATTTTATTGGTTCTGTTAATATACTGTATTTAATACTTTGAAAATTAACTAAGATTGCCAGCGAGAATAAAATTAGATTAAGAATATAAAAACACACAAAAATTATTCAAGTTGGAGGTAATATAAATCTGGGATTAGATTTCAATCCAATTTTACTTTTCCTTCTGGACACATAAATGGAACTAAATGTATACTTCAACATAGAAACTGTTATTAATCTGCAAGAAATTGTAAATAGTGATAGAACATTGCAGTTATATAAAGTTTATAGAGAAGCAAAAAATCAGAAAACCATAGAAGATAATGCAGCTGTATACTTTGAAAAAATACACACATGCTGTTCTGCTGTTGCAAAGACCTGATTATTTAAAACAAACCCACTCTCCTCCACACCACCCTCCCCCCCAAAAAAAAACCAAACAAAAAACCCAAACAAATCCCCAAAACACCCCAACAAGTCACTGAAGAAAACTGAAAGCATATTACCTATGAAAAGGCAAACTACTGTAGTTGTGATATATGTTTGAAATAATGCAAGAAAAATGTAGAGACATCAGGAGAGACATGTAGGTAGATAAATTAATTGAGAAGGTTTGCTTTTTCCATATGTGTGATTTATGAAAGACTAGCCCTCATGATCTTGATCATGAAAGGCTGAAGTTGCTGTGAGAGGCACCATAAGAATATTGACAACCTAAATTTCTTATTTCTTCACTCACAGGAAATAGTGTGAGTGTCTCTTTTTTCCTCCCTTCAATTAGCACAGCAACTACATTTTTGAAAAGTTAAAAGAAGTCCAGTGTTTGTAAAAGCATTTAATTCTGTCAGTAGCTGACACAATTCTTCACTCATTCCATGTCATGTATGTTTTATATTACAGTGTGCTTTGCTTTCATTTTGCACCTCTGGGAGCCTTTGCCACCTAATCGCAGGTACAGTAAGACTGAGGAAAACATTCCCAATTTTACTGCTCAGATTCATGGCATTGCAGATGTTATAGACAAATTACATCATCATTATTTAGTGCTTTCAAGAGGTTTCCTTTACTAGGTGATGAAATTATAGCTAGTAAGGTTCATCAGGACTGTTATGAAATATGCATATACTAAGGTGGAGTGTGGACCATGTACTATGGAATTACTGGAAGGGGATGATGATGTAAGTATGATTTCACTATACATCCATAAGCACAGAGGAGCTGGAACAACTGAAGTGATCAAAGATGATTGTATTATGCACAGTATTATGCTCTATTCAGTGTGGAAACTGGTTTGATTTAGAGCACACCAATGACTCTATAATGTACAGTTGTTTAGAATAGAATCAGTGGCTAATGCTGGAAGTAGAGTTTGGTGGGACTGTAGTGTGATTGGTCCATGAGTTGCAACAATATTGCGAAGAGGAATAAGATAACCAGAAGTTGGTAAACATTTTCCTATGAAACTATAAAATGTATGACTTGTTTGTGCAGAAAATAAAATCTAAGACTGGTTTATGTAGAAAAGTGGAATACATTTAAATGCATAGCTGTTTTGCGAAGAATTAAATGCAAATTAAATTTATTTCTTAAGCATTCAGAGTGGATCAATTACACTGGTTAGATAGAAACAAAACTTTGGCATTACATTTCTCACTGAGACATTAAAGGGCACCTCATTTGCTCAAGGAAAGTTTTGGGACAGACTTCTTGTGGATCTGTGGGTGCGAGATACTGTTGATCTAACCTGAGATGGCATTTTCTATTATGCTGTTTTATATGAATGTCTTTAACAATAACTTTCAATTATCTTGTGGCTGTAGTTCAGTATATCTGCACAGTATGGTGAACCTATCATGATTTCTGCAGGGCTTTTGCATTTGTTCATCCCAAACAGATCTGGAGGGAAGCTCATGAAGAGTCATTTAGCAAGACTTATCTTGAGCTTGGTCCTCATGGAGATTTTTCCTGCTGCCTTTTCCTCCGTCTTGTGCCTAAATGACCAAGAGCTCCTTCTGCACATGGAGGCACAAAGGAGATATCAGGGACAGAGATGGGACACAGGAGTGCTTCTATCCTGGAGATGCACTGAGAGACTGAAAGTGTTGAGGAAGATCTCAGAGAGGACCAAGAGGAAAGGAGAAAAGTTGGAAAGGACAGCTAAAACTAGAATCTTCATATTTTTTACATCTACTTTTCTTCTTGGGTTTCTACCGTCTGCTGATCTGAAGAGAAATGATTTTCATCTTAAACAGTGCTAGTTTCATTCTGTATATTGAACCATACTGAACTGAGAAAGAACAGAAGAGGTCAGTGAGATCATCCCCAGGTCTCAAACTAGAGACTAATATGCCTAAACTTTACATTGCTCTAATGGGCTGGGCTTCTGTAGCTACCAGGTGCCCACCAAGCTGTTCTCTAACTCCTCCTCAGCAGGGCAGGGAGAGGAAATACAATGAAAAGGTTTGCAAATCAAGATGAGGACAGGGAGATCACTCACCAGTTACCATCATGACAAAAACAATTGACTCAGGGAAGACTAATTTAATTTATTGACAACTAAAAATAGAGTAGGATAGTAAAAAACAAAACAAAGCTAAAAACAATTCCCTCCCACTTTCCCAGGCTCAATTTCCTTCATTCCCAACTCTTCTACCTCTTAACCTCAAAGCAGTGCATAGGGGGTGGGGAATGAGGATTGTCGTTAGTTCATAACATTTCACCACTTCATCTCCTTCCTCCTCGCACTCTACCCCTGCACCAGCATGAGGTTCCTCCTATGGGGTGCAGTTCTTCAGGAACAGAGTGCTGCAGCAAGCATGGTCCCCCACAGGCCGCAGGTCCTGCCAGGAACCTGCTCCAGCTCTGGGCCGTAGCTTCCTTCAAGGCACATCGAGCTACTGTGGCATGTGGTCCTTGGTGGCAGTGTGGGTGTCTACTGCATCATGGTCTTCCATGAGCTTCAGGGGAATGATTTCTTTCATCATGATTTTTGTCCTGGGCTTCAGGGGAAGCTCTGCTATGGTGCCTGAAGCACCTGATCCTGCTCCTTCTTCACACCGGAGTTTCTGCAGGGTTCTTTTTCTCACGTCTTCCCACTCTTCTCCCTCATAGCTGCCCTGTGGTGTTTTTTGCCCTTTCTACTATCACAGAGCTGTAACCAGCATCACTGATGGGCTCATTTTGGGCCAGCGGCAGGTCCATTTTGGAATGGTTGTGTCCAACACGGAGGCAGCTCCTGGTCTCTTCTCCCAGGGGCCACCCCTGAAGCTCCCCTGCTACCAAAACCTTGTCATGTAAACCCAACAAAATTTATCGTTAGTACACTGTCTAAGCCTAGTTCTCTTTCATTTCCAAGGAAAAGTTAAATGATTTGTGTAATGAACTGAAACAAAAAGAATGAAAGCAAAACTTCTGTTTAATAACAGAAAGGTTATTTTCAGAAATTGATTGTTTGTACCACTTGCAGATGTAAATCCTGCAAGCATCTTCTAGGGTAGTTTGTTTATGTAATTTCTCTCAGTTAATTTTACAGGTCTTTAGTGGCAAACTTTCAACACTTCCTTTCCTGGCCACTCTACAACAAATGTCAGTGTCAGGGAGCTTTTCAAGATAAAAAGCCTTTATGAGCCAGCAACAAACAAACCATAATAAAATGACTGCATATCTAATTATATGCCACTTGATTCACATGACACACTTGTAATAAAGTTTTTATATTTTTAGATTTTTAATTTACAAGCTTGTCACTTGCAGTTTAGTCATTTTGTTCAGATAGGGTGAAAAATTGCTTAAGGTTCCTCTAATTGCCAATTCTTATTTATCAGTTCTAATTATGCATAATACTTGCATTATAAATCACACATACACACACACACACACACAGAGTAACCTGTGGTACAGAATCTAAGAAGGCAAGTACTGAGTGTAGAGGACTATGGTAGATAGACTTGGTGAATATTAGTATCAAATGCTGAAAAATTGTTTCTTTAGCAGAGAAGAATTCTAATTGCTCACTCACAGAGCGTCACTAAGGTGAAGGGTACTGGGACAGTGCTACTTTCTTTTGAATCACATAGAACTAGAAGAAAGATGATAATTAGAGAACTGTTAAGTAATTTTATTTTTGGGTAGTTTACTACACACACTTCTTACTGAGTAAATAAAAGCCCAGACTTTTAGAAAACTGCAGGTGGGTAAAGCTTTTGTGGAAGTCTGTCTGGATAAAACACCTTTACTGAAAAGTTTTACAACACAGTGATAATCAATCAGTTTGCAGGATTCAGTTTATAGGTCCTCTTTGTGACAGTTCAGGTCACTTATTTCACTAAAGACCTTCCTAGATGTAAAACAGTCTTCCTGCTCATGCTTGGTATGCTCTGTTGATGTGCTGTGTCATTCTCTTTGGCCAGGCTGACCGAGCAGACACCAGAGGTGGGAATATTATGAAAGCATACGAAGAGGAAGCAGAAGGAGACTCATCAGCAGGCGTTTCCTATTATTATGAAGGTTTACAGGAGGGATCTTGCTTGTTACTGTTTCTTCATAATAAATCTGAAAAGAGCGACAGGAGAAGGTGAGCAGAGCAGAGTCACTGTAACAATAACTTGAATGGAGACACTGTGGCAATGACAGTGTAGTAAGAGGGTCAGTAAGGAGCCAGATGATGATAGTGTGGGGAAGACTGTTAGGTTCCTGACTGGCATCTTGGGGAAGGTAATTCAAAAAAACCTTGGTAATTCAGGTTTCTCTGAACTGCAATTAATTTTGCCTGACTCCTTAAGCCCCTTTATTTGTTACTGGAAAAATAGTTATTCATGGGTGCCCCAATGTTGTAATTTCTCATCATGCATATTTTTTCTTCTGACATGGATGTGATTTCCCCCATGTATGTCTCACTGGCTCACTCCAAGAGAATAAAAACGAAGGGCTGAGTGATTACAGCACTGCTTGTCCAAAAATGTCATGAAGTGGACTAGGGCCAAAAGGAAAACAGGGTATTTTATTGCTAGTCCTGGAAATATCAAGTTTTCTACTTAGATGTTTCACCTTCACTTTACAAGCCTTATTCTTCCATAGCCTTTTCACTTTAAAGCTCTCTGTTTAAATTGTCTGTACTTGAATGATTGGCTCTCGGAACATAATACTGTTGTTAAGTCTTACAAGAAAAGAATTGCAATTTTGCTTGGTGTGAAGGGGCTCTTCTGAATAGTGCAACTCAGTGCTGAAATGCCTCTCTTCAAGGGCTATTTCTGAAAGTCCTTCATGCGCAGAACTCTGCTTACGCATGACATGGGTGGGAGTAGAAGGCTTAGACAAAATTTATTAAAAAGCCCTGCTGTTGAGTCACAAGGTGCAGAAAGGACTGCCTTGCTTTCTAAATCTCTTCTCAGAGTTTTGATACGGCTGCATCCAGTCTTAGCCTGGATTATGTCAATAGTTTAAAGGAATTAGAGGTGTCAACCAACCACTTTTGTCCCGAAGGTTTTAATGATGGCAAAACAGATATATGTATATAAATGAATTATTTATTAGGACTAATTAATGAACAGATGAATGATCTTCATAAGAATTATTTACCACACAAAATAGCCACTAAAAATCTACTACTGTAGTATAATATAGCATGAAGTAGTATAGTGCACTGTAACAAAGCAATTATTGAAGCAGTTATATCAAAGCTAGAAAAAAGAAAAAAATATTAAGTAGAGATTTGATGTAACTGACCCATACCAAAGCTTGTGGGGAGATTTCTTTCTCTCAACCTCAGGGAGTAACCTTGGGGGGTGTCCTCAGCCCAAGGGAGAAATCTCCATGCATGCACCCCAAGAAGGGTTAAGGCAGAAGAACCTGACTGTATGAAAGGGGACTGAACTTTTACAGTATAAAGGGATTGACTGATAGTCACACATTTACAAGCCAGCTACCAGCTTGTCTGTCAAATCAGACATCAAAAAGCAAGGTGTGTATTCAAAGTCTGGTGAAGCAGGATGGTTTTAGCATAATTAACACCAAGACAACACCCTGGCTCCAGCAGTGGATCCTGCATGATAGCTTGTTTGGATTTTACGTCTTACCAGGTTGGGTCTATCCTGCCAAACCATGCCCCATAATTCCAGCCTATGGAAACTGCACTTAATAATGCCTAACAGGATTGCTCAGAGAATGTATTTGTATTGATTAAAAATTGGAGAGGTCCAATATGCTAAATGAGTAAGTTACATTTCCAGATTACAGTATTTGACATTGTGAAAATATACTGTGTATATAAAAATATTTGGCTCAAATATATATTATTTAGATTTAGTAATTATCTAGAACTTCATCTCATATATGTACATTTTTTCTCATATATTGTAACTCTTCAGCTAACAATTATTTGAGCCAAAAAGTCCAGATTTCAAGTATTTAAGTACCAACATAGAAATGCAGAGTTTCAGCAGTAATCATAATTTTACATTTTTAAAAACTCCTTAATCTCCTAGTAGGTTGAACCTTACTGAAAATCAAATAAACGAGATCTGCAAAAACCTCTGATAAGTGATCATATTATAATGCTGACAGGTAAAACATGAAACTCATTTTGTATTACAAAATCTAAGTTCTATAAGCAGTGAATTTAACATATTTTGCTGTTTTGACTGTTGAATCTCTAGTCTCTTCATAATCCTCTTTTATTTTTGATAATACTGTGGTTACAGAAGGGAAATTAGTTTCTGGACATAGCTACATGTAATATAGTAATAAATGGAACACAGCAAAAATATAACCTGTACTTGAATATAATCTGTAACTCTGGTATATAAAGTTCCTGAAGCTTTAAAAAATGGATAACTTTCAGGAACTTACCAGAACTCCATATGCCATAAACAGATTCTGAGATATACATGCAGAAAAATATGGGTGACTGTGAAGAATAGAAATCTCTATAACCTCTCTCTGGTATTGGCAGAAGGAAAATCTGCATATAGCGGTATTTTTGTCCTAAGATTATAATAATAATTGCTCTTGCAAGAGCTGAAGCATGGTCAGAGGCAGGTGTTTTGGTTGCATTTTGGGTTTTTTTGGGGTTTGGTTGGTATTTTTTTCCCCAGAAGCTATATCTAGATTTAATGCCTCTTTTTTCCTGCTTGTTCCTATTAGATTAATAGACCTTGTGGTCTCTGAAGATAATATTCCTGCCATGCATGACTCTGAAAAAAACATTAAGAAAACTCATTCATTATTAAAGAGTTACAACCTTAAATTGTGGGACATTAGCCAAAGCACAAGTGGCTTAGTAGTGGCATTTTTTTCTTCATCAAAATATTTCAATAACACTAACCTAGAAAATAGTTTTTCTCCTAATAGCTGGCATATCTGAATACCACCACCAGTGGGCAATAATGGGCCTTTTATTCTCATTTTTGAAGCTAACTGTGTCCATGAGAGAAAGAGAAGAAATAGGAATCTTTAGTGTGTCTGAGAGCTGGTCCTGTTCTAGTAACTCCTAACTAAAATTGGTCTGTTTATTTCCTTTGTACTGCCTTAAAAGAGCGAGACACTCTTTCTGTCCAGCATTAGATGCCTGTATAACGTTAAGTATAATCAATTCTTTATAAACTCCCCTTTCCTCTCTTCCTCTTCTTCCCATCTGAACTAAATTGAGCATTTTCCTTGCTAATGCAGAAGCATCTTTAAGTGTTGAATGTGTGACCAAGCTTGTAGCCAATGCAGTGAGCTGAGCACTTCAAACAAAGTTAATAGCAGTTAGGGAGGAAGAGAGAGGACAGAGAGGAGAGACAAAACTTCACAGAGATATTATGTTTGAGAGATGTAAATCTTGGGCAACTTTCAGTTTGGTCCATGACTTTACTGTATCCCAGGGACTATAGGTACAGATATGACTCAGTCTTCAACCATGCTGCTTAGGTGACCACATGTGCTGCTTCATGAACTGCCCTACTAACTTTGAGGTTTTGCCACTTTGGACCCCAGATAAAGGTGTTTTAGTTCATCTCACCTAAAATGTATTTTAGTGTTTATGATGAAATTATAGTCTCTTTTTCCTCTTTATTGAATTCATCTCACAGATCAGCTTAAATTAGGTCTCTTCTTATATTAGCAGTAGTAAAACACTGACAAGCACAAAATCCAACTAGCTCTGCGCAAACAAAGAAGAAAATGTTTTTTATTTGCCAAAACAGGTAGCAATAATGATGAAACTGTTATACAAGTATGAACATGGACCTTATGGCCACTACTGGTGAAGAGTTTGCAGCAGAAGTAGTATGGAAAGAGAGAAATGTCATGGAACCAACAATTTTTTAACATCCCCTGCAGGACAGGAGAGCTCCTGAGGATAGCATAGGCATGTACCAATTATCAAGCATTTAGTTATTTTAGTTACTCTTCCATAAGTATGCGGTTCAAGGTTTTATGTTATATTTCATATTATTTCCATAGGGGACTTTATGGTAGTAGCATCCAGTGTGGGACTCAAAGGCTTAAGGAAATTAAGAACATTAATAGGATTTAATATTAAAAGGTTGTTTGTTGTGGTTTTTTTCTTCTGCTTGAAGGACCTTGTGCTCTTCAACATCTTCATAAATTACTTAGACACAGGACTGGCAGGGATACTAAACAAGTTTGCAGAAGACACAAAACTGGAAAGAGCTGTTGACTCCCTCAAAGGCATAGAGGCCCAGCAGAGAGACCTCAACAAATTAGAGGACTGGGCAATCACCAACCACATGAAGTTCAACAAGCAAAAGTGCTGGATTCTGCATCTGGGATGGGGCAACCCTGGATGTTTGTACAGACTGGGGAATGAGATGCTGGAAAGCAGTGCCACAAAAAGGGACCTGGGGGTCCTGGTTGATAGCAAGTTGAATCTGAGTCAGCAGTGCCCTGGCAGCCAGGAGGGCCAACCCTGTCCTAGAGGGCATCAGGCAAAGCATCGCCAGCCGGTCCTGCTCTGCTCTGCACTGGGGCGGCCTCACCTTAAACACTGTGTGCAGTTTGGGGCACCACAATATGTGGTAGTTGAAGAAGGAGGGGGAACCTCTGGGGTCTGGGTGATCAGTCCATGACTCAGAGGGGGGGGGATGCTCCCCCACTGCCCCCCCCCGCCACCTGGTCCCCATGGGCTTGGCCAGGACCCATACAGAGACCACCGGAGAGGG
>JAWMRA010000001.1:94570029-94644050 GCA_035584735.1 Pseudotriccus pelzelni | reverse complement strand
AAAAGAAACTACTAAAAGCCATTTTGAAACATTTCACTTAAACCTTTAAGCTTCAACTTTCCTTATATACTGCAACAACAATATAGGAAAGATATGAAGGTATTAGGGAGTGTCCAAAAGAGGGAAATGAGGGGAAGACATAGGAGGAGTGGCTGAGGTCACTTGGTCTGTTCAGCTTGGAGGACACTGAGGGGAAACCTTATTGCAGTTACAACTTCCTTGTGAGGGGAACAGAAGGGACAGACACTGATCTCTTCTCAGTGGTGACCAATGACCTGAGGAAAGCCCTGAAGTTGTGTGAGGAGAAGTTTAGGTTGTATATTAGAAAAACCCAGATGGTGGTTGGGCACTGGAATAGGCTCCCCAGGGAAGTGGTCACAGCACCAAGCCTGACAGAGTTCAAGAAACTTTGGACAATACTCTTAGGCACATGGTGTGACTCTTGGGGATGGTCCTGTGCAGGACGAGGAGCTGGATTTGATAATCCTTGTGTGTCCCTTCCAACTGAGATTCTGTGAGACAAGATCAAACAGATTCTACACTGCAGTGTACCAATATAATAACCAAGTTACTTTGGCTTTCTAACCCTATAGGATCCTGAATTTATTAAGCACCTTCCCCTTTAATCTGAAATCTCCCTGTCCACCTTTCTTGCCCAATACTCAGTACTTGTGCTGAAAGGCAGAAAGGAATGATGACAGGGAAAGCACCAAACATGACTGCTTAAAGCTTATGGCTTCAGCTGCTGGCTGCAAATCAAGGTCCTCTTCTGGTTTGTGGGACAGAGTCCTATTCTGCCTCTATAAAGCTCAAAGCCAACTAGGCAAGAGCCAAGTGAGCAATACTGGACATTTTACTCTCATTTGGGGCTCAGAGGCACTAAAAAGTATCCTTGAGGGGAAGCATGTATGTGTGTGTGGGGAATAGATGTTCCAGGAAAACATTGAAATAGGACTTAATTAAGAGAAGGGAATCTCCCTCTACCGGTCTTAGAAGGTACTTAATTAACAAGAAATTTGAGTCTCAAAGGTTTTCATTTTAACTTCTGTTGCTCCTGGGACTGAACCTCTAAACTTGGGAACTGGGAAAATCAGATAGGAAGCATTTGACCTAAAACAGATAGAATCCAGATAGAATCTCTACAACTCATATCTGTGGTAGTGCAAATGAAACAGCAAAAGAGAGGAATAGAATATAAAATACAAGAAGGAGTTTTCTCTGTGTTCTGATTTAAATGTGCTGAACCAGGGAAGGATAAACAACAATGAAAAAAATAGAGAAAAAATGCTGTGTGTTCCTTTTTTGATGGCTTTTGCAAAGCAGTAAACATCACTAATTCACTGATTAGCTGAGGCAGCTTGCTTCAGTGGTTCTCTTAGTGTATGGTCAGATGCATAATGCCGTGATTTATCAATGGACAATTCTTATTTTACAGCAATATGGTTATAGTTTCCCTTTTACTGGTAAAATTCTCATTCAATCAATGTTAAAATTGCTCTAATAAAACAACAGATATAATACCGAAGGCTTGTAAGGAGATAAGGAAGAAGAGGAAATGGATGGCAAGGAAGATTTTGTAATAAATTACTTAGAGTAATGTGCATATTTATATGTATGTTTTTCTAGGAAGATCTTTGCAGGAGTAAAATATATAAACAGTTATCTCGTATTAGTTATCTCATCAGATCCTGTGTCAGTTTGAATAGAAGGTGGGAAAACATTGAAAAAATTTATTCCAAAATATAAATTCAGAATCTCTGAGAGTATATTCCTTCTGTTTAGGAAAACCAATGTGAATATTTGTAATGTGAGTAAGCTACATACAAATATTCACTCAGACATTCATTCACACAGGGAGATTTTGCAAAGCCATTTTGAAAGCTCTATATAGGTTTAGTAATTATCTGATGGGGAAAAGAAACATGTGATTTAGGAGATTAATTACACAGTGTGAATATCAATCACAAGCTCCTACTATTCAAACAATAACCTCAACACATCCACAGTCCAATAAATGCTTTCACTCAGCATTTGTCAAATAACAAGCAAATTGTTGTCATTGAATGAAATTAACAGGAAAAAAAAGGATCATAAACAGTCTGTCTTACAGAATCCAGAGTTTCCTTAGAGACAGTGTGAATCAGAGGAAGCTGCTGAGGATGGGCAGGGTTGGAGGCACAAGCTGTGCTTGGAGTGTTTGCTGCTGATCAGCATCCTGCCTTTCTCTGGGTGAGAGGGGCACGGGTACTGTAATGAACTGTGATCTTTTTGTGATCACAGCTGTAACACCAGTAACAAGGGCAAGCTGCAGATGATTGACTGCAAACAAGAATATAGACAGGATAATTCATAGTTTAGTCTAAATAGTTCTGTAATTTTACTCCTCTTCTCTACCAGTGGAGAAATGTAAGGATGTGTTAATTCATATGTACAGCAGTGAGATCTACTTGCTTTTCAGCCTCACAAGCTATAATCAATGTATATACCAAAATAGACTTTTGAATATATTTGATGGAAATGGGAAATAAACAGAAGCTTTCAAAGTAAGGAGACCATGTATGTCAAGTAGCAAGGTAAAAAACAAGATGCAGTGAAAGCCAGCCTTTCACTCTTTGCAATAGTTAAGTTTTGCCTGAGAATTAGAGTGTAGATAATGGAACAGAACTGTGCATTAAGTACACACTGTAAAAAGTTCTTGACTGAAAACAGGGACCTGTGTAGCTAGAAGAGGATTCCAGATCATACTACTCATCAACAAATGCAAGTGTAAGGATTATAAATCTCCTTACTAGCCCTCTATACCTCACTATGAAATATGCAGGAAGACATATATACAGGAGTCAGGTTTAAAGAGAACAAAAATTCAGATGCAGATCATTGCCCTTCATAAGATAACCAGAAGCTTTAAATTAAGAAGTTGAGGATGCAATGTGATGAGAAGATGTCATAACATTTACAGTACCTGGAGATTAAATTTTATAGAGTTCTGGTGATTGTCATAAATGAAATTACCTCCAAGAGAGCTTGTTCTGTATGACTTTTTCTTTTTTTTCCCAGAGAACTAATCTTCTCTGTTAATTTTCCCAGGAAAAGAAACCAAGTGCCAAAAATTGTGCAAGAAAAAAAATTTAGATATTCAGCCATGAAATGTTTAATGAGAAAAACAGTCAATTACAAAGCAAGGAAATGTTTTGTAGGACTTGGGCATTAGAAAAAAAAAAAACCATGACACAGACTGTCACAGTGAGATGACGCAAAATTTGCCTTTAAAGCAAAAGCACCCAGTCTCAAACACAAGGCCACTGTACATGTCCTGTCATAAAAATTCTGTTTTTCAGAAGAATAATTTACCTAACTACGTATACTATGTAAGCAGAAGCTGCACAGGCTTATCCTGGGCTGCATTGGTGTCTGTATCTCCCTGCATCTGGTGACTGACTCAGGACTGCAGGGGAGCTGCGTTACAACTGGGAATTATAGCTCAGAAACTTGAAAACTGTTATCTTCACATTTGCCTTGAAAGTCATGAATAAGGCTACTTCATTATTTTCTTTAAAACTCTAATGATAAAGGTAATGTTATGTGTCTCTCAAGTCCGCTGATCAAAGTCAAACCTTTGTCCTGTCCCCGAGTCTATGTGAGAGAATCCAGCCACATTTTCCTGCCTCACTGGTGTACCCTTGCCATAAGCTTTACAGCTGTAAGAAAGGATAAACGCTCTCCAGGGCTGCTGTTACAGCTGAGCTCTTATGCTGCTGGGAGTATTCAGCTCACAGAGAGGTAAGCATGCTTCCGTAGTCTATTGGTCATATTATCTGTTTTGAAGTTGGAGGACCTGGATACAAGGAAAAGTAGAAATTGTATTAATGCATTCTATTTTGAACTGCAACTAGATGAAAATCAGAAATAACCCTTAAGGCCCCTTTCTTATTTAGAAACAGAAATAAGCATCCTAATGGTAACTGCTCTCTCCTCTGCATTGCAGTCAAAAGATGCAGTTTGCAAGTACACCCTGCTGACCTGTGTAATCTGCCTGCCTACAGGAAGATTGCTACCACTGCAACAGTTGGAGTTCAATCATAGTGTACGTGACAGGAGTGTTTCCCCATAAACACTAGCCTACTCCTTTCCATAAAAAAATTCAGCTCCAAACTACAGTTAGCAGCACTCCCAAGTTCAGAATACCCTACAGGTCACATTCACTCCTTCAGCTGGTGATGCCAGAGCTCAAGTGGCATCAAATGGCAAGGACATTATATGAAACTGGTGGATCTTGCATTTTCTTTTTTTTCAATTGTAGATAACTGTAGATAAAAAATGGCATACTGGATATTTATAGAAGAGTAGTAACTCTAATAATCCTTATCTCTACATCTATGATATAAACAATCTTGGAAGGATCTAAAGCCAATAAAGATCCAAAATCCTAAGCTAAACTGCATTTTACAGCCCAGCATGAAAACAAGGAAGTGTCATACCTACTTGTGTTCTTGCATGGTGGCGTATTTCATCCTGATGTGCACTTTGTGACTTCAGCTCCATGTTTGTACATGACACTTTCTGTGGAAATACAGGAATATCTCTGCTCAGCTCAGATGGCACACCCATGGCCACATCCTTCCAAAGTGGTAGACCTCAACCAGTTTTACTTCATGTCACAAATTTATAATTAACTCTTTGTCAGTGTGCAGCTCCTATGTCACACTTGGTAGCTTAGGATACATGGGGAACACTGACACATGGCAGTAACACAAAGAGTCTCTCTATTTATATCAGTTGTATGTGCTACCCACTATGACTTCTCCTTCATCTCAAAAATATCATTATCACACTATGACTTCTCTTTCATCTCAAAAATATCATTATCACTTTTTTTTATAGTAAAGTCGTCTTTTGTTTTATTCATTCCCTGTAGATAAAGAGTACTAATTTACTCTGCTACTTCATTTTTTAAACCTTACTGTTACTATACTTCAGCTTTTAAACTCGGAAGTTCTAAGCAGATAAAATTTCTGCTATATGTGATTTAGGTGTTGGTAGCAGCCTTTCAATGAAGATTACACAGGAGTTCATCTGTGGACATAAGGAAGGCCCAGACTGTGAGATGTATTTGTGATTTGGTAGATCAGTGTCACTGTCTGGGTGCCAAGGCTGAAGTAACCATTTGTCATTCCAGGTAGGTTCTACACTCTCCCTGCGTGCTATCCAAACTCAGTCCTCCCAGGTCTTGATAAGAAAAGAATGAATGATTGTTCCTATTTGTCCAAGTCATTTGATTGCCTCTGAACTGATTTATTGTAGCATATTAATCCCCTCACTTTAGAAAAAACAGTTTTTATAAGGAAATGGAAGTGAGTGATTGCCACCAAATGTATTTTGTGGTTTCTATTTGTCCATAGGGAAGAAACAAGCAGCTGAGTTCTGCCTGTCTAGCTGTAATGTCTGAGTAAGGTGACATACAACACCACAAATTACTGCAAGGTATTGTTGAATTTTCAATGCATGAAATGTATAGAAGGATAAAACAATTTGCAGGATAAACAGGAAACCTAAGGATGATAGAAGCAGAAATCAAACTACTCACAGAGAAATTTTTCTCAGGGAATGACCTCTGCTTGACTTCAGTGACATAAAAATGGTGACATTTGGGAGGGTATTTCAGTTTTTTACTGGCTACAGTTTCAGAAACATTATAGAAAGTGCAGTGGTAAGGCTGTGGTCACGTTTTGTGGTGGAAGAAAGAGTATGTGTAGGAGTAGAACAACTGAATGCAGGAAGGCTTCTATATTATGTGACCTGGGTAACTGGATCTTCTCTGCCATCATCTCTGAGACTGTAAGAAACCTGTTCATGATACTTTGATATTAACACCTCTTAAATTAACCTGGAAGTATAATATTAATGAGTAATTAAATAAAAAATCAGTAAATAACTCTTCTTGTGTTTATGAAATCATATAAAACCAGGATTACTCAACAAAAGCATTTAGTAATCAGCACAAAATGTGGCGATATTGACAATATTCCTCATAGGAAGCAAATCAGTAGTGGTGGAATTTGCCCAAAGGTGCCTTTCTTTTCTTAATGGTGACTTATATATTAGGTTTTCTTTGTGTTTATATGGTTGCCATTTCAGTGGGAACAACACTGAAAGAGGTCTATTTTAAAACTTCAGTGCTATACTTTATTCATGCTATACAGCATTCTTTTCTCTGTCTAATGGGAGAAAAATAAGGTGTGCTAGGAGTACATATTGCTGCAATGCACATCGAAAAAATTCATGTAACAATTCTCCATGCAGCAGCTCCACACTAGCATGACCCACTAGATGAAATCAGTGCAGTGGTGAATTAGTGTGGTGGTGTGGTCAGCTCAGCTCCTTTCTGCTCAGGCAATAGTAACCAATGATGGCTGCAGCTGGCTCAAGCTGGACTCTGGGAAGCCAGATAACACCAATACACCTAAGAGCTATAAATCTTGACCAACAGATGAGGGCTAGTAGAGCATGCATGAATCAAAACATGGTTGGTATACAAATATGACTATAAATCAACCACCTTAACACATAAATAGTGGGCAGCCCAGGATTCACTGATCTTCCCTGCACAGCCATGTTCTGCAGACCAGGATCTTCCCTGGATCAGGGGGACCTCCCTGGATTACTCCTTGAGGCTGAGAGATTGCTTGCCATAGAAGATTCTTGGTAAGTGATCAGCAGCATCCTATACCTTGACATCTTATTTAAGTGATACACAGGGTTGACTGTACACATATAGTCCTTTAGACATAAACTGTTGACAAAGTCTGGGACTAAGTTTGGAGTCAGCTGCACCTAAACTCCTCTCTGAGAAGGTGGTTAGAGCACAGGAGTGTTCTTTCTAAACCTCACGACTCAACAGGAGAGTCTTCCTGACAGTTGTGTTTGACCCTGACATCTCTGCAGTAAATAATCACTGTATCAAATCTTGTTAAACCACTGTGGCCTTCAGTAACCAACTTTGTCAAATCACCATTTATATCAATACATATATTGCTGTTTCTCTTTAATGAGTGAAGTGCATCACTCCATCCTCAACAATTAGATAGCAGTAGTAAACTGCTGATTTTGGCTCCGGAATACAAAAGTGTCTTATAAGCTGCAAGTCAAGAGACAAAAATGCACACAAAAATGTTAGGAGGGACTCAGGGGCTGCGATATCATGGTTGATTTATAATAGAAGACTTCCATGCACAGAGCGGTGTTCAATCCTTCTCTCCCTGGAATCCATAGAAAGTAAGTTAAAAGCATGATCTGACACACAGTTGGAACCAAGCAGCAAGTCATAATATTCCTGCACTTCTGAGGACTGCAATCTGACTGTTAGTAGCTTGCTGGGTATTGGTACAACAGAGGCGTACAGTTAACTTTATGTGTAAAACATATCAGTTAATTTTTATTTAACACAAAGAGATAAAAAAGCATAGCTTGACTACTTTTTTTAACACCATTGATGGCACTAAATTATGGTTTCCAAGGAAAAGCAACGGTCAGTGACAGTGTAGTGGGCTGTACTAATTTGGCAGCAAAAAGTATAACAGAGGAACTTTATTTATATGCCTGGAGTGTATTGTTACCAATGATCTGCCTAGTGAGCTTGCACCTAGGGCATCTTATTAGAAAAGTACTTTTCTGCCAGCCCACCTTACAGTCACTTTATCACCATGCTCAGCCATTTTCTAATGCTATTTGATTTTACCTGTGTGAATTTAAGCTCTGGATGATGTTGTCATACTTAGCTTTGCCAATCTGTCTTTGATGGCAAGAGAATTCTGCGGCATTAATCTATTTATAATAAAAGAGGGTCTTAGCTCTTCTAATTTTTTGTGAACGGATCTTTTATCTTTAACACAAACCAATCCCTCATGCTAACACTCACAATTTATCTTGTCAAACTAAAGATATCCAGTGAGGCCTTTTTTGTCAGAAGCACCAAAAGCACACACTTTCATATAGTAATGCTTTCACAAACCAAATCTCTACCCTGTTTTTGAACAGCATTCCCATTCCATTTTACTCTTTGAGAAATGGAAAGATATTAAAATATTCTTTGTTCATTTTTTTTTCCTAAGAGGTATGACAGAATACTTGGACATTTCTAGTTTCTTTCTTTAGCCTTATATCTTGCTGGAAACTCCTGGTTTTTATTCTTACCAAAGTGTTCCTATTACAAAATGTCACTTAGATATTCCTTCAGAATGTGAATAACTGTGTAACATTGCATTCTTCACACCTGAATCTCCCCACAACATTTTGCTAATGTAATGATGGCCTCTTCTCCTGTGTAAAAGCCTAATTAAGGTTGTATCTATTTTCATGTTAAAACCTCCTACAACAGCTGTACAGTAGTCCATGTTAAAAAAAAAAAAATTAAAACCAAATCTAATGAAACTGCTAGAATTTCCTATATCTATGTCATAACATTTTCATTGTGTTTTTTATTTTTAACCTTCTTTTTAACTTTGAGAATCTCTCCACCAAGTTTAATCTTTAGTCCCACTACCAAATTTCATGTTTTCCAGTTCTTTAGAAAATAAGGGTGACCCAGGAGGAGGAATTGATCTTTGCAGCAAGATGACCTTGTACAGACTTTTGAAATTATCTCTCTGTTGCACGGTTTGTTCCCGTTTACTGATATATTTAATTTCAAATGGATAGGTGGAGTTCTGCTCAGGTCTGCTAAAGGCTCAAAGAAATAATTGGTGTTGGTGATGGCTGTTTTGGTTTGTTTAATGCATGGAGCAAAAGCAATTTTAATATTGTGGAAAATCCAGACGAGACAGTAATCCACATCCCTAGTGAGTACCTAAATTCTTCTCTTTTTATTCCCCGGAGCTAAGAGATGGGGTGAAATTGAAGCCTCAGCACCTGCTGTTCCCTGAGCCAGACTGTGCCTGCAGGGAGGTACAGTGACTCCCATGCTCTCCAGGGCTCACAGGGAAAAATCATGTCCCACACGTCCACAGTGAGTATGCAGTGTCAAACTGTACACTGACCTCTGTGGATCCCACATGAGGTGTGTATGACAAATATCTCTGCTCTAAGTGGCATTAATCATGATCCATACAGCACTAAGATGTTGAGTAACAAAACACAGGTTGAAAGAGAGTGAAAAAAACAGACCTGGGTCAAGGAAGTTTGAAGCAATTGCTGCTGGGGTTGAGCTACACAAGGTGCTGCTGTTGGTCGGTAATGAAGTCCTGAGGGGTGTTTGTTTTTTTTAACCCAGGACCTGCTCTGCCCCCATGGTTGTCCTCTCCTCCCACTGATATTTATGTACTAGTGTTAACACAATCTTTGTTTTCTGCTTCTGAATACATGTAAGTGAATGAGAATTCTTATGTCTCAAATTTGACACAAGCCTTCTATTCCTTGTCCACCCAAGTTTATTTGGGTACTCAAGGCACTCATTTGAGACACTTGATTTTTATATTCCTCTTTTCTGTTTGACTAACTGCTTCTTCGGAGTGCTCTTTAATGTCAGTGGGTCAAAAGTGCTGTTTATGCAATCAGCATCCCCTGTGAAAGATTTCTTGTATTTATAATGCTGTACTTCTTTCCCTTTCCATTTTCCCACCTCTTCTCTAGTCAGCTATCCTCAGTGCTTCATGATGGATTTGTACTGGTTCCAAATACTTCCAAATATCTACATGCCTGAACTTGTGTAAGATCAGGTCACACACACACACACAGACAAGGGAACGATAAATCACTGTCCCTAAAGCTATGCATAAAAATGTCTGCTACAGAAATTTTCTCTAAGGTTCTCTCCAGTTCTGGCCAAAAAAATAGATCCCAAGTGTGTGAATATTAGAATTCCATTACCTACTTGGACCCTGCTGGTAGAGTAATTTTGGAATGAATTTATTCCTCACACAATATGGGTGAATTTCACAGATCAGATGATGTAACTAATGCAAATTTCATACAACCAGTGTTGTAACTAAGGTACCTTAATTGCAAAACCATATATTGGAATTTCTTTTTGTGGAAAACTTCCACAAAGTGCCTAAAAAAAGTGCCACCTTTTTGTTTTTCAAGGTTAACTATGTGAAATATACTGTAGATTTTTATGCTTTCCTGTTGAAGCATTCATGAATTCAAGATATGTAAAATGACCCTAAGGAAGGTCCTTAGGCCTTCAGCAAACTCTATGTTAATGGCTCTGATCATGTCTCTGACTGTTTGCAGTGCATGTTTGGAACTGCGGCTGGGTTTGTAGTCTGTTCTTGTCTCAGTTTGGTATTCTATTTTTTGGTGTATAAATTATTATAGTTTGAATTTAGGGGCCTATGACAAATAACAAATAGGGGTTTTTTTAATGCATTTGACTTTGCTACATATTAATGCTAAAATAGCCAATCATTTGGGTAGTTTACCTTGTGTAAATAGGTAGTAACCTTATGAATGGCCACGTCTAACTACAATGAGTCAGGATTCTGAGTAACTGTTTATTAAAATACACTACTATACGTTCCTAGGAAATATATGTTCCTTCATGTGACAGTTTTGGTACAAACTTCTGTTTCCTCACAAGATTAATGGAATCTCATTGATATTCTGTGTCTAAATGTATGTTAAGGGATTGTAAAGCAGTGTTATAAACACTGTGAGTGACATGACTGTGGACTGTGCTGCTGAATGTGAGAACAGGTTTGCAGATTACCAAGAAAAAGGAGAACAAGGGGAAATTTATCTGGGCTTGAAAAACCTTTTGAGAAAGTCCATCACAGAAGATTGAAAAAGAATGCTAGTACATAGTCAAATACGAAGTAGAGCCACAGTTGATATAATTGGATTGTTTAATTGAAAAAAAAAAAAAGAGAACACTGAATAGGAATAAAAGGGCATTAGGAAAACCAAAATGTGCTACGAATGCTGTGGGGGAACAAAAATTTGCCAAGGACAGAGAACAATTTTATGTTCCACATAGTTAAAGAAGATGCTCAAACGGACCTCTCAGATAATAAAATGTGTCTTTTTTGTATCTTTCTTTGCTTATCTCTTTCTTTCTCTATTGAGTATAAAATGATATAAGGAAATAAGCAAATAAAGAGTTGAAAAAATGTGTTTCTGTGGAAGTGTAATTTTGCTGCTTGAGCTTTAAAAAAGTTAATATATTTCCCTAGATGATTTTGTTTAGGAAAAAGCATCAGAAAACCTGTGCATCTGTTATTGATAGGATGATACTATAATAATAAAATAATAATAATCTATTCAGCAAATACTGAGTGAAAATAGTGTGGATTCAGACTCAGACTTCTTTGTCTCCTCAGAAGAAAGGTCTATGTAGTGTTTTCACAGGGAGCTCACACACAGTCTTCACATCAATGATTTTGGAATAGAGAAGAATCAAGTTGTGAAAACAGACAGTCCAGTCAAGTTTTCTCTTGAAGTGAGAAATTTTATGTTATTAAAATGTGCTGAACCAATCTTTGATTTTACTAAAGTCAAGGGAGATTTATCATTTTGCCTTCAGTAGTACCAGGGCTTAACCTCGTGTGTTTATAGATGAGAAATTCTTTAAACAAACAGTGCATCATATTTACACAGTTCGCTAATCCACTTCTCTAAACCAAAACACAATTCCATTTTCCTTTTATGTTTGCTTCTTTCTCAAGCAAGAGCAGCATTACAGAAGTCAACAAACAATGTCATCCTGTTCATAGTAAACATGTTCTATTTTTAGTGAGAATGAGTGCAGAAACATCAGCCTTGCTCTTTATCTCTGAGCATGCCAGAACAAAGTCTGAGTGCATCTGAATAAGCAAAAGCTTTTGTCCATTTTATTGTTTTTCCTATTCAGTAAGTCGTACTGAATACAAAATGAGATTGTTCCATTTAATTTTTTTATATCAATTCAGGTTATAAAAAGTGACATGTACTTCATCTTTGCACATTAAGTAGTCTGTATCACAACATTAGAGTAATTCCATTTTTTTGCCATTTTTTTATAACTCTCTGAATATTTTTTCCTGAGATAGCATAACCTAAAGCTATAATATACCACTCTTCAGCTGAGGAAAATTTAGTTTTTGGGGGGGTGGGGAAAGGGGGAAGGAATTTTCTCCTGGAGCAGAAGTAAAAATTAGGAATATTTTGTGAAGCTCTTTATGTTGTTTTTTTTTTAAATAGCTTTGCCTTATTAAGACACAAAAGCACTTTATGCCACTGCTAGTTTAATTGACATTTTGGTAATTTCCCATACAGCCTTCACTACATCTGCAAAGATTCCCATCAGAGTCCTTTAGTAGTCACCTTCTCTGAAGTCTTTCATTGCCTTTAGTAAGGTATAGAGCGTAGTACATTAAGAATAATTTTTTCTTCCTTACCTAATTTTTATTCTAGTGAACCTTTATCAATTTACTGGGATTAGTTAATTGAATTTCTCACATATCGCAAGTCAAGCCTGTGAATAAATGATTTAAAGATATTGAGCACAATAAAATTAAATACAATAATTTTATTTGATTTGGCATAGCAAATATTTGTATATTAATCTATGGTTCCTTTTTCCAAAGATCCTAATTAGATTTGGATAATTATATGCAAGGACACTTGTTTAATTCCCTGTCTAGAATTAAGGCAAAACTTTTACTGTCATTATTCTCTATCTTTTTAGTTCCACATTTTATCTAGAAACGTAGAATCATACATTTAATTTCATCTTTTTTTTCAGCAATGTCTAGACAGTTCATTTATCTGCACTCATCTACAACTTGATCTTGTTCGATGTGTTTAGCATAGATGAAATACAAACATTTGAGTAAGCATTTGATCCAGTATTTTTCCTCATTCCCACAGTTCTACTCATTGATCTACCACTTCTAGTAACTGGTAAAAAGATGCAGAAAATATTAGTTAAATCAGATTAAAAATAAAAATCTTAAAAATAAAATTTTAACTGTAAGGGTGTTACTTTCTAGGTTTTGCCACAGATAAAACTAAACCAAGAGAAACTGGCTAAGACTGCTATTTAATCACTGACCTAAAAGACTTTTCTGAAGAAGTTATGACTTTTTCATCTGACTCATTTCTGCTTCTTCCTACAATCCTACATAACCACTGTAGAAGCCTGGACAGTAGGGAGTTAATGTATTGCTATGCCTCAAACACTGATGACTTCTCAAGCAAGCAACTTAGAACAGGATCTGCCTGAAAAGGGGGGCCTTAAGAATGTAGGGGAGCACCTGTCTGACAACAATTTTCCTTTTCAGGTTCATGGTGACCTCATAACATGATACAAGTGGGGTCAAGAAGTGGACAAGACCAACAGAGGGGGATTGAGACCATCAAAAGCCTTAGACCTCAAAGCCTGAGACCAATGAAGAGACTGAGACCTCAAAACCCCCCGTCCCACATCCAGAAAAGTCCAGAAAATTTCACTGCTGTTCATTTACATGAAGAGAGAGAAATCTAATCCCAGGCCAGGGAAAACTTGCCTATAAAAAGTACCCACACAAAGCCCAGGTGATGCCCCCAGCACCCTGGAAACTCTTGGCTGGATTAACGCTGGACCCAGGACTGGTGATCCCTTTTTTCCCTCTCCTATCTGATCTCGCTTTCATTTTTCTCTTTCTTCCCTCTTTCTCTTTATTCTTTTATAATTACTATAATTTTTAGAAAATAGGGGCATAATATATATCAATTTCCCTGCTGAGTGTGTAGTTTGCTAATAAAATTTTGTGTCCTTTTTTTTTGGACACTTTCAGGTTTTGGTGTTTCTTTTTGAACCACAAGCATCTGTGAATTTCAGGTGCTCCCTTCTGTGTAGGATGCAACAGTCATGTCACTGATTTTACCTAACAAAGGAATAACCTTACATTCTTTCAGTAAAAACAGTCTTCCTGTAGAAACAGTTGTGATAAGGGAGGATAAGTATTAATGAAAAGAGCTGCAACTGACAGTGATGCAGGAGAGAACAACAAAATGAGGGAAGCAGAATTACAGTTATTAGTACTTGAAGTGCAATGATAATTAAAATATTAGCAGAATTCCCACTGAACAGAGACTACTTCTTCATGTAATAATCTGAAAAAAAACATGAAATATTAAATATGTTTTAAAAGATAAGTGCTCAGCATCTGTGATCCCAAAAGGTGTTCTCCTTTCCTTTGTAGTCAGTCTTTTGGAGCCCCTCTCCTCTGCAGAATCTCATTTGAATTAGAGGACTGACTTGAGCTGTGTCTGAAGCTGTCAGTGGTATATGAGCATCAGTCACAACACATTGACTCCACTGGGATTTGAACATATGATGCATTTTGCCCTTTGACTGTTATTTGCTAAAAAAAAACCTTGGAAAACTATCATCCCCTTAGTTTATAGCTTGCCCTTTCAGAGACTTTTGTTCTTTTTCACCTTGATTCAAAAGCTGGTTTTACTTCTTAGTGAAACAGAAGAATTCCAAGCTAGATCACATAAAATATTTATTTAATCCTGTATCATTTCCTTGTTAAACAAATTAATATTTTGACATTTTATAAAACAGAACCATTACTTTTTTTCTTAAGGAAAATGATTTAAAAACATAGTTCAAGTAGTCTTATAGAATCATAGAATGGTCTAGGCTGGAAGGGACATTAAAAATCATCCAGTTCTAACCCACTGCTGTGGGCAGGGACATCTCCCACTAGACCACCTTGCTCAGTGCCCAGTTCATCATGTGTCACTTGTCCCTTTGTTGTCCTCCATTCAATCTACACTCTGAACTGAAATGAGACAAATCAGGGAGTAGTTTTGGTCCTGACTAAAATGATTTCTGGAATCAATTGACCTTTTTTTACTGGGTGAAAGAAATGAATCCATGCCTACAGTTTCAGTCTTTCTAAGTACTCCTGCTGTGGGCTTTTTGTTTGTTTATTTTTCTTTAATGGCTTTTATGAAATCAAAATCAGCCATGGCAATTTTCCTGGCAAATAATTGAAAGGATATTTATTGTATGTTCCTAATGTGATAGATCATATATATGAGATTCAGTCTCCAATTAAAATCTACACTTAGTACCAACACCTAATGATATTGTCCTTAATTTTATATTGACGGTTTTTATTAATTCTTCACCTCTTAGTGGTTCACTGTGACAGAAAACTGGGTCTTCATTCAGGATTGATAATATGGAGGGAAGAACTTGGAACAAGGCTGCAATACTATTCCCGTGCTATTACTCTTCTTATGTTTCATTGCACAGTAAGTTGCATTGCTTGAATTTGCATAAATGCAGCTCAGGGCAGTCTCCCTATAGTCATCCAGTAGAGGTACTTGTTTTTCAATACCAGGTCAATCAGACAATTTTTCCAGCGTACACAGAGCTATCCCAGTGTACACACTGGAATAGAATCCAGAGAAGGCTCCTTTAATTTGGGTGAAAACCATTACAGATAGCTTGAATCATCTAAGAAAATCACATTCAGAAAACATACTGCTCTGCTGTGGATTTTTTTTTTTTCAGATAGTATTAGCCAAACATATTTCTAGGCATGCTCGTATTTTTAGCTGGTCACTGTCAAATCCCAATGACAAATTATATGACACAATCAGAAGTGGTGCAGTGAAAATCTGAATAAGATTTTGACTTTCTAGCCGTAGTTGTGTAAGGGGAATTAATTGAATTTAATAATTTAGATAAGTCTTTTGTCTCAAATGCACACATATTTCTGTTCTGTGTCCCTTCACTCCTCATCAACACACAAATGTATGAACTTCTTTTACAGCCTACACAGCGTGTCCTTTTACAGCCCTTTGGCTTCTGGGACAACCAGCACTGTGTCCCACTGTGCAGTGCAAGAGAGATGGTAGAGTTGAAGTCGACAGTAGGATGCAGTGCATGCATTTATGTATTTGGATGAGAGGTAAAGCAAAATTTTAGGATTATATGTCCTTAAAATTCTTGACCTGAGGTGAAATAAAGCACTTTCCCTATTTCTAAAGCTGGCACAGATAAGCCTTCTCCTGCTGGACTGCTGAGGTTTACTGCTGCTAGACTACAGATATTCTTTCAGTCAGATTTAGCAAGCTGCTAGAAACCTGAAAATTTCACAACTGTCATTTTGTATAAAGCATTTCCTTCTACCAAAGGAAATGTAAGTGCTATGCTTATGGTATGAGGGCTGGAAAATATTCAAAATCCTATGTGCTAACATATGTCAAGGTCTGTGTTTCAGAACAAAAAAGGAGTCTTTTTAAAGCTGAGATACAATTGATTAATTTCTTATTGAAATAGACTGGCAAGCTTTTAATAGTAACAAATAAACAGAATTTTTATAAAAAGGGCTATATTCATTAAAGGACAAAATCTTGCTCTAGAGTGCTGGGCATACTAAATTCAGTAGAACAGCAATTTCAAAGTGTTCTAACACATAAAGCAGTTTCTGTGAGATATGTTTCACTGACACCAAGTAGCTTATTTACTTCTCTGTTTGGGCTTCAATGACTTTATATGAAAGGAAGGAGAAATGGGATTTTATGCAGCATGTAATAACTTTCATACAAGAAACAGACTGATTTTATGACACTTCTTTACTATTGCCGGTAGCCTAATTCCAGTTGAAACTACCTTACATTTATCAAAGAACTCAGTTTTTATTTAGTGTCTTATGTGTTTTTTATTTAGTGTCTTATGGGTTCATTTTTGTACATTATGAAACAGCATAGCTTTTGCACAGAGATTGAAGCCTAGACACCAAACAAGTTTATCAAGGGGTGAAAAAGTGCTAATGTCTAGTATGGTAAATGAGCTAGTCTGGAGATTTCATTTCCCTGGATAGTTTAATTCAATTGTTTGAGACAGATTTTTTATTTCTGTGCTGTATTTCACTTGTCTGGACAGATGGCCACAGTAAAGTGCAATACTCTCATTGCCTTCCCTGATGATCTGCTTCTTTGTCCAGGCAGTAAATGTCTTAACTCTACAAGTAATGTTTATTCTGACTTGCAAAGGTGTTGAGAGCCTGGATATCACAAATGTTCTCAGAACTTGTGCTAGGATCATAGTTGCTCTTTGATTCCTTTATGCCCATGGAAAAACTTCATATCCTCCAAAGGCCAATTCAGGTTTTTGGTGAGCTTAATTATCCTCTCACTAAGCTTATGTTTTTCTCTGCATTGTACAATATGAGCATGCTTAGACCTCTTGGAGAAGTGACCTCTCAAATTTATGTTCAGTTTACAGAATCCAGGCTTTCATAGCATGTAAATGTAGTTATGGTGACACGAGATGGTGAGGCATCCAGATAGATTTTCAAGAATTATGAATAACTGCCTCACAGAAGGTGTCTGTCTATCTGTCTTTTATACCTGATTATCCTTAAAAATTCTACCAACTTGCTATAAAATATTAATTTACTTATGGTTGTTTCTGGAAAAAGGTGATTTGTCTGTACAGAGCTGCAAGAACAGCTTCACAGATACAGTGGCTTAATTACCTTCTTGATTATACTATGTATTTATAGATGGAAAGAAAGAGGATTTAAGAAAGGTGATAAGGAAGTCATTGATTCTATTTCAGTTGTTCATCAGAAGGCTCAAAAATAATTTGTTTAAAGGAAAGCTCATCAGGTCTCTGCACAGTCTAGTCCTAGGAAGTTTCTCTGTCAGACTCAAGTTGTGCAAAGAAACACTTTTGAAGGGACTGCATCTGTCTCCATCTGATCTATGAAACCTTTATGTGTTGCACCTTTTCCCTCTGAGGAAAAGGGCTTTTCCTAGTCTGGTCCCCTCCCTTCAGGAGGATTCATCTGCAGCTATTTTAAGTCTTGAAGGAAGACAGCAAAGTAAATGAGGAAGAACATATAAATAATGTATCAGCCACCACATGGAGTAAAAAAATTCTCTTCTGTAAAACATATCAACTTTTCCTCCCAAAGGAGGATGGAAGGGGTAAGAACATACAATATTTGATCATAACTAAATATGGAGAGAAAATAACATGTTCCATAGATATAGGTAGAAACAGTTTTATTGATAGGAAAGGTTTTTAGAATGACAAATTTCTGGCAGAAAATAAATGAATCTAAAATATTTTATAGAAACCTATTTCAGATTATCTATTATAATAATTTTATAGGACTCATCATATATGTTTTAATAATGTTTATATTTATAAAAAAAGTTTTAAATGTTACTAAATTTATACGTTTTTAAAATTTGAAAATAGTATTTTTCAGCATGAGGACAGTTGAGCAGGGGAGTTGGTTACTCTGGGAGTTTGTGTAGGCTCCTTCTATAGTGGTTTTCAAAACTGGAGTGGCGAAAGACCTGAGCAGCATGTTCTGACCCCAGAGCCAGCCATGCTTTGAGCAGGAGGTTGGATGAGAGGCCTGATGATGTTGGTCCCAGACTAAATTATCCTGGATGGATACAAAATTTTTGGGAAGGATGAGCTGGGGCAGCAAGGATGAGAGAGAAGTGTGGTTGTATGGAGATTTGCCTTGGTACAGGTGATGAGCCAACTGGCCTTGTGAGTCAGGATTATGAGGCAGAATAGCATTAGTGATGTTGTGGGTGTTTGCTATAGAAAACCTGGTCAGGAGGAAGAGGTTTTTTCTGAAAAGCCTTTTTCCTGAAGAACAAGATAAAAACATGATCCCAAGCCATGATTTTAGAAGATCATACTTTGTACAGTTCCTGCATTTTCTTGGAAGAATCTTATGAGGGGTGGTCTTGGAGACAAGAGGGGTCCAAAACAGCTGACTGATATTCATCAATTATCTGGTCAAAGTTCAAGAATGGTCTCTGCCAATAAGCAGGTAGTCAAGTAAATTTGTCAGGACACATGCATAGATGAACAAGGGGTTCATGATAAAATGCAGACATGAAAATTACATGTAAAAGAGGTGGAAAGAGGGATGGATGACCTGGGAGGAGTAGAAAAGCATTGGCTGAGCAAGGGTGGAGTTAGGAAAGCCAAAATCCACCTGAATCTGCCAAGGCAGTTGAAGGAACATAATCGTTTCTATAGATATGTCAACAGCAAAAGGAAGGCTAGGAATAATGTGGGCCTTCTGAATGGAGCAGGGGAACTGGTAGTAAAGGACATGGAGAAGGCGAGATACTGAATACCTTCCTTGACTCAGTCTTCACTGGTAAGATCAGCTTTCAGCAATATGAGACCTCTGAGATCAGGGAGAAAGCCTGAAGCAAGAAAGACATGCTCATGCAGAAGTATGTGATTAGAGAACATTTAAACGAACTTTACAGACATAAATCCAAGGGACCTGACAGGTTGCATCCACAAGAGCTGAGAGTGACAACTGTCCCTGAAAGGCCATTCTCAACTATCTATGAAAGGTCATTGTGACTTGGAGAAATTGCTGAGGGCTAGAAGAAAGAAAATATTGTCCCTACCTTCAAGAAGGCAAAAAATGAGGATTCAAAAAACTACAGACCTCTCAATCTGACATCTTCCCTGGAAATGTAGTGGACCCAAGCCTCCTGGAAATAATTTCCAGACCCATGAAGGACAAAAAGATAATTGGGGAGTCATCAACATGGATTTACAAAGGAGAAATCTTGCCTAATCAACCTGAGCTTTCAGTGATGAGATGACTGTCTTGGTGGATGAGGGGGAAACACTGAATGTTGTCTATCTTGACTAGCAAGGGTTTTGACACCATCTCCAGTAATATCATTATAGATAAACTGAGAAAGTACAGGCTAGAAAAAGAGATGGTGAGGTGGATTAAAAACTGTCTGAATTGCTGGCATCAAAGCTTTGTAAACAGCAGCAGTCAGACCAGTTTCCTCCTCTCACAGGGATTAGCTCCAAGGTTCCCTGAGGACTCGGTGAACAACAAGGTTATACAAAAAAATGAGAGCAACAAAGGCATTCTGACAAGGAGGAAGCAAGATCTTTTTTCCTATGAAACCCAAACCTGGTGCTGCATAACAGCCACATATCTTGAAAAGTCAGGATCCTGATTTCTAGCTAAAGTGTTTATATCATAACAGCTTCATGGTAAACACACAGAGGGTACATTTCTAAAAAAGAAATGGTGAATCCAACCAAAGCAGAAAACCTTTCCTTGAGGGTGCCTAGAAATTTAAAAGGAACTTAGGAAATTCTATAAAAATCTTTTCCTGCTTTTAACTGACTCATATCCTATATAGTTTAACAAAGAATTTGTGACATTAGAAACACAACCTGATTTCATTTCACAGAAAATATCAGTCCATGCTTATATACATAACAGTCTCTAAAAGAAAAAACAAACAAAAAATTCAACAAATACTTCAATTCTAAAAATGTTCAAGGAAGTAAAAATTTCTTTCTTTTTATATCATCACACAACTATAGTTAAATTCAGTAAACTGTTCTAACTGTAACTTTCTACATTTTTAAATCTCATGAATAATATTACTGGAGATAAATAACCCAAATAAATTAACTGGAAAGCCTACATTATAGCACTGGCAGTCTCAAAGCAGTGCTCCAGAATGTAATTATATATGTCAAAATGAAAAAAAAAAAAAGAAGAACAAAAAACCAAAAAAATATTTTGAACAAAAAAATAATCACATAATAAATGCTCTTCTGATGTAGGTAAAATCAGTCTGTAGATATCACTAGTATCAGCAGAGCTCCCACTTGACATGTTAACTTTTTGTATATGTGAATCAACAGTAGTTTCACCCTTAATTAAAGTTGGTATTGCAAAAGACTTGGCCCTTTTTTCATTTATTCCTTTTATCTTATTCCATGTTTTTCTGCTGAAGTATGGTGATTAATACAGCTACAGAAGCTTTGCCAGCAAGATCTCTTAGATCTTTTAATAACCCCTTGAGTCTGAATATGCTTTCTTTTACAATCTAGCAAATCCTGAAGTTTTAGCAAATGTTTTGCCTTACTCAAAGCTTTTCTCCTTTCTTCAAATGCTTTATAACAATTTCCTACCAGAGCTCTAGAGGGTTGCTTTTTTTCTTAAATGTTACAGGAAAAGTAGTTGATATATATACCACAAAGTCCCCTTACAATCAGTAGCAGGAAACACAAAATTCCCAAAAGAAAGAGCAAAGAAAATAGCAATCTTGATTTAGAAAATAGGAAAAAACCCCAAATCCACAACCCAACTGAATCTTCCTGCTGAAAGCTTTTTATTGGTTTATTTCATTTTTTTTCCCATTTATATTTACCAGCAGGTAATGTCAAAGAGATGGGATAGTATTTAATCAAAAAGATGCTCCAGTTTCGATCTTAAACATTTATGATTCTGTTACATTTACAAAGAATGGTGTTTAACCACCAAACTCTTTCCAGTGGAGAGAGATTTCAAAACATCTTACCGGTTTTACACAGCATTTGTATTACACTTCTACCATTTTCTTTCATGTGTCTTCCTCAATGAACTGTTTAAAAGTTGTTTAACTTCTGATATCTATACTGTGGTTTTCTACACTGTTAGTAATTGGGAAAAAAATGTCATACCTGTCACATAACTTAGCGCAGGCATCTTAAGTAAATAAAGTGCCAGACAAATAAAAGTGCCACTTTATTTTCCATGAATCCCTATATAAGGTTTCTAATCTGATTTGCTCAGGTGCAAAAGCAGAGGAGAAAAATTCCAGTCTCTGAGAACTGCTACAGAAGTTTCATGTCTTCTTTCCTTTTCAAATCTATTTTCTTTATTCAGAGGCTTTTTTACTTGAACCTTCCCCTCAACCACTCAATTTCCCTTTATTATGATGGTTCCTAACTGCCTCTCAAGACAGAATAAAATTTGTAATAAAAGTTTCCAAACTGCTTTTTTTTTCCTTCTCTGATTTTGCTTCAATTTTTATCCCCTCCTTTTTTTTTGTGTTTTTTTTTTCCTTAATGGGTTTTGGTTTTGAGGTCAGAAGGTTCTTTCATTGGATCTGTCTCCTATTCCTTACATATCCTATAGATAGTTTTCCAGAAATCTTTTACTCCTTATCAATACTCCATCATTCTTTTCCTTTATCAGCTAGTTGTTTTTGACATTAGGTATGATATTTCCTAGGTGTTTGTCTCCTCATCATGTATAATTAAAATCACTTTCTATCTCTGGCCTGGATTTCACCATCATTTCAGGAATATTTAAGCCTAAAACACTGGTGCTGTTTCCCATTGCAGCAATTAGATATTCAGTATCTAATTCAGCAATTAGAAGGTCTGTAACATTCTACAAAACCAAATTATTATCTATTCAATGCCTTCTTTAAAACAGTTCTAGATAGACTTGTCAGCAATTGAACAGAAATGGCAGGATTTAATTTCAGTCAATTATTGATGTTTACATCTGACCTAGTTACCCTAAATTTGCTTTATAATCAATGAAGAAAAAAGGCTTACCATGTAATTAATTTGATCTAGTTTTATGTGTGCCTTAGTTACATTCTAATAGTTCTTTCTTCTCTTTTTTTGCTATAAAATGATCTTGGGTGACCAGTTCAGACACAAATGCCTACACTGCATAAAACCCTGTGATCCTTTATCACACAAAACAATACCTTATTGTTATTGCCTTCCACTGCTAGACCTCTTTGTGGTGACTGTGATTTTCTGTTCCCTTCACTTGTAAACTCTTCAGAGCACTGTAAAACAGAGACAATGCTTGACAGATTATATTGAGTGCCAACGTACAATACTGCATTATAGGATAAATACTAACTGTAGAAAAAATATAATAAAAGTGTTTTTATAGGTAGAACAGAAGAATATCAGGAATTTGGACTATTTTTGAAACACCTATTGAAATATGAAATCCACTTATAGTAAAAAAGAAGGGATTACTACCAAAAGTAGTCAAATCACGCATTAGTGTCATCACGTACACTCAAGTTACAATCCGTCGCATTCTGATTAGTAGTTTTTCTAAATGCTAATAATTACAACTACAAGATTCTTAATGTAACAGCATGGAGCCCTGCAGGTTCTGAAGGGTGTTGTTTTGTTATAGTGAAAGGATTATAATATTTCTCTAATTCTCAGGTAGAGATAGTTTCATGTAATTAACTTCAGTGTCTTTCTCCACGTTACCAAGTGAATCTCTTTATAAAACGGACAAATTGATGCATGTAACCTTTAATAAAAAATGCATACATTTTTATTAACATAATACCTGTCATTCTATGGAAAAAGAAAAGCCAGGTCGACTTTTTCATTATGATTTTAATCTGTTAATAATCTAAATTTCATACTGAAAAGACATGTGAAAGTTGTGAAAGTGAAGCTCAGCAAAACGTGTGCAACCTGCTGCTTTAGAGATCCAGCCTAATGCTTTTAGAGGAGAACAAATAATATGGCTGGTATATTCCAGTTCTTTTTATATACCGGTTGACAAAGAGGAAGACAAGAGGCAACACCAAATAGCAGATTTTGAAAACAAAATCTAAGAACATTTCCAGAGTTGGCATAAAGGTATAGCTTGCAGGACAAAATTATCCACATTGATTTATTATATATTAAATTGCTGAATGTAGCTATAATCTTCATGGACTCAGGGGTAATGACCTCTTGTTTAATAAACCCATCAAAAATACTCAAAAATCCAAGGCCAGTAAGAAAGGAAGAAGTTATTATGTTTGACACTGAAGGCTGTGTCTTAGACCAGCTGATAGTGGGAACAAAAGTTGACATCTGTCCAACAAAAGGACAATTTAACTGCTTGACTGTAAAAAATATCAGGAAAGTATTTAATCCATGTTTAATATATCTATCTATACGTTCAAAACAATATCTCCCTTAGTTAAATCCTGTTAAATTAGATAAGCTAAACTTATGTTTTCTTTCTTTTGATAAAAAACTCACTTTGCATTGTTTTTTTTTTTTGTTGTATCGTTTGGGTTGATCAACAGTGGTCTACCAAGTAGTTTCTAGTGATTTAATATAAATATTTAACACTATTTTGTTATAGGCACACAGATACATTGACAGGCCAAAACTCACAAGCTTTATACATGGCCTTTTAGTTTATACAAGGCCTTTGTTAGCAACTACAGCCTCAATGCTGAAAAAATTAAATATATTAACTAGGATCTGAGATTGCTGACAAATAACTGTTGACAAAAATTAGTATTAATAGCCAAATGATACAGTATTTATTCCCTGATTGTGTGCAATAGACACTTTAATATCTGATGCATGAACACTGAATGTTTTGTAGGCTCTTATTATACACAGAAACCTCCAGTGAACTCTCACTGGACCTCTTTTACATTGGACTGTCACCTTAAGGTCCAATATCACATCAAGTGACATGAATCGATTTTAACGGTGCCAACCATTAAATACTGATGAATTTCTTTTCTGAGTTCAATTCTATTTTTTAACATCCTTTTAAGAAAAGAACTCCAGAAAGAAGAGACCATAGTATCCAGATTTTGATTTCCTTAATGCTATTCAATTTATTCTAACTTGTTCTTCCAAGAAATTCCCCCATAGTGCAGTCCAGAATTATAATTTCTGTCTGTTGGAGCATCTCATATATATGTTGTATTTTATCAATCGTTGATTAAGAATCTTAAATATTTTTAATATTATCAAGTACCAGTGCCTTTTAAAAGATGAACTTTTTTCCATGATGTCTGCCTTAAACATCTAAATCACACTAGCAATGTCTGATTAATAAGATGTATCAGGTCACATTTTTCCACTTATCACAAATGGAATCTAGACATCTATCCACATAAGCAAATACCTACATTGTGGATGTCTAAATTGGTCAGATGAATCCCTCCCTTGACATCTGGCCTTGTGTCAATTTTCATTAACTTTTCAAAAAAGAATCTTTCGTTGAATTTTGTCATGTGATCAATATTGAAAACTTCTGCAAGGCTATGATGTTGACAAAATCCCTGAATATTTCAGAAATTCTTACCACCTCTGCCTGGTTCCTCAACTTGTCAGGCCATTTTGGAGCTCAGGCTCCCAGTACTTCCCTTTGAAAGATCTCAGAAGGGGGGAATGTTAAGACCCTTGAAATTTCCAGTTCTTAGCTTAATTTCCAGCACAGATACAGCTTCTGTTTCGGTTGCTGGTTCTGAGGCAGTCGATAGGCTCTTGGAACTGAGAAGGCAGTAGCAATTAACTTTAGCTAGAAGCTTTAAAATGTCTTGACTTTGTTCTGAATTAGACTAAAATTACATTACAAAGATGGAATTTTTAGTCATATTAAACATGCTTTAATAATATAAACAGCTTTATTTAAAATACAATTTGTTCAGTTGAGCTTATGTTAGTACATGATCAAATATGCTTGTATAACTAATCTATTCTTTATATTCGTATCCTCCACCGTTTCCATAAAATTTACCAGCAAATATTTTATTATTCACTTCAAAACTATTGATAAAAATATTGACCCAGTTAGTTTACAATATAAACAGGAATCTGAGCATAATCATAACAGATGTTCTCAAAACACAATAATTTCTAAATGAAAGCTTGTGATCTATCATTAAAACAGCTTTGTTTGTTTGTTTTGAATACATTTGTTCTAGGCATTGATTTTGCGTAGTAATGTTCTTTTTATCAGAATTTTCAGTAAGGACTCAGTATGATGAGTTACAGAACTAATGCTATTACAGCAATACCATTGACTGATGTAGCAAAAACTCTGGAACTTGTACAGAATTCATGTTTGTCCTTTACTCAAGACTGTGATGTGGCTGAGTATCAAGGCTATGACTGTGTGTGTCAGCTTTTAACTTGTGAATTCCCTGGGTGGCCAGAAAATCCTCTGCTAGTTATTTTCATAGATGAGGCAATGCATTGACTTGAAGCCATTGCAGTGACTGAACTACTAGCCACCTTCAGAAAAAAGTATTAGACTTATCAGTGCAGGAGCACTCCCCATGGGACTTTTAGACTGTCCAGTAGATTCCTCCTTCATGCTGTGCATAAACCACCTGATATTCTTAAAAATGTTGACAGATATTCTTGTGGAGAATCTGACCCCTAGAGGCCTCTCCTCTCACATGCTTTATGCTGCAAATTGATCAGATAGTGCACAGATAAAACATTTGTAAACGGTCTGTACAAACTGTTTCTGAAGATATAGAAATTGTCAGGAGGACAGCGCTTTGTGTTTTGCTAGGATAACTAGGAGACCTCGTGAATGTAGAATAAGGTGTTGAACTACGATGGTCCACGCATATTCTTGAGCAGTAGGACTACAGTTCAGCTAGATTTCAAGGCATGAGCAGAAGAGGAAGTCTAGGTAAATCCATCCCATTCCAGCTGAAGGTACTGTTGTAAGGACCCTCACAGGAACGCTTGTCATTATTGTCATGGTTTAGGAATGATATTCACCAATTTAGTTCTCCCATTGAGACTCTAAACCAGTGCTGCTCACTCGGGCCCCCTTCCCCTCCCCCTTCTCTCTCCAGTGGGGGGGTGTTGAGAACTGAAGACAGAAAAGGTGAAAATCACAGATTGAGATAAGAACAATTTACTGGAAACAGCACTGAGATGAGAAAACAACAGTAACAGCAACAGCAACAATATTAATAATGAAAGTGTATAAGAGAGGGTGATTCATGTGCAAAGATGCTCACCATGGACCCTGAGAAAACGAACAATGGCAGACAATGTTGCCACATTTTTTCCACCAAAAGCCATGCCCTTCTCTTTGGAAGTCAATAGGCCCCTTCCCCATCCCCTCCCCCCGCACACCTTGCAATGATGTGAGGTGGTATAAAATAACCTCTGGGTCCTGGCCAAAACTGGGACACCACTCAGATGGCAACTGACTATATACAGATAATCTAGTTCAAGAGATTTGATTTCCAATATGGACCTCACCCTATCCCAAGGTATCAAAAACATTTCTTTAAAAAAATCCTTCTCCTCTGAGGGGAAAAAAGAAAAGCTTCTCTATTTATTTTAAATTAATTATTATATATATTTATATATACACACACACATGCACATACGTTCCTCAGTATATAGATGCGTAATCATTAACATTCTCTTAACACTCTTTAATGATTTCCTCATTCTAACCTTTAGCCTTTCCTGGCATTTTTCCAGGACTGTTGCTAAAAGTACATGACTCACACTTATCAAAAACAGCCTATTTCTCTTTTTTAGAAATTGTAATACAACATGTTTTTTCAGAATCAGAAATTCTCAAAAATGCCTTGATTTGTAGAACATTAAATCCTAATCATTCAAAGATCTCCACAGATTTTGCTGGTCTTCAGACAGCTGCCCAGAAGATATGTGTTGGCATCACACTCTTCCTGTATCAGCTTCTGTATAGTACAGAATCAAGTGAGGGCTTTGTTTGGAGGGTTTGTAAGCATTTTCAGGCAAGAAACAATGGGTTTGTTCTTTCGTTGTACCAGATAAGCAAACAAAAAAATTAGTGATGTCCTGCTTGATAACTGGTTTTGGCTGGGTTTGGTGTTTTTTTAATGTATAAAAATAAATTTTATTATTAATGAAAATAATTTTAAAGAAGATTAAAAAGGAATTTCAAATACCCACATTTGATACTCAAATACTGGTTGAAGTCCATTTCATAAACCAAAAAAAACTGTCTTACTAAGAAAAACTTAATAAACACTTCTTAAATAATTTTTCTGAATATAAAAAAAAAGTAATAAAAGGATTTTGTATTGCAGCTAAACTCAAGTTGAAAAGCATTAAAAGGATTTTTTAATTAAAGGAAGAGCTGTGAGAACCCATCAAAATAAATTCTTTAGTGATATGCCATTATTATTAAAAAGCATTCAGCCTTCTAAATTTGAATCTCATAATCCTTGAATGAGATAAGATGCTGCTTCTCTTGAGCCTGCAGGAACAGAAATCTGAATGAGTATCATAGAAATTAATAAGCTTAAAGCAAAGAAGTAATCAATGTAATCTTGATTCAAAATGGAAATCTCACTGGAAACCAGAAAAGGTTTGCATAGATGTGCTTTCTGTACCTAGTTTCTTAAAGATCTGCTTGTTACAAATAGGAAATTTTGTCAGTAAACCAGAAATACTTTTGAATTCCCTTTTCTGCCATTGTTACAAAACCCCATGATTGCGTACTCCAGTGTCTAAAGTAAAACTATTTTTAATCACTGTCATGTGAAAAGGGGCAGAAATTAATGATTTTATGTCTCACTTGTATTAATATATTTTTTGTATATTAGTGTCCCCCCTCACGGAGTCCAAAGCCTTTAAAGTTCAAAACCAGTCTGTCAGCATCTCGTTCAGGGGAGACCCTTCACTCGACAGGACTTGAGATGGGCAGGATTTTTGATACCTTATTTATGGGGATTGCACTTAATGGCAATGGAGAACCTTCTTAGCAACTTTCTCCTACGAGTTATTCTGCTGTCGACAAGACTGCCAGCACCAAAAAGAAAAAAAGGACTAACTCTTAGCAGCTCATAAAATCATTTTTATTAATACAAATCTGTGACAACTTATACGGTTCGCCTTGTCAGTGATAACGTTTAACTGTAACATTCCACTTAACTAATAACTTCCAAACCAGAAGCACGCTCTCCAAAGATAACACAGCTCCTTAAGAGGCAGCAGATCAATATAACACCTCAACACAAAACTCAAGCAACCCCTGCTACGACAGGCCAAGTTACAAAGACTAGGACAAAATCTAAACACAGTAACACAAAACAAAAAAGCAAATAATATTGCTGCTCCTCACTAGCACACACTTTAACTCACTAAGACAAAGATTTAAAGCAAACCATCTACAACAAGTCGGAGTGCACGATCTAAGGCAATAAAGTACAATATAGGGAAAAAAATAAGGTAAAATATATACACAGTAGTCTATAAGGCATAGTGAAAGGTAAAATTAGTGTCTGTAAGGTAAAGATCAAATATATAAAGCAAAGTAAAATATCAAATATGAAAAGCAAAGTACAATTAGTCTATAAGGTAAAGATCAAGATATATGTAAGGCAAGATATAAAGAAGCAAAGTACAATAAGTAAAGGTGAAAGCAAAGTAAAATATAAAAATGGTTGCTCACCCTGCAGCATCCTGAGGAGTGGAAGGAGAAAAAGCTGCCCTGGAGAAATTATGGGACTTCTCCCCGATTTTTGCTCATGTCCGTTCTCTTTTTATACTTTTTCTTTTAGGCTATTTGAGTGACTATAGTCAATAAACTAATTTTTTGAGTGATAGACAGATGACATAGGCCTAAGGGTCAGCTTCCTGAGTTCCCATCTGGTAAGAAGTTTGTGATGAAAGACCATGCTATTGCCATATCATTCCATCCTTTCTTGATCCTATCAGTCTGTTGCTGGGGAGTCTCCCCCAGGTACTGGAGTCTTTCAGGAAGCATCAGGAGTCTCTTTGTCCCATTTTGTGTAGCTTTATCATCTTACAATGGGTTTCTGGTATTGTCCCCTCCAAGTGCAGGCAAAAACCATTCAGGACTGTCATTGTGGCCTTAAATTGGTCTACCACCTTACAATAATGTAAAAGAGTAGCATTACAGCTTACTATAAAGATCAATAGTCTGAAGCCATGCTGACAACAGAGAAAGTTAACAAAAAAAAAAAAAATCAGAGCTTATAAGCTTTTCTCTAAAATCATTCTAATCAATCACTACAATCTAGTACTTATCAGTTTTCAACGCCAAAGAAAATTGTCTCATCAATCTATGAGTCTCATAGATTCTATAATCTCATAATCTATAGACTTAATGGTTCATAATGAAAATGTGACTGGTGTGACACTAAATCCATTGTCCAAAAATTGATTTCTCCTTTTTTCTCTGTACTGTAGATGACAGTAATCCCAAATGTCTATTCCCATGATCAGTAATGGCCAAATAATAATTCCTCACTGGCTGGTCCTGTTATGCAAAGAACATATCTTGGGACTTTCACTGATCTTTCTTTCAATGGAAACTGCACAATATGTGATAATTTCTGTTTAGGTGTCTTCCAGAATGTTCCATTTTTAAAAGAAATATGTAAATGTTAAGTATGAGAAGATGATAAATGATTTATGGACTAAAATCTGCCTTAAATGTCAAGAGTTCATACCTATGATTTGTTTCGTGTTAACACATATTTGCTTAGTGTATTATTATAGTTTTTTAATTACTATCTGGGTGTCAAATTTAGGTCTCACTAAAATAATATTTTTACATGGAATAAAACCAGAGTTTGTGTCCTTAACTTGGTCTTTCTGCAAAGGCATTTACCCTACCCCAGTATAGAGAGGAAGATTGATGCAGTGAAGAAGGTTGCTAAGGGAGTTTAGACAGTTCTGGTTATCATGCCACTTTGATATAGAAATAATCTGGGAAAAAGAAAAGAAAAAAAGCAAAAATAACCAGAAGAAAAATCAGTTGTACATGAATGACATATTGGAGCTCTTTGTAAACAATCAACTCACATTAACATGTCCTGGGAGACAGAGATCATGGTGATCAGAACATTCTATAGGAATCTTACTGAAAAAATGATGTATTAAATATCAGCAAATAAATGAGAGCACTAAGAGTAGTAAGCCCCTATCAGCTCTATGCACTTAGACCTCTAGTTTTGAGAAGAATTTAACAAAAACAGTGCAACCTGATGATTCCATATTATAAGACCACAAATCCTTTGAAATCTGAGAAAGTCTGTGGCTGTGAATTATGCAAGATGGATAGATACTAACATAAAGATAATATTGGCACTGTTTATAATTATTAGGCTTTATTTTCATTCCTAAAATCAGAAAGTCATTTTCCCAGACACTGAGGAATTGTATCAAGTGAACTCATACTCCAAGTCTCTTTAAAAATTCACACTTTGCCATATATTATTTTCAGAACATTTTCTGTTTTGACTGATTGAATCTAGTAATAAAGAAAAGCACTTAAGCAGCAACCAAGAGAAAAAGCAGGACAATTTTAATAATTAAATGGATTAGACCTCACTCACCTCATGAAAGGAAAAAAGAAATTTTCATGAAGAGGGAACTACAGCTTCTTTATTTATTCATGGTGATCTGTGTGATATGACTGTCATAATGTGGTCAAACTTCATAGATACTGCTGTCTTCCTGCCAGGAGGGAATTTGCTTTTGGAGACATCTAGACAGAGCCTGGCTCAAAAATTTAATATTAAATAAAAATCTGCTTCAATAAAATAAATTACTTACAGGCTAATTACACAGGCAGCATTTAATTTAACATAATTTGATTTCTGGTCCTGAACCCTTCCATACAATACTTCGTAGTAGTGTCACATAGCTGAATTTCAAGAAGGACAGCTACAACACAGTGAGCCACCTGGCAAACCCTGAAAAACACTGAGGGACATTTTCAAGAACAGTACTGATAATGCTCTGTGTTTTGCTGCAGCAACCCAGGCCTTGAAATGGTAAGAGGAGTGAATGGAGGAAATAAGTGAGTCTCTGAGATTTATGATTTTCAGATCATGTGGCAATTTGAAAATGTTGTCTTTATCCTATTGATGTTGGTCAGGTTAAAAAAAAAGTAGTTTTCACACTGAAGGAACAGTGAATTTCTGTTTTCTGTCCTTGCTTTTCATAGACAAGCACAGACAAGAGGCACTTATGTTTGGGAAGGAGTTGTTATTTTTTAAAATATCATAGTAATAGGTACACAGGAAACAATTTATGGGTAATTAAACTTCTGAGCAATGAAGTTGATTTTTTTAAATCTAACACTGGGGACTGAAGCATGATTCTGTACTGAATGGAAACATGAAGCAAAAATAAATGTGTAAATAAACAGTGAAGCTCTTCATCTCCACTATATAATCAGTGGACATATTGAAGATTTGGGGTTAGTGGCAATAACTAATTTCCTACATTCTACTTTAATCAAACATTTCCAAGTTAAAGAGCTTATTACAACAAATACAGCAAAGACAACTGCATTGTTGTGGCTGCAATAATCTGTATTTTAGATCATGAAAGTGAAAAAAACAAAACTAAAAAGTATCTATAAAAATTGTTTCAATTTTCTAAATTTCAAGAATGCAAATATTCAACACAGTCATTTTCCTGTGATATCCCTGCAAAAATGTCTTATAGCTAATACCCAATAGCCCGTCCAGTAACTCCAATAAAGCCAGGAGGCCCAAATGCACAAGAGGATACAAGATCTTTCATACTGCTGAAAAAGATGCTGAGAGCTTAATATACATAGTTTTGAAAGTGGTAACATTAAATAATGAGAATTTTATGCTGCAGAAAGCCCTAGAATTACTCTCTATTCTAAACAAAGAAGCCCAAACCAGTATGAAATATAAAAATATAGAAATAAGTGTCCCTTCCAGAATATGTTATTATACTGAACTTTAAAGATAAGCACCTGGGGAGAAAGGGTGGATAGCATTGTTTCATACATATTCATAGTAGCCAAAGGCTAATAAAGTTCATTTTGGAAACAGAAGACCTGGTACTCCCTTGGAGATGGTGATAAACCATGGTTTACATTTTGAATGTTGCCAAAAAACATCAGTCTAAGAAATAATCTGGATATTCTTTGCTGCTGGGCAAATATTAGGTCACTGCATAGAGAAGAGTGCGAGATGAGTGGGTCCAAGGAGAGAGAGAGAGAGCACTGAGAGGGAGGCAGTAGTTGTAACCCACTAATGAGTGATTTTCTAATTTGAACCAAGAGTCAGAACAAGCAGCCTGACAAGAGTCCTAGTTACAGAGCAAAACAAAAGCAGATCAGGAAAAAAGCTCAAGGGCTCAGTCCCTTACTGCCTAGGCTGCTGAAATCCTGACCATCTCACTCCCTACGTGGGTGCTTTCCATTTGGCTGTGCCGGCATATTTCCCATTCAAACACCTGATGATTAATGAAACCATGCTAAATTTAGCTCATGTGCTAGATATGGCTCCCTCTGTAGTCATCCAATTCTGTCCTAGAAGCCTTTGCATTTGCTGCCATTGCATCTCCATCCGTATTCCCAAAAACACTAGTTCATAGAAGAATATGAGCATTGTGGGGAAGCAGTTAACAGCAGCCACCATGAAGGTCTAATTATTGGATGTAATGTAATATTGGATGATTTGTGAAATCCCTAAAAGAGTAAAAAAGTTTAGTGGTAATTGTAGTTACAAACAGGGAAAAGATGACTCTGATACAGATCAGCTCCTGTTTGGACTTGACAGAAGCTTGAGACTTTCCCAGAATGCAGAAAAGAATGAAGTGAGATGCTGAAAGAAAGACTAGACAATGTTAAAATAGAGGAGATTAAATGAGTAATATGGACTGCAGCAAGACAAGCACATGCAAGAAAAAACTGTTGAAAAGGAGATGTCACTGTTCAAAAGAAACAGTATAAGTGACTGATTAGGCTGGGGAAAAAAATCACTGACCTAAGCATTGTCCAATTGCTCAGCAAAACTGCTGTGTCTGAACAGAAAATCATGCAAAAAACTGTAGACAAATATTACAGCTATCCAAAAAGAACAAAAGAACGCATATGCATGAAATTTTTAAGAGTTGTTTATATAGGTTATGAAAACATTCAAGAAACAGATAAAGTATCACCTTGAGTGCAAGAGTAATTAATAGCAGACTACCACAAAATATTGCAATAGTCCTACTGGAGGATGTAGGACAGGTCAGCCTTTTCCCAGTTGTATTTTTAGCTAATTACAATCATATTTGACCTTGATTTAAAAAAAAAAAAAAAAAAAAAAAAACCCAAACCAACTAAGCAAAAAACCCCACCCCAAACAGTAATGAACCATATGATTTTATCCCATTTGCCTATTAATAAAAAGTGCCATGGTTTAATCCCATGGTTAATCTATTCACCTCTTCCAGTGGGGAGGCAGGTGTTCAGCCACTTCCAGGAAAAACAGCCTCTGTCATGCATAATTGTGCCTTAGGAAGACAAAAGCTGTCACTCCAAAAATCCCCTCTTTCCTTCTTCTTCCCCCGGTTTCATATGCTGATCATGAGGCCATATAGTGTGGGAAATCCCTCTGGGCAGCTGGGGTCAGCTGTCCCAGATATGTTCGTCCCTGCTCCTTGTGCAATCCCAGACCCTTCACTGGTGGGGTGGGATGAGAGGCAGAAAGGGCCTTGACACTGTGTAAGAGCTGCCCAACAGTTACAAAAACATCTCTTTGCTATCAACACTGTTTCCAGCATAAATCCAAAGCATAGCCCACACTAGGTACTGTGAAGAAAATTAACTCTATCCCAGCCAAAACCAGCACAAAAAGATCCTGTGAGCTTTCATGGCATTATACTCACACAAATGAAGGTTCTGTACGTGGACACACTTCACAATTAAATGTGCACCTTGTGCCACCAAGAGATATGGAAAGGAATAATTTTACCATTGGTGTGTAAAGGAATTGCCAGTTAATGAGTCTGGTACATGAGAAGGCACCTGGTCTGAATAAGTGGTATTTCTGTGTCTCCTGAGAGGTGATACAGTCCTTCAACTAGTGAGAAACATTCCAAGCATGCCTTTGAATAAGGAAGAAATAATTACAAAGGAAGTAATAATAAGAAGATTAAATATATCTAGGCTTCCTGGAAAGTTCAGCTATGGTGAGCAGCTACAAAATTAACATACTCCACCAAGAAAGTGCTTTTTTTAATGAGTGCAACTTGAGACATAATGTAACCTGGAGGAGGAATTCTTGATTGAAAGATTGTTAGTGATTTCAGGAAGAGAGGATCTTTTCATTTTAAATTTGGAGTAAAAAGATCAAGATTAATTTTTTCTTCTGTATTTTTATCTTTTTCATTTGCAAGAGTTTACAATTATTTTCTTATTTTAGGTATAGTAAAAAAAAGAAATTTGTCCTTTGCGCACAGAAGACTTTGTCAAGGACACTTGAATAAGAAATTTTTTATTTTTAATGACATTTTAACCCTAAAGATGAAGAGTTGCAAAAAGAAATAAATTAATGTCCACCACATGGTGAAACAAATCTTATGTAGAACTTGTAAGGTAATTATTTTTCAATTGATTCAACTCCTAGTATAGTATGAGGAATGGTTCCTCATATTTTTTTTCCAAGGTCTTGCCTTTAATAAACATTGATTCTGTTTTTATTCCAAATGACAGTAATTTTAAATACAAAAGGAAAAGAGTTATTAAACTATCAAAATTTGGCTCTGTAAGATGTTTTCTTTCATTCCAATAATAGTGCATGATCAGTTTGTTTCTTAATTTATTTTGACTCTTAAGGATTGTTTTAAGCTGAAGTGATAGCTCCTAACTTATCTCACTGGCCAATTTAGAAGAATATAAAAAGGAAAAGAAACTGAAAATAAGATTTGTTAATTAAAAAAAAATTGAAATAAATGGATTTTGGATGACGAAAAAAACTATTTGAAAGACTAAAAGTTGTCCTTTTTTTTGAGCCTCAGACTAAGAAGAGTTTAACATTCTCAAAGTTTTACTGTAGACAAAACCTTATTCTGTTCACCTCTAATTGGGAAGCTGAAAATGCATGCAAAGTATTATTTTAATAACAATAAAAAAGTCCAGATAAATTTTCATATATTTAGTTTTTTAACTTAAAAAGATAACTAATGTATCTTCATTGTGTGATCAAACATACCTCTCAACATTAAAATAATATTGCTGAATTACGTTCAAAGGGTGCTTTACCACTAAGTTAGAGGTATGCTTCTGGTTGAACACACTTAAAGATGGCATGTCATCATAGTAGAGAAGAATAAGGACAATTTCAAAGATGTTTCATTGCACTTCATTATGACTGCAATATTTCCAATTAATTGCAGCCAGTCATTTTATTCACTAAAAAAAAAAAATTAACAAAATCAGATCTGAAAAATAATTTATTCCAGAAACTACCAAAGATATTGACAAATGAAGATAATGTGGGGGTTTTTTTGCCTGGAACTTATCAAAACATTGTAACATCAGTACATTCAGATCACGGAACCAAACTTCCAACTGAACACTAAACAAGTCAGACATGTTTCTTCAAACAAAAAATTAAGTTTTGGATTTTTTTCTCATGATTCCATTTTTGCCACTTTTAAATGCGTATATATCTTTCCATCTGAAGCTTTCACTTTTTTTTTTTCATTATCTGTTTCTTTCTGGTTCTTTTACAGTATTTATCTGTAAAAGATTTTCTTTCCTTGAAACTCCATGAACAGGAAAAATATTTCTGTGTTTAAGTTCTCATTGTAGAAGTCATACTGTTCTCACAGTTCTCAAATCTGAATTGCACTATGATTGGCAAAGATTGGGCTCTCTGTCTTCTCAATATTGTGCAATTAAATGCAGAAATTTCATACTCTATCTGATAAAATATACTGTATACTTATTAAGGGTGAAGTTATAGGCCTACAACTTTTTCCACTCCACCCAAATCCATTAATGCTTCATTGCTGAATCCTGATGACACAGAAAAGCAAAGAAATAGTAAACGAGAAATATTATTTTAAGAGAATTCTAATAATAGGGAATGTCACACTTTTAAAATAATATCAGCTAAACTTTTAAGTATTATAACACTATTAGGCATTACGTAAGTTATTTTAGAACAAAAATCCTCAAAGATTAATCTTTAAAATAATTTTTGACTCCCTTTTCAACTCAAATTTGAACTCCAGCAGTTTGTCAGTTATAATAAACATCAAATTATTTATTTCTTTCAAAATGTAGATTACTGCTCTTCAAACTATTTCTGTATTGCATTACTAATGTTTCTATCATCATAACTTGGTGGTTTCAGGTGCTTCTCCAATTTTATGATTTTCCTTAAGACAATATTCAGTAAGACAGAGACATGGAGGATCACAGATTGAAAAGACTGCATTTTTTTTCGCCTATACCACATTTCACAAGGCTTGTGTAATATTTGAGTAGAATTTCTGGCATTCTTATGAAGAAGGTTAGTCCTACTTTACTTGAAGGAAGGAATCTGGAGGATCCATTCAAAGAGAATCAACAGCTGACTGGTGGCTACAGATTATGAACCAGATGCTCATTGACCTTTTTGCACTGTGTGAAATGTGAAAATCCCATCTGAAGTCAGGAGGAAATTCTCTGATCCTGCAGTTACAGCAGTTGTACGACAGCTTGCTGAGGAGCCAGCTGCTGGGTGTGTGCCTGGAACCATGGAAGCGCACTGAGGGCAGTGATAGCTGCAAGGGTGGTCCTTCCACACACAGAGAGCCCTGGCAAGAGCAGCAGAGCTGTGTGTCTCTTCCGTCAGAGGCAGGTGATTGTGTGGCAGTTCTGCCTTCCCTGGATGGCTTTGATCTGGAAACCTGACTCAGTCTTGCCTACCCAGGCCATGTTGCCTCTGACCAAAAGGTACATGAGAAACTTGTCCATTTCAGTGCCATAGGAAACAGGAATGAAAAAAAAAGATGTAAAAAATGTTCTGGGTTTTATAAAATCCCATTGTTTATGAATTGAGGTAACCATTATGAGAATGTCAGCTCTGATCCTGAATAATAACCAGTCTGAGTGATTTCCTGTCTATGTAAATCACAATATTGGCCTTCCAGCTGTTTTTCTTGTCTGGGTTTTTAAAGCAGGCTCCCAAATAGACTGAAGTGTATATCACTTTTAGCACTTTACAGAGAACATAACAAAGAATTGAGCAGAATAAATGACTCTGTCAACAGTTGGTCACTTGCATCCACTGAGGTAAAAAACTTCCTCAAGCTTAAATTCAGGTGTACAAAGCCTCCTTTTTACCTTCTGAACTGTCCATCACTATGCATTTCACAGGGTGCCTCATTAGGTTGCAGAGCTGCTCAGAACAGTCCATGTGAAAAATGCTGCTCAGGCTACCTCAACTAATCTGTAGGGATTTTTTCCTCTGGGAGTAGAACCTATCCCAAGGGCTCCATTATCCAGTTTCCCTTGGCTGTGTGGAAATAATTAATTTCACTTGAGTGGCTTCTGTTTAGAAAAATGCTCAGCTGAAGATATTTTGGTTTCAAGGCTAAACTTCCTGGGTTTGATTATTGTGCAAAAATGGATCTACTGTGTTTTAAATGGAAGACATAGTCATAAAATTCTTCTGTCCATTAATTCCAAGTTGCTGTGCTGGCATCAATTGCATATTGATCTACTGAAGTGAATTCACTTTCTTGTAGTTTTCTTTTCTTCTGAGGTGCCCCTGAGATGCCTATATGGCTTAGTAGGCAAAACCATGATCTCACTCTATTCTATTCTTATTCCTGTGCTAAATATTTAGTATGTGATAAGACAAGAGACACAGAAAAAAAATATCTAGAACTATCTGGATGTGTATTTTTTCAGTCACATATTTAGTTTCATCTTTACCAAATCTAAAGGTACATTGGTCATTCTCAGCTCTTTTCACTAAAAGGTTGCCTTCATAGGAAGGGTGCTCCATCCCTCTGATCATTTCTGGGGATCCACTCCATGCTTTTTCTATGCTGAGGACCCCAGAGCTGAATGAAGTGTGAATGGGGTCTCATCAGAGACATGTAGAGGGGGAACATGCCCTGATGTATTTTGAGATAACTAGATTGAGATGTCATCTCAAGCAAAGAATCTCAAATTTTAATTTTTAGAGTGTATCCCAGAGGTCTCATCCAGAGAGGTCTGCAGAGGACCACTGAAGGTCATATTCTATCACTGAACAAGTAAACCAAAAGCTCGTAATGGGATACCTTTTCTTTTCCTTTTTTTTTTTTTTTTTTTTTGTGTGTGACTGGGCAATGAAATATGTTGTAAAAGAGTACTTTTTTCATGTTTGTGTCTTATACAATCTCTCTTTTCTTGATGAACTGGGAGAAGAAAAAGCAATCACAGAATCACAGAATCACAGAATATGATGAGTTGGAAGGGAATCACTTCATGGTTAAAAAAAAAAAGAGAAGTCAGGTGTGTAATGTGAACAGATTCATTAGGCAACTAAATAAATACTGTTTTGTTACTAGTAAAAAGCCTGATCATACTGGTGTTAGTGAAAGCAGGGATCAACAGTCTGCAGAAGCTGTTGATGAAACAGGAATGAAAGGAAGAAAAATCTTTGTTTTCTAAGATATTCAGCATTAAATAATAGAAATCTAAAAAGGATAGGCCAAATGAAACAAAAGTCCTTGCAGCTGTGGAAACACTGTCAGACCTGAAAGCACAAGACTTTGTGTTTTTTACAGCACACATGATCTGCACATATGCAGTAGCAATTTTGAGGTGTTTAGGAAAATTATATGCCAGTGACTGTAGCAGTGGGAAGGTATAGTACTTCTAGAAGTTGTACTTCAGCAGTAAATATTAGAAATTGCTTGGGCATATGTTGGTGCATTGACCTCGGTCCCTACAGGTACATGCAGTGATTAGTTGTCCTCTCCATGTGTCACTCAGATCATTACATTAGAGAGCTGGCTCTGTGACATCCAATTCCAAACTCCTAATATTGCAGAAGTCTTACCATCTGGCATAGAAAACTTGGGCCCAGTACCACCATCCTTTGATAATCAGGAAAATTTTAAGTTGCACATTTTGTAAGTTAAGAAAACAATAAAGTATTACCTTTTGTCTTCTCATCATGGTGTAAATATCACCTGAAAATCTTGCCTGAGAGATTGCAGTGAGCAGTTTCAAGGACTGTTTTATTTTATTGGGTGAAAATTACTGTCTGTGTAATGGCTCAGGCAGAAAGTAATAAAGCTGTCTCCGGTTACCTGTCTGGTCTTCATCTTTGCTAAAAGTATATGCTGAAAATCAAATTAGCTGAGAAACTTTATAGAAGTTGACTGCTGCCATTGCTGCATCTGCATGGACAATGCCAGGGTTGCTAGACATTTCTGAAAAGCTTTCTACTCCTGAATGGCTAATAATATAATCTCAGCACTACTTAAATCAGTAAGATCTGCTAAATCCTCAGAAGACAGATACTTGAGAAGCCAGTGCATTTTATTCCTTGTCACTTCTAGATGTACCTGATTGAGATTGATATTCCTATTTGATGTAGCTGAAGCAGCTCAAACAATGATCAGGTTTGTTTAGGCATCTGGTGTATGGTGTAATCCCTGTTATGGGTCCATGAAGTCAATTATCCGTAGCAATACCAACAGAGAGATAAGGGCATGATCCCCTTGGCTACCTAATTGACTAAATTCTGTAATTTAGGGTAGCTGTAGGACAATCTTCTCACAGCTTTATATCAAGTCACAGAAAAATGAACAAGGGAGGGAAGAAGAATCGTTCAGGCAAGTGTCAGCTCCAACAGATAGGTCTGTGTAGCTCGGGATGGAACCATGCAGAGATGCTGGCAGTAGTTTAGCTGCATCAGCCTGTCAGCTGGGCTCATCATACTGGGCTCAGCACTACACCAGGGGCCTGTGCTGTTTCTGACTCTGCCAGGTTTAGTCAGCAGTAGCTCGGATTTCTGCTGTGATATCAAAATGTACTAAGAATGCCTAAATTCATTGTTCTCTCTGTCTTGAAAAGACTTCCTAAGGGTAAAATTTGGGGAAAACAGTCAGTGCCTAGCATTTTTCTGTGTTCATTGGACATATTTCAGTACCTGCAGGACTCTGAGATTTTCAGCAAAGAGAAGTCAGCAGTCTCCAGCAGATGCCACAAGTATGTGAGGTGAGAACCTCTCAGCAGCTCTTTTAAAGGAATTCATGTGTTTGTGTCTGATAGACTGTCAGGAAAGAACAATTATATTTAAAACTCTCAGAACACAAGTCACTTCACATCTAGCACTGCTGCAGAGCACCCTGTGATCCACAAGAGTGCTTTGAGTGAAAAAGGTGATAGCCTATGGACTGAGCAATAAGGATGCACAAACTCTGCCATGACTTCAGTGAGAGGAACTTCACTTTTTCCCTTCTATCTGGCAGCAGTGTGATGTACACACACCTAGGAAAAAAATAAAAAGGCCAAGCTAGGTATGTCAAGTACTGCAGTTTCTCAGTATGATCACAGAGATTTCTTGGATGTCAGATCAGAAGCAAACCAGAAAATCACACTGAAAATTATGGTAGTTCCAGGATCACCTCCAGTCTGGGAAGAGGACTCATTATAAATATTCCCAGGCACCTACACTGAAACTTGGAGATCTCCTAACTAGATGAATCATTAGTACCCAGCATTAGGCAAAACCACCAGGACATGTTGATTGACACAGTTAGAGGGAAACAGCAGGAAACCAAATAAGGAAGGTGTGCTGCTTTTTCTTGGCAGGGAACTCTCTCTCGTTTATGCTAGCAGGAGGCACTGAAAGCTAACAATGAAAGCAGCAATTTGAAGTGGACATCATAATGATTACATTGCTGCATTTTCTGGTAATGGATCCCTTCAGTTTCCTTAGACATAGATAATCTGATATGTGTTGAATATAGTGTATAACATGTCACTCAACAGAAATATGTCAAATGAATCCATGGTCATAGTATTATAATAATTAAATAATATTTTGCTTTAACCACCTTTTAGGAATATATGCATATATATATATATAGAGGTACATGTATGTAAAATATGTATAATATATATATTATTCTATTTATATTCTCAGAACCAATATAATGACAAATAATACATGTAATTAACAGAGTTACTACAAACACTCAAAGGATTATGTTTATTAGCTATGTCTGCCTCTAGCTTCTTCAGAATATAATAATGGTAAGATATCTGTCTTCTACCTCATAGAAACATTCTGATTATTAATAATGTTATGCTAAATTTCAAAGATCAGCCTACAGTCACTTTCAGAAATCTATATTTTGTTATTCCCCAGTTCTCAGTTCCTGATAACACTAGCCAGTCTATTAATTTTTAAAAAATAAAGTTTTTCTTAAAACAGTTTTGAAAAAGCTCTATGAGACTGCAAATGCTGTGAGCTGTGAGTGCTTGAAGGGATTTGTATTTATTACTAAGTTTTCTCTCAAAGGAAGAATAGGTATCCAAATTACTTCTGATTATACAGAAATACACATTTTTACTCTAAACAAAAGAAAAATCAGAGGCATGCATTTCTTTTCCTCTAATTGTTATTATGACTGCACTCATCTGATGAATGAAGACCTGTGTTCAGGGTAGGCTATTAGGCTTCACATTAATCCTGATGACAACACTTCCCTTTGTTATAACGTCAGAATATGTCTGAAGCTATGGCTGTAAAAGAAGGTCAGGTCACCTATCTTTTATTCAAAAAGTGTAATTCCTACAGTAAACTAAAACCCTACATTACAAGTTTGCCATAATTTTGTTTTTCAGGCATAACTCCACATTACCTTCATTCAGATGCTGAGAACTATTTTGTATCTATGATAATGAAAAACTCTGCAGATAGTATTAGGGATTTTTAAATTGTTTTTACCTTTGTTTTTCACCTCTGTTTTTCATCCCTTATTTATAAAATTTTGTTTGTATTGATAAATAACTGCAGGGGTAACTTTCTGACATTATCTTCCATATTCACCAGTGATAATTTCTGCTACACTATCAGCTGTAAAATGCAATCAGAACCATACATTTTTTGTGACATTCAGTAAAAGGAGGAAAGACAATACCATTCTGAATAATGGAACAATTCTATCTCTTAAATAATGATGCCTTTTCCTAAGGAATATTAATGTTTGTACTTCTTATAGAAAGATTTCCTGAATAGATAAAAATATTTTAGCACGCGACCATTATAGATTGCTTATCACTGATAATGGACCAGGTAAGTGTGTTCTTGATGAAGATGAAAGCACAGCTAAAATTCAGTTATTCATTTATTTGTTTTCATCCATTCCTTTCCAGCAGACAGGTGAGTACAGTGATAAGAACTGACTGGCTTTTATCTGTGCTAGGAAATCTGAAAGGCTAAGGGATAGAGGCTATGCATGTAGACAATTAAGGGTCAAGCACCACACTGACTAGATGAACACCACAAAATAAAATAGAGATAACTTGCTCGAGAAACACACTGGAGAAAAAAAAGAATGCAAGGAAATAATGAGGCTGTAATAAGTCAACTGAAAAGACAGCAGTGATAGAGTAGACTTTCTATGTCTTGCAACACTTCTGAAGGAAGATGTAAGCTACATCTTCTAATCCCTTGTAAACATGTACTAATATGTATATTACATATACTAATCCTTTAATAGCAATAAAGAAATGATTGATTAAACTTTTGTTAATTAGTTTTTGTGGTATTTTTTTATAATAGGAAAAACTATAAATGCAGTGTTAAATGTTACTAATGAGGCTGACAAATCTGCCCCAGGGAGTGCTACTTCTAACAAATACAAATATGTTTGCAATGTTTCACAAGACATATGTGACACCTTAAGTAACCTGAGAAGAGGCTTAATCGTATAGTGCTCTGACTTCAGTGCTGCCATGGGCACCTTTCTGGCATCATTTCATCACACTTTCTTTGGAAGGAGGTAAAACCAGTTACTTAATCTTCTCTTCTCCCTCTGCCTCTTATCCATCCTGCATCCATTCAACACACACAAGTTCCTACCTAAATCGTGCTGCTTCTTAGGACATGCTGTAAACAAGATCACTAAAACTATCATTGCTTTTAAAGCTTTCAGGGATCTAGTAATGGGGTGTACTTGCAACCGCTTGTAAAAGAAGGCATGAAAGATTGTGGTAATGCAGAATTAAAAAGGGGCAGAAACTAAAGATGTCTTTGGGAAGAAAAAATATATAGCCCTGCCCTGAATATTGCCTCAACTTCTCAGGAGTGGCTGCCTCCTGCAGTGCACTCCACATTGCCAACACAAGGCCTTTATTTAAAAGCATCTGTTAGAGTAACTTCAACTTTCTCATCATTACTTCTAGTAGTATTCAGAATATCACCAAAGGAAATAATCCTTTTAATTAGTGTCCAACCCAAATGGATGATCACCCGTGCCAGTTCTAGGGGCTCCAATTAGTCAGCTTTCTTCCACAACTTGAAATCAGAGTCTTCTTGGGTGGTAGTGGAGTGCTGGTTAAGAAATCTGTCTTTGTACGGCTACAGAAGTTACTTCAGCACAGGATGTGGTGTCTTGGGACATTGCAGACTAATCAGGGAGATATTTAGCAAATTCAGGAACCTACAGGATAAATAGTGCTAGAGAGTGGGCAACTGAATTTCAATATTAGGCATGAGTGGTGTTTTCATTATTTAATTCCGTGTTTGTGACATATCCTTTTCCTTGTAGACACACCTTTTATTTTGTCATATGTAAAATAAAAAGAAATGATACAAACCTTCTCTTTAAAGTACTTCAGATATCCACTGAAAAATAGTTCAATTAAAAATACATGTGGTAATGCTACCTGAGAATCTAGTGCTACTTCTCCTTTAAAGTTCTTTTGATTAAATACACATTAATCATTGCAGTGAAAACATATAAAGATTTGTACCTTCCAGTAGTAGTATTATAGCAACAGTGACTTCTTGTCAGTTGTGCATTGATTTATAGCAGCTGAAATGGACCAAAATCAAGTCCTTAGGAAGTATCTTGCAGAAAAAACTATAATAAAATGAAAAGAAAAACAAACACCCAAACATGATGTGCAGGACAATACAATTAAAAAAGGAAGAGTAAGAAAAATATTTAACTTGCATCAATGTAAAGTAATCTTTGAAATGGTTTTGGCTAGGAATACTTGTCCAAACTTCACCTGTTTTTCTGATCATGTTATTTAAAATTATTAGAGAGATGGCTCTGCCCAAATCAAAGTGCAAATGAGACCATATGCCAAAGAGAATAGTCAGATTTTTATTCAACAGTAAATGTGAAGTAAAGATAGATAGAATGAAACAGGAGAATGAAAGAAAGGGGGAGAGAAAGGGATTGACAGAGAGTCAGATTAAGTAGAAAACGTATCACCACTTTGTGGATTCCAACTGTGTCCCATTGATCATCTTCTTGTGGTGTTCTTGGTAGTGAGAGTCCCAGTCTTTTTGACGTGATGGTTGCAGTCTGAATCCATCAAGAGTGGCCCAGATTGGTGAGGGAAGAAGCCTGTGTGGTGGAGGAGGAAGGCCCACGTGTGTCAAGTTCAGTGTGGTGAAGGAAGAAGAGTTGTGTGTGAGGGAAGAAGCCGAAGTATGGCTTTTATAGGTGAGGGTAGGTGTGAATGCCTGGAATGGGGAGTTTTATAATGAATGATGTGATACTGAATCATGGTACCCTTTATGTGTCTCTGACATCTAAGATGTTACAGCTGTGTGCAGTGTCCATAATGGTTCATCAGCAGAGATTATATCTTCAGGCTTTGTGTGAATTGTGCCTGTGCTTCCCTGGAGGGGAGTTGTCCCAGATGAGTCATTTCTGTAAGGACAGAGAAACCTACCCCGCCTCACAGGATTTGCCTCTTTCCTTGTCCTATTCAACACCCAGTTTTTAGACTGAGGTGTGCTCGTCCTCAGCACCTGGGCAGTTACTTTGCACATCACCAGCTTGCATCCTGATTGTCTGAGCCATTAGCATTCCAGCATTTCATACTTCTGGTTACATTTTTCTCCTGGGATAACTGGACAACAGTGCCACCTTATCTCAAGTTCCCATCACAGTCCACATTAGTACGTATATTTGGAGAGGGGCAGGCTTTAGTGAGAGTTGCTTCTTTGCACACTTTGCTACAGCAGACAAAAGTCCTTCGGTGATTTTAGTAATGTTTAAGCCTTAAACCATTTCAGTGTCTCACACTCATGTTGTCTGTAAAAGGGCTCTTTTTCCTCATTAGTTTGCTTTAATATGGCATGGTTTCAAGCAAGTTCACCCTTAAGCAACAGCCTTTGCTCTACACACTCCACTCAGCATAACCTAACAGAAGTCATCTTTCTGCAGAAGAAAAATGTCATGAATGAAACAGAAAAGGAAATAACATGAAGCTGTGCAGAAATTAAGTGAATATGAATTCTCACTTCTTTGACAAAAATCTCTCATTTATCAAGATTTTGCAGCATATTCACTGCAAAAGGAAACTCTCCAGCTCCACAGTTCCTTTCCTCTTTCCCTACACTTTCGAAAATGAACAACCAAAGACATCAGAACAGGATGCATAAGGTTTTGTTTCCCAGAGATAATGTTGTCACAATCATACAGCTACACTCAGCCAACCTGGCTGATTCAGAAGGTGTGTACAGTCTGCAGCTATGGCAGGCTGTAACACTCATTAACATCATTTGGTGTTTGCTACTAAAAAGTATGTATGAAAGTTCTCATGGAAAAGACGTGCTTTAGCCATGCACTTTAATGAAACGGACCAGACCTCGTGCACTCTTGACATCCAGTTTTTGTGGCTGGAATACAGTACTGACCGGATTTCCCAGAAACTCAGTGTTTTCCACTATTCATTTTTGCTTCTTCTGAAGTGCAGTTCCTGATCTCACCACTTCCAACTTAAATTAATTCCTTTAATAACATTTTTGGTGCTGTGCCATTCTGCCACCATTTTTACTTCTTAAAGATGAAGCTTTCTACACTGTTATCTCCAATGTACAATTCACATCAGAGGTGGAAGCACAGAATAGCAGCTTATTTCAGGCAGGAAGGGACCTTAGGACATCTATAGACCAACCTCTTACCCAAAGTAGGGCTAGTTGTGGCATCAGACCAGGCTGCTCATGGTTTGTTCCAGGGCTTGAATCCTTCCAAGGACAGAGTTGTCACAGCCTGTTGGGGTAACCTCAATGACCTTTTCTCATAGTCCGTGGGGGTCTGTTAGATACCCCTAAATCTGCCCTGTCTCTGGGTTGAACCAGCCCAGCTGCCTCAGCCTCTCCTTAGGGAGCAAGGACTCCAGACCCACCAGTAGGGAGGGCCCCCCAAGCCCCCTCCAGTTTGTGCAGGTCTTTGCTGTGTTGTGGTCTGAGGTGCAGAGGGACAATCCCCTCCCTTGGCCTGTGGTCCATGCCTCTGTTCATGCAGCCCAGGACACTGCTGGCTGCTTTTGCTGCTGGGTCATGCCATTGGCTTGTGTTCAGCTCACTGCCCATTATCACCTTGAGGCCCCTCTGTCCTCAGCCTGTCTCACTGCGGGGACCCTGCCCTCCCTGGGGCACTGCTTGGCATTTCTACTTGCTGACTTTTGTGGTATTCCTGTCAGCCCATTCCTGCAGGTCCCACTGGCCTTGCCCCAAGGTGTGCTGAGTTGCATGGTGGCAGATTGTTACTGTGAAGAAACCTATGGAAACATAATTGTACATATAAGTGTTCCCAGACTGACCTTATGAATTAATTTCAAAGGCAAAACCTTATGAATAAACATTAGGAGTAGCTACAGTGCAGTCAAGGTCTTTGCCATAATAGTCTTACTGTAAAGGGCACTGAGGAATACAGAGAATAGCTGTGTACAGGCTCAAAAATCTTGAAATAATTGCAAGGTTAGAGACTAGAATACTCCCTCATTACTTCCACAGATCTGGTTAAACAGTCTCTTAAAGAGAAAAAAAAAATGAAAGAAGGAAAAGAAGGAAAGTCTAATGTACTCTATTTATTTTAAAGAAAATTACTTTGGTTTCCTACAGGAAAACAATAATTAAGGGAACAAAAGAAAAAAATTACCTGAAGATAAAGAAGAACATCAGAGAGACTTTAATCTTTTTTTTGCCCCTTTTGCTTTGAAGGGGGAAGAGAAAGAAAGACTACTAAGTGATGGCACCTGGCAAAGGAGCTGTGATCTTTCACTCTCACCTCCAAAGACAGCCCCCAAAATATAGGCATTTCATATATTCAAACATAATGTTGATAACTACAGATTTCTGAGCAGTAGAAGAAAAAATATTCAGGAAGGCTGTCCTGGTTTGAAGCTTTTGTCAAAATTGAAGCTGTTAATCAGCAGAGCTGTTAATGAAACAAAATGCCCACGCAGACCTAGAAAAACAAGTTGAGAACAGGATGGCAGAATTCTGGAGCTCTGCATGCAAATGTGACAATGAAGGCAAAAAAAAAGTTGAGATAAACATTTTGTTTTATTCATAACCTTTTACCAGAAGTGTTTCAGTTCAATATTGACCTTTTAAATTTTATTACTTATTTTGTTTTCTGAGTAACGCTAAGTAATGCATTAAGTAATTTACTGAGTGTTTTTACAAGTTTTATGTAAGTTTTTAAATCACATTTTATGTGATTTAATTGCTGTGGAAGATACATAAGGATTTTTACAGAGGGTTGGATAAAGTTGCATGACTTACGTTTTATTTTTTAAATAACAAGCCAACAGAATATTTGAAGCTCAGCCCTTATGGGTACAGTCATCCTCATTTCCAGAATATTCAGATGTATGAAGATCAGATGAGCATCCATATGTTACAGAAAATTTACACAGAAATAACCTGCAGGGAAGGATTATGGCAGTTTTATAGGGGTTTATATCTTTAGTCATTTTGAATAGTTTTACATGGCTTGACTTATAACTATGAATTATAGTAGCTCTGTGGGCTAAGAAAAGCACTAGGCATATCATGCAATTGATTTTTATGTTCAAACATTTACAATGTCAGATTTGATGGAAAGAGTGCAGAGTAGCCTGAAAAGGGGTGTTTCTATGGGTGTCCTTAAACCTAGAGAAAACCCATAATTTTAAAATACACACAAATAATAGGGTATGTAGAGAAGCAAACAGATTGCATCAATGACACCGGTTCAACTCACAAACGAAAAACCGAAATATGCGACCAGTGGATACATTTGTATTCTCTTTTGCTATTTTTCCATTTGCAAACAGTGGAAAAGAATGGAATAAATGAAAGGCTGTTATTATAGCAATGATATATTTTATGGTACTTCGCATTATCCGGAGATAATGCAATAGCATTTTTGTGGATCACCACAAGTCATAATTCCTGACAACTATAAGCATGTCCACAAAAAAGGTCACAGTTATGGGCTGTCACAGCCCACTGAATAAAATGAAATGCAATACTGTGCTGTCATAACTAGTTGAGTTGAAAAGGGGAGTAACAATTTATTGAGTAGATTAGAAATTTGAAAAGAGTCCACTGCTACAAAAACTGTTTTAATACTAGATATATTCTTACATAAGGCAGAGGGTGTAAAACCATTTGAAGTAGAGGATTACACTAGAAGAAAAGTAGTATATGGCTACAGGAGAGATGAGATAGTGAGACTGTTGTGCTGGACGAAGCAAGCATTATGATGCAAATAAAATGTTTGCAAATTTTGTGGAGACTATCAAACCACTACTGACTGTATGAAACTGCTGAAATTGCAAAATGTTAAGATCTATTCACTAAGTTTTGGTCTGTGTGGGCACAGCCTATATGATAGGTAGGGAGGGAAGGGCATTATCAGACCAGCTGTCAGTATGTAAACAATCTTCATGGCTGTGCACTATTGCTTACTGATGGGTAAAATTATATTATACTGTTTTTCACAAAATGTTTTTCTCCTAAATTACTACTTGCTACATGTTGATGTTTAAAGAATAATAATGCTGTGGTTTGAGTTACACACAACTGACACTGATTGTTTTTAAATGCCTTTAAATTTCTTCATAGGACTAGGTAAAAACAATAATTGCCTCTAACTCGAGGTTAAGTATACATCCTGGTAAAACAGAAACACACATCTGAGACTGCTTCTACATGTTAGTTACATGGGCAAAGGCAGCTTCTTGCCTTGTTTTTGTAGTGGTGATGTGTGAGGGTATTAATCATATATTCATCTGTAATTGTGTAATCACGGAGCCAGAGTGGCTGAAGAGCTTATTTCTTCAAGCTTTTCCTTTTTACTTCGTCTGGATGCTGTTGCAGAAACTGTTCTGTTTTATAATTTGGTGTATTAACTTAAACCAGACACCAATTTTCATTTGCATTATTAATTTCAGGCTTTAACTGCACTAACTGAGGGCAAGATGCCTGATGAATGAGTAGAACTAATACCTAAAGACTGAAAGCTTTGCACACACTGCAGCTAAATCTAACAGAGCCCATGAGGCACAGCCCTGAGGAGGATGTAGGCATGGAAGAAGAGGACAACAGTGACCCAAGTGGGAACCTCCAGATTCGATCATAAAAACCCTGATGGCACAGCAGTGAGATCTTTCAAGTTAAAACTTAACTGAAAGGAGTTTGTCACCACAAACAACAGCAACAGAGAGTTTGCCCAATCTTCAGCACTTTCTCTTTTGGAGGAAACTGTTTTATAGGATTACAAATTTTGATTCAAGTACTTAGGTCAAATAAGGATAACCGCTTAGATTGCAGCCTAACCTGTGTTAGGTTCATGACCTGTATAGAAAGCAAATTCAATCCAGGTTTCATTGAAGACAATAATGCTTACTTTTTGCAGAGTAATATGTTACATTTAATAAGAAAATTTTGATCTTCTTAAATCATCTTGTTGGGAAGACCTATAAATATGGGAAGCATCCTTGACAAGTGGATATTGTCAAGAAAAGAAGTAACTTTATAGCATGCTAGACAAGACACTAGAGCTATGATAACACTTGCAAGATTATGAGCATGGAAGGATTGTGTTTTTTTCTACAATTGTGGATTTTTCTACTTCTATGTGTTTCTTATCAATGCTATCTGTGTCTGTTTTGCTGTCTTCCATCAATTCAATTATCCATATGCTAATAATTTTTAAAATATGGCATGTAGATCACAGTATTTGCCATTCGTCATCAGCTGACATCTTATTCCAAATATAGATGTACTACTTTTCAATGCTATTATTTACTTTTTTAAATTTGTTGGCATCCGTCTGTGGGAAAAAGTCTGGAAAAACTTGTGTATCTCTGTATAGCTAATGATACAGTCCTCTCCATAGCTGCATTTTTCTCACTGCAGTGACATATCGTCAGGTTGTATTAAATCAATAGTCAACTCAGGCAGTCTCAATGTGTTTGATAACTGTGGAATGTATTACATTCTTCTAGCAAACAACTGAGGGAGGCAATACTTAAAGGCAACAGATTTTTATACTGAGAGATTAGGAAAAAAATCCAAAAGTGTGGGTCATGAAATCTGTTTAGATTCAACTTTTGGAGAGTACCAAGTTGTGCTGTCACCAGTAGCTCTTCTCTGCAGTTTTTAGGCAGAGCTGGAGCATAAATCACATGAGCAACAACAAAAAAATGCTATGCTTATAATCATCAGATAATACTGGAGGACAGAAAATGTGATCATTTACATGCAAATAGCTTTGAAGCTGTGCCGAGTCTAAAGGTGTAATGGACTGCATTTATTAAGGTCATATTCCTCAGAGACATTATACTTGCTCATAGGCTTTGTAAGCTGCTTATGTCCCTGCATGACTTCCTGACAGCTGTCTCGCCTTTACTCTCATGATTTCTTCACTTTTCTCACATTTTCCCCATCTTTCATTTGTCTGTGTGTGCCAGTGTCTAACAACACAAATGATCTGTGGCCTCAAAGCCTCAGGGTTCTACACACATAACTAGAAATAAATGGCTTACCTTGATACAAGGTTTAGGCTACTGAGTAAGTCTGCAGATTATTTTCTTCATTATCTTTTTTTTACCTTTTTCTTTTCTATTTTAATTTTTTCTTTTCTCATCCTGTTTCTCTATTGAAGTTCATTCATTTGAATTTGTCAGCTTGGGAAATTAATTTTGAGTACTGTTGCGGACTGTTATTGTAAGGATCCAGAAGGTAAAATATTTTCAGGCCAAAGTACATATTCTGGTCTGCATTAGGCGAAATATTGACAGAAATACAGACTTAAATAAAGGTTTATGCCCTGTCTCTGTAGGTTAAAAATCAGCAATATATCTGAGTGTTTGGGACTCATTCTTCTAGAAACTGGGGTTGTTCAAGTGTGTTATTAAAACCTATCAAGGTTGTAGAAAATCAGAAGTTAGTCACCTGGTCTAATTCAGCCACTGTAGTAATCTTCCTTTCTTCGTTAAGTATGCACCAAGGATCCTAATTTCTTCAAAGGCAAGTTAGCAATCATGTGTATCCCTGTAAGGGATAATTAGACTTTACAGTAATCAACTGTGTCTTTTGACTTCAAAGGTCAAGAATTACTCCAACACATCCCTGACGACTATTCACTTTAAGAGGAAAATAATTAGCAGGCAACTGGAAATAAGGTTCACCTAGGCAGTTATTTCCAAACTTTTAGTTAAATTAAAAGAAAAAAATTAGTTCTGATAAGTTAGAACCATATTAGCAGTAGTTTCAATTTATCTCCTTTACAGCGACATGCAATTTGTAATAACGCTGTTGGGACTCTTCACGAAGATGGACAGGGATGTTCTTTTTTACTAAATAATCAAGTATGTGAAACCTTTCTAACGAATTCAAAAATTCTGAGTGATCAGTGATGTTGCAAACAGAATTCTAAATTTCCCCACTCATCTTTAGGCTTTTATGTTTATTGTAACAAGATTATTTTTTTATTGCCCTCTCTTTGCTTGTGCTCCTATCTCTCATAGAATTCCGCAGGGACACACATAAACAGTTGCTATTTTCCTGAATGTCTGAAGTCTTGCCTCGCCTGCTTTTGTATGGCATTCACTCTCCAAAAGAACACTAGGAGAAAGGAGGTTTGGAAGAACAAATGCTTACCTTAAAGCTTCCTCAAGTGCTTGTTTTTTTCGTAATATATATTGATGGCTGAACCTGCAAACTATGAGATTGATCATGAACATGTTTCTTAAAAATCATATCAGAGGTAGCCCTTGATTTGACATTGTACAAGCAGTCATCTTAGTAACCTAGGCATCTATTTTACGTATTAGGGCATTTAGTTGAGATTCAGTGTTGTGACAGAGTAAGTATTATGTGCAGAATTGTGATAGCTTTTCTGTCAAGAATGTTCAGTGTAGAACGGCTATTACAAAATGTATGAAAAATTTCTCTAAATGTTGCAAAATAGTTCTGAAAGATCCTGCTTCTTTCTGCAAATTCAAGTTCTCATTGTGAGAATATATTATTCTTTTTGAGCATCTCTTGATCTCAGTAGCATTTTAAATGTTTCTATCTACTATTAATAGCTCTAATTACTTTCTATCATGTTTGTGATTAACTGATTTAGTCCATTACATAATTTTGAATTAAATATATATTTTTAGAAGTCAGATTTCCAAGCCTTTATAAAAGTTGGCAAAGGGATCTATTCATAGCATCCTTATTTTCATCCTAAATTTAAGCACACTGTTAAAATTAAAGGAAAATGCAGAGACATGTTTAGTTGTTTTCAGCATTTTTGCCAAAGAGAAGTACGTAGTACCACAGGAGCTATTGTAGGCTCTGCAATTGCAGGAGGTCTGATCCCTACTGAAAGATCAATACAGTGGCTCTCCATTTCTCATTTTGAAAGGAGACATTGTCACCTGGCATCAAAAGAATGCTTTAAAAATGCCCAATATGGTTTGTTCCTTTCTTTGAGGACCAGATTTTACCAGTTTAAACCACTGAGTATTATTCAGAGGTATGTTACTCCAGCAGCAGGACCCAAATGCTTCCACACACACAGCTTAAAAATTAGAAAGGAGTAATAATTTGGAGTTTTCTCCTTAAAAAAATCTTTTTCTCCTACACATCATGTCCACTGGATCACTTTGGGAGGAAAACATGGGAAATAAGCCCATTCGAGCATTCTGAAATCTCTATGTATTGTAAGAAATTGAACTTAATGAAATCATACATTTGACACATTCTAAGAATAATGTTAATTTACAATAAATCAGGAGATATCATTAGATATTAAAATATATAAAAATATTCTTCACTTTTAAAAGAAAATCTTGGCCAACTGTGGAGTTTTAAGTGGTTTTAATAGTAAAATATCGTCTTTTCAGTAGCATAATAATTTCCAGTACCATGATCCCATGGTACCAGAAAGATGTCCTTTTTATTTAACGAACAATCTACTAATCTCTCCTTATAAAATCCTAGCTGTGAAACTTCTTTCAGTCTTTCTGTTTCCCAAGCTTCTTACCTTGCAATTATATATCTGACCTCCCAGCATCCTCAACACAAGAATCTTGTGTTGGAAGAGAGTGAAAAATCTGAAACAGGTCCTAAATTGTTAAAACCTTCTAACAGAGCTCAGAACAGTATAATTAAATTAGCACTTTTCACTTAATTTAGTAATATAATTAATTAATGTTAATAATTAATAATAATTATTTGGGTTTTTGAGTGTTCCACTGAATGAGAAACTTTGTGAATAATCATCTGCTACAAGAACTTCAGACCACTCTTTATCTGTCTGCTTTGTATAAAATTAGCCCGAGGGAATGCACTAGTACACTTCTAGTCAGGACCTGTCAAACAATGCTGACTCAGTTCATAAGACTTGCCTCTCAAGTAGGTGTTACAGAAATAGGTATTAGCTGAAAAATTATTATTGCATGAATACTAAATTCAGACTTCTATTTCAGACTAATATTTCATTTATTCCCATTATTACTGTAATCAATTCATTACCTTCTTTAGACTCCAAATGAGATAGAAGATTCCCTCATGATAAATATGAGCTTTGTACTCTTGCCTAAGATATATATAAATATAATTATACATGCATTTAAAATATTATCATTTGCTTCTAGAACCTAATAAACACAATGTTGATTTTTCTAAGGTGAATTATTTTTCCTTTCACTGTATAATTAAAAAGTCAGTTGCTGCTCTGGGAAAAACACTCTGGTCTTAAAGGTCAGACGACTGGAAATTCCATTCCTAAATTAAGAGCAGCATTTAGGTTGGAAAGATCATTTCTCTACCGAAGTCATTCAATCAGGTTGATTGCAGAGCAGGTTGGATGTAAGCCAGTTCAGTCAGGCTCCATGAAAAGTAGCAGTGGAGAAGAGCTGATAGGGGTGGTGGTGCTGCCCCTGTCACCGTGATCATCTTCCCTGGTTCTCTCTGAGAAGCCCAGGTCAGTCGGCACTAACGACTAGCATAGAGCAATACTGAAGAACAACACACCTGGTGCTGAGGCCTCAGTCACAACACTGTAGAATTGCAGGGAGCTTTCTTTTGGAATAGCCTTTGTTCGATTCAACAGGCATCTAGCTTGTGTGTTTTGCTGTGTAACACAGTAACACAGGCAGATTCAGTAAATGCTGGGAAGCAAGAGACTCACAAAACTCATGTTCAACCTGAGCATGCTGTCAGGAAGAGGGCTTCAGATCTCACTACAGTTGGGTTCAAAGTCAGTAGTTTTCACATATTTTAAACACAGAAGTCTGGCTAGTCTGAGGAAGAGAATATACCCAGTAATTGACATTGCAGCTTTATAAAAATAAAGAAAAAAGAAAATGTAATTTGACATAGAATGGGAGTGCGATGCCAGGCACGAAGGAAGGAGAAAGAGAAGAAAAAAATTTGTCTGATATCCACTCCCTGATCCTATGTTACTTGTGAATTTTGAATACATAAGGCTGGAGATAAAATGTATAGGCAAACCTAAAAATGGTAGTCAGGGTGTCCTGAGTTTGCAGGTAAGCGGGAATAATGAGTACCTCATGTTCTTAATTTCCCACTGTACAAGGGAATGATTCTGTATTGATCATTCAGAGATGAGAAGCCACACTTTCCCACTCCAATTCATGGAATAATCACCCTGCACCTCTCCTCAGAGCAGGGAAGAGTGAGGGGTCCGTGGCTTCAATCTTCCTTACAGTCCATGGAATCTTCTATTGTCTCAGCACAGCAGATCTGTCCTAAGGCCGTAGAGCCTAAACTTGAGTGTAGCTCCCATAATTCTATCTTCTGAGCCATCATTTCAAGTATATGGTGTAAACCCATGGTCACCGTACTCATAAAATTCTTAGAGTTAGCCCTATGAGTAGCTTGGCATATGAAAAGAGGAAAAATATATAGGTCCTAGAACTGGAATGTGCTGTGCAAAGCAGGTTGTCATCCTGCCAATCAAAAATTCACTAAGAAATATGTGCCTAGATCCCCGTGGGCTCTTTCAGAGCTCTGGCTTATAAAAATAAATACCTATCAAATATCACATCTCAGACACATCTTTCTAAGGGCTGAAAAAACTGGCAATCAATCACACTACAATAAAAAGACTCTTATGGACCTTTTTCCCCAAGGATGAGATAGAATTTTTAATCCATAGAATCATAGAATCAGCATGAAGCTCTTCCAGGGGAGACTTAGGTTGGATGGTAGGAAAAGGTTCTTCACCCAGAGGGTGGTTGGGCAGTGTAACAGGCTCCCTGGGGAAGTGGTCACAGCACCAAGCCTGACAGAGTTCAACAAGTGTTTGGACAATGCTCTCAGGCACAAGGTATGATTCCTGGGGTTGTTCTGTACAGTGCCAGGAGCTGGACTCCATGATCCTTGTGTGTCCCATCCAATTCAGGTTATTCTGATTCTATGATTTTAACTTTCATACTACACACAATACCAGAGTGATACAAATGCCTCAGGAAGAAACAGTGGCAACTGCTAGAGAAACTGTTCAACACTGCAAACCTTTGGCTGCTATATGACATGTAATATTAGGAGTCTTAATGGGAAATTGGTGTGTTGTGAATGTTGTGACACAGACAGCTGAGACTGCCTTGTAGAAAAGCCGGTGACCGCTGGACTCCCAGAACAACTCTGTTTCTTATTACTATTATTTTAGTTGTTGCACTAAAGTTTAATGCAAAAGCTCAACTGCTACATTTTGAAAAAAGTAAACAGCATCAAAAAAAAACAGGTTTCACACATGAAAATGGCTGTAACAGTGAGGTCCACCCCTCTTTTGACTCATATTGACTCAATGTAAAGACTATAGAGATGTCAGGGTGACCTGTAAGTAGAAAGATTAAGACTCATTATATTTCCATGGGCTATTGCCACAGGAAATTCTCTGTCTCTTATTTCACATAATTGTTGGAGATTTCATCTTTAATTTTTTTTTTAATTATTATTATTACTGAACACTTTAGTTCCAGCAGAGAAAAGCACATTAACTTACGCCTTGCCAACCATATTAAAATCACAAATCATCTTTTGGGACCAGATGCAGAGGCAGATTGAACATAGCAGGGAATCATGTACTTCAGAAATCTACACAAAGAGTAATTTGGAATCTGGGTACTTCTGTCTTGTATTGTCACTTTTATTATTATCACATCAATATTTTTCCCAAGGGATATAGAAAACTTTCCCCCCCATATTTTATCAATCCATTACATTTCTCCATTTTCAAAACCTTATGTAGAATGCTGTTGCTATACAAGACCTGTTTCCATTCACAATCTGAGAGGGTTGTGTCATTCAAAAGTCCACATCCATCTAGCTGAGGCTGTGTATGTTCCCACAGAAAGTTCCAAGCCCCAGCTACCTAGCAAGAGTGAGGGACCTACAAGCTTCATTTCTTTCTGATTAAGTAAGATTGTCTGGAACATTAACAGAACTGCAGATTTTGGCCTCTGGAAGATGGTTAATGTCTGACATATTTTCTTACTGATAGTCTAACAGCAATTAGTTCAAATTACTCTCCCTCTCACTTTTGACTTCTCTAGAATCAAGGACGGGCATAAATAGTGATATATATCTAGTTCCTGAATCTACTTCTGGTGTTCAAGTGAAATATTTAAGATGTCATTTGCTATTGTTCCACTACTAAATGGTCATGTTCCAGAATAAACATCGCAAGAGGTGAAAATTCCCCTGAAATATTGTTATAATATACATATATATATAAAACATGTATACGCATTTAGGTATATCTGTATACACAAATAGGATGTATTAATGATCAATAAAATCTCCTTCTATGTTATACTGTGTTATAATCCTAAAAAAATCATATATTACATCCTGTCATATCTCTCCATCCATATGATACAATACTTACAAAGGAGATATGCTATTTAAAAAAATAGTGTCAATTTAGGCTTACATTCCACCTATGAGAGTCTCATATGAAGCTATTTTTCCCCATTTTCCTGTCCTTTGCTGTGAACACAAAGACTGCATGTGAAAAAGGCCTCAAAGGCCTCTTTGACTGGCCTGAAGTAGCACAGCTCAGGGGTCTTTGCATGTGGAACCAGAGCAGGTCCTGGAAAGCTTCACTATGGGAGAAGTGGAAGAAAAAAACTCACCTTTGCCTTTCACTCAGCACAAAGCCAAACCTGGGTCCTTTGCTGTCCTCAAGTCCTCTTTGGGGGCTGATAAAAAAACCCTGATGTCCTTCTTGTGATTCCTGTGATGATTTTCCTGCTGTATGGGTTATACTCCGCTTTGTAGAGTTCGTGGAGCATGGGAAGCACTGGAAGTGCTAGTGTGGGCTTCAGAAACCTCCTGTGAATATCCAGGTTTGTCTCTGCATAATCACACAAGTGATGTTGTCAGTTTGAGCCTCCATGAATTTCATAGAGAAACAGAAAAGAAATAAAAAATATGATAAAGGAATTAGAATTATATAGTGCCTTGAGATAATGCGTTTCATTTGTATATCTGCATTTAAAGGAGGGGTAGCTACTAATTTTCTCACTGCATTCAGGAAAACTAAAGCACAGAAATACAAAATGATTTTCCCAATATTACCTTGTGTATGAAAAGTGACCAGAAAGGTCACCTGATTAAAGCCTTTGGCATATGCCCTGAGCCAAATGTGTTACAGTATTTCCAAAAAACACGGTTCAGAAGGTTTAATAGAAGAAAGTTCCCCTTTAAATAATAAAAAAATAGCTTCACTTAAATTATTTGACAGCTATTATTAACTTAAAAATATATTTCTTCACTACCCATGGCAGAAAGAGTGTGAGAGACAAAATTGGAATGACCTACATGTGCTGATAAAGTAGAGTTTGCAGTGATGGAGGCAATTGTCACTTGATGGTGCTGTGGCTCCATGGCTGTCTTTTTCCAGTTTTTCCATATTACCACATCTGAGGTGCAGAGTATAAATCTTCTCCAGAAAACACAGATTTCAGAAGTTCAAATAAAGACCATTATATCAAATGTGCCTCTAGCATGGAGCCAACCAACAGCAAGGCACTCAGGCCTGAGGAAAAGATACGCTTGTCTATCAGTGTATGCTGGGTGCTTGATGAACTGCTTACAGAACGGGTACAGTGAGGTTCCAAGTGATAAATGTAAAGGAGAAATACAGGAAGATGATGAAACAAGTCATCTGAAACCAGGATCTGAAAATTTAGAGTGCCACAAAGGTTTTCACTCCCATTTTACGTTACTTCTTAACGGTGTTTTGACATTGACTTTAGGCACAAGTGGTAAACCTGTAAAGCTGGAGTTGAGATATAACAGTGAATGGAAAAGCTCTCTTTTTAGAATGCACATAGTTGTCAAACATTTACACCTACACAGAGAACATTAGCACAATTAAAATAACTAAAACAATTATATTTTAGGGGTGTTTTGGAAAAAAGATGCAAGTTTTCAAGGAAGGTGGTTATCTAAAAGTATGTTTAGATATTAATGTACAGGGCTTCAATGACCCCTTCCCCAAAACAAAGCCCCGAACCCATAATCTTTTACCGAATTCAATTTTCTGTTTTCTTGGTTATTTTTATTTGGAGATGGAAAAGAGGAGGCAGCTGAGCAAAATAAATATAGAATGCCTAATTAGTAATGTGGCCCATCACTTCCATTTTAAGACTCTGATTTCGTTTGTTTATAAGTTTGCCAAATTTCAGCCATCTGGACAGAAATTTCTCAGCCTGTAGGTTGACTGAAAGAAACCAAAAAGAAAAAAAAAATAAAGCTATCCAGGTATTTTTAGGGATTGAAATACAAAAAAATACTTTGTTCCACCATTGAAAAGGAAAAATCTTGACATTTTCCCTGATAATTCTGGTTCTTTTTCTCTTGTAATAAAAGGTCTTGACAGGCGGTAGAGAGAAGGTCTATGTAAGAAATGTGACTTTTTTTGTCTACATTACTAAAAATCTGCAAAGGTAGGTCAAATTTAAAGACTTCTGTTTTTTGGTATTGCATAGTGCAGTTCATGCCCTTGGAAGACTTGTTTACTTTAAAGATCTTAAATCTTCAAAGATTTCAGTCCCACTGGTCATGCTTCAATGGACAGAGAGTCCTTGAATCTGTAGCTGGGTTCCTGTGGGCCTCGCAAAGTGCCTGTACTGACTGTGCAGAACACATTTTTAGACAGCCTAATTTTGGGCACTTTTTTTTGTTTTTAAGTCAGGAAACAGATATCTGTTTATATATTTTATTTATATTTATATTTATATATTTTATATCTGGAAATAGATATAAATGGAATGGAAAAAAATTGAGAAGAAACTGGAAAGAAAAGAACTGCAGAACTGGGGCTTGGAATGTCATAACTAAAAACTGAGGAGAGAAGAGGCTCGATGGAAGATTTGAGAATAAAGGAGGTGGAGGGGTAAAGTTTTTAAGAAATGCCATGGTAAGCCTATGAACATCAGTGGGCATTTCAGAACCTGAAATAGTACCTGAAGTTTTTCTGTCCCATCATATATCTGCTCTCAGCAAGTCTCCATGAAAATCGAAGGCCAAATGTTCTTTCTTTAATCCTGCACAGATGAGAACACTGTAAACCAGCTATTCTAGTAATTCAAGTGCTAAAAATGTGTTTAGTGAACCCTACATTAAGAAAGACTTGCTATTAAGTGTGTGGGTTTATTTCCTGATTTAACCAAGGAAATTTTACTATGTAACCCCCCTAATTCTTGATGTTGCAGGCAAGTGTTAAAAAGAGCTCAGTGTTTTCCAGGTAATTAAGTACTATATTACAATGTTAGCATAATCCTGATCTTTCATGGAGCTTTTTTGAGCACTTAACTTTGTAACTCAGAGAATATACTTTTAACGAGCAGTTTTAAGTAAAACTGGTGTTATATGCAATATCAGGAGTTCTGAATTTTTTTGAGAAGAAGAATATTGAAGATTAAGTTTATCAGAGATGTGCAGTATTCTGTATGTTTCCCATGGAACACAGAGATAGTAATTCTGATGCTTTTCAAATATACTCATTTCACACACACTCACCACAGAAAGTATCCTGTTTTGATGAGATAGCGTATGGTAGCTTTGAACTAGGTTTTACATCTCAGGCTGTTTTCCATAGGCTTTACAGGACTACTGTCTAAAAAGTTTTTCTTAATAGGAAGAGACAGTCTGAGGATCTGTACACTGAACTAGATCTTGTTCAGGTTTTGCTTCTGTGATAATCTGTGACGTTGGGCAGCATATTTTATTTAAGTACTTATTGGTACAAATTCGTGTATTTAAAAAAATATCTTTACCTTCGACATATACTAAGTATTTGTTAGACAGTGGTGAAACGGAGTCTTGACTATTTTACAGCCTCCCTACTATGAAATAGGGACAGGATTCCTCCATGTATCCCTTTCTGGTTTTCTGAAGATTATTTAGACTGTAGAAACATTTTGCTTCCCTGATGTACAACATTGTCAGCCACTCAAAGCTTTTCATACTTGCATAGTATAAAAACACACATTTAATGCCTTAAGCATACATTTAATATCTTACAGAGGAGAGTAAACATTCAACATTTTGCATAAAAATAACTGTCATGTGATTTCTGACAAAGTTTTAGCAAAAATGAAAATAACATTGAAGGATGAACTGCAAACACCAGACAGATGTGTTCAGAGTACTTGCTGTGAGAAATGCAAAACTGATAGCAAATTGCTGTAAGGGTGATCAAATAGCCAACTCATGAGGACAAGCATACCACCAGTTATGGTGAATATAATGAATAAAAAGGCATAAAATACTCTTGATGAAGAATATAAACACATACACACAAAGTAAGCACAGAAAAAAAAAGGAAGAAAAATGCTTACAGTGTGAATTTCCAAGCAAAAGTGTAGCAAAATTAAAGGTATAAAAAAACCTGCTGGAAGTTGGCAGTTCAGAAGGGAGCAGATATTAACCTCAGGGTGATTTCCATCTGTTATTCCAAACTAATTTGAACAGCTGAAGTCAGGTAAAGTAATATAAGTATATGTATAACAGGCAAAATTATAATTTTAACTTCTTTACACCTGGAAAAAGTATTATTAAAGTAGGTTTTATTTTACCCAGGGGGGGAAAAAAAACCTTTTTGTTTTTGTTCTTTCTTTTATCTTCCCTACCAACAGTTATGTATTTCAAATATGTCTAGTCATTAAGAAACTGATGGTCTAATGAGCTTAAATTACTGTTGCAATGAATGATAATTAAAAATTGGTGTATGACAATCAGCCATCTTTCTATACGGATCTTGCTACTAGATGCTGCTATACAACAGAGTAATGTAATGACATATTTTAAACTGAAAAAAAAAACCTTCTGGATTTTAACAGAGTTGGGGGTTTTCTTTAATTTACTTCAAAATAAATTAGTTTGTTCTTCAGTAAACAGGAGTAGAGATGAGTGTCTCTCAGAAAATGTGTAACAAAAATCGTATACTGCTGTGCCAACGTGTAAAGGTCATGGTGTATCTGTGCTAAGAGCAAGAAACTTCACCCAGTCTTCCAAACTTAGCTCCTCCAGCCCCATAATCCCAGTGCCCTGCATTAAAAAGTGGCTGTATATTTTATTTTTAACCATTGTTTTTTACATTGTCAAAGCCAAAAATAGCAGTTTTAGTTCTGTTTTTATGGCTTGGAAATAAGTACAAAGTAGCTCAGCAAACAGAGTAATTTTAGTTGATTTAAAAATAATAATGATTCTAATAGATTTTGTGTGTCAGGATCATTTATTTATACAGATTAGTGTATATTTATATAGCCTTTGTTACAAAACCCATGAGAATTACCTAATGAATCTGAATTATGAACATTTTTCTTTCCGCTGGGAAGGGATGCCGGTGGATATGTGCTGTCAGAAGTACTATCCAACCAATTTGCCATCTGACTGTATCTGCTTTGGAGGCCTCTGCTGTTGGCAGAAGAGAGAAATGACACTCAGACATGATCAGCACAAGATATTGATGTCCACCTAACGTAGCATTTGCTCTGAGCTTTATAGCACCAAGTTCACAGTAATCTTCTGAAGGCATAAGCACACACATTCACACACTGAGCACAACACAAAAACACTTAATGAGTCAGATATTTATTGTTTGTTTCCCCACAACAGACAAAGATAAATGACTGTTTTGCCTAAAGCTGTATTTAGAGGGAGCTTTACAAAAGTTATAGCAAAATGTAACCATGGTACCCTCAGTAGTCCTTGCTATCCAACTAACAGATCTAGTAGGGCTAAGAATTTGTTCAAAGGGGCTTCATGTAGTCTTCTGGATTAAAAGACAGCCTTTAATATTTTCATGATACTAAAACAAAAGTAGAAAGTCATTGAACTATTTAGGTGAATAGTATCAGAAGGGATAACCTTTTCATGCTTAGAAGGTGATTCCTAACATTTATACATGACCTGGTCTTCAGCTCTCTTGCACAGCTCTTGCAGTTGTTCATAGGTTGTATGGGCCAGGTCTAATCACAGTACGCAGAAGGACCCAGAGTGGCTGAAGGAGAAGTGATGGTCAGAGAGACACGCTAGAGTAGAAGGCATTTGCAGCCTTCTACTCATCCTGACATGTTGTTTAGGCACTTTATAATGTAGGCAAAACCCCATGTTACTGTTGCTACCTACCAGTTTCTAAATGTTTGCCTTCCAGACACACTTCAGTGAATATATACCCAATAACACTTTCTTCATGTACGGTGTAGTTTTAATGTTCTTCCTATTAAAATGATTTCCATTACAAAGTGGATATTATCATTGTGTTGACTCTAATGACATGATATAAAAATATTATAAGGTAAGTGGTATCAGAGATTTTATATTCAGAATAGATTATTAATAAATGCTATCTCAGCCTGCTCAGTGGAGTGAAATGGAGGAGCAATAAATAGCAATAGCTGTGGTGGCCTATATTCGTGTCTCATGCTGGATTCATTCCAAAGGTTTGTCATTCATCTTGTTATCAATGGTCGTTTGGGTTGAAGCACAGAAAGTGGCCAGATATAATGTGAAACATTGCTTTCTTATTTCAAAATTCACTGTAGAGATTTAACATTTTTCATGCCAAGCTAGTGTACCAGGAAAGGGGGGAGAAAACTTTGATCTTAAAAGATTTACTCAGGATTTTCAAGTAATGGGTGAATTTACGACAACATTTCTTAAGGAAAATTGAGAAAGCATATTGTGGTGATTATATATGCCCAAAATTTAGTTAGAGTCAGCCAGACCACCTAGCAATAGTAGCTTTTCTGCATTGGTGAACAAACTTTTCCAAACCGAAAAGGTTTGACTAGTTTTAATCACAGAAACAGATTAGTTTGGGTTGGAAGGGGCCTTAAAAGGTCACACAGTCTCATCCCCCTGTAATGAGGAGGGGCATTTTCAACTAGATCAGGTTGTTCAGTGCCCTATTCAACCTGACTATGAATGTTTCCAGGGGACAACCTATTCCAGTGTTTCACTACCTTCATCATAAAAGATTTCTTCCTTATATCTAGTTGAAATATACACTCCTTAGTATATGCACTATATAAGTGTGGAAAGAAAGGTTCCACTGAAGACTGAGGAAAAAACACTGAGTATCTCAGCTTTCTCCTCATCCATCAGTCCCAGTTTGCTACTTATTTTAATTGGTCGTAGGGGTGGGGGGGAAGATACATTTTCTTTTAACCAGCCCCTTCCACAAAGTCCCAATCCAAATGAGAATAATCACGTTTTATCAATTCTTATTAGCAAAAAATTAAGCATCATCCTGTTACTACACTGCCAAAGTATGTCAGTGCAACACCAGATTGATACTCTCAGGCTTCCAATCTTCTCTCTTCATAAAGTTGTCTTTATTTTCAATAAAAAGTGTGTTTATTCCAGTTTGACTGTTTTCCCTCTTTACAGCAAAAGGAAATTGTGCTAAATGTTTACTTTAAGGTGTTTTATTTCAAAATATAGCTTCTGTATTGTATTTGGTAACAAACCAGGGATGAAAAATACTCCAACAAAACAAAAAAACAAGAAACCATTAAGCAGCTATATAAAACAGAAATTGGAAACTGCTGTGAAATTGTATCTAATGCAACAACTCTCCATGAATGCTAGTCACAGAACTATTAGATTGGCAGATTTGCTCTTTTGTCTCCTTAAAGGGCTGTGAGCACAGCAAGTACTCTCAGTATTTGCTCTGAGGCATAAATCATTGTGAAAACAGCATCTTACTCCAATAAAGAGATTTTTCCCACAAAAATTCCTTAGGTGTCTCATGTACCTTTTGTTTAATTGCATTCTAGTTTCTCCTTAGATAAAAGACTTTCAGGTAACGAGATAAGAGATATTTGTTATTAATCTAGTGCATTGGTGACCTGTGTTAACTAAGTTTTTCCTGGGGAAAGGAGGGAGGAAAACCAGGAATATACAGGATGCCACAATAATAGAATGCATTTTTAATGTTTAATTAACTGTTAATTGCATGCATATGTAATGAATATATATATATATGTGTCTGTGTGTTTGTGAGTGTGTCTACTGTTTTTATATAGATATATATATATATAGAAAATGAGCTACCACTACAGAACTTTCATCTAATGCTTTATATAAGGTGTTACTTTGGAGGTGTGGTCTATGGGGTAGTACCTGGCAAATGTGTTATATTCTGTGTCTTCAAAGTCATGACATGGTGTTATTCCACTAACAGAGATTTTTGGTTGTGTACAAGATTAGAAGAACATTTCTTATGGGTCTGGACAGAATTTCTGCTCTCAAAATAAAAATTTTTGCATATTTGTGGATTTTTTTCCTAATTTTTATATATGCATTAATAAAATTATTTTTAGAACACTGCTTATTACTATATATTAAATTCCTAGGGAAAACTGTGTTTCAGCAAACGAAAATGATGCTAGCTGATTGACAAAGATACTGTGTAACATAAAATTGACTTTTTGAAAACTGCAAATGACTGTGAATAGATGTTATGAAGCTACTTTCAGATTGGTTTCTTCATGTATTGTGAAGCATGCTGCCTTCTGCAATACTATACACATCCTCAGGTGTCTGCAACAGTCATAATCCAAGGTGCAAAATGAGAGTTACAGAAATATTAAATTAGGTGGGCTATACATCAGATGTCTCTGTGTTCTTTTTTTTAAGCCTAAATATGATGAGGTTTAGATCTGGAGTTTAAGCAGATCTAACCCTAACCCTAACCCTAACCCTAACCCTAACCCCTTCTTCATGATAGCAACCACATCTCTAGCTGATCATTTTCTGAAGCCATTCTGAAGCCTGTCACCACTTTCTCTCTGTTCAGAGTCATATATTACTTTTGTATTTGAGACAAAGCAGACAAGAACACAACCTCAATGCTTTATGATTCAAGAGGTCTAAATATTTAGGAACAAAAGAAATCCAAGTAATTGTCTACCTTGATTCAGTTATGGGAGATGTTGCACTTTCAGTTATCGTATGAGTCGATTATTGGAATAGATCTCCTTGTGCCGAAGAAAAAGTTGTTCTTGAAAAAATAGGTAAATGATTGTAACTTTATTCTTCTTAAACAAAAATTAAATTTATGAGTCTCTAAAAGTTTTTTTTCACTTTTCTTAATTCTTGTTTTAAATTTACTAGAGAGAAACTTATCTTCTGTCACCCAGTTATCATTGACTGTCTTATTTTTCTGTGTTATCCCTTGTTATCAATTGTTACCTCTTGGCTTGGATGTGATTACAGCCTTCTCATGATGATCCTCATGATTAATACATGTGTTGATAAAAAAGTGCTGTACTAAAAAAGATCTGTTGTCCACCCAGTTCAGCATCTTTTCTGCAGAAAAGCTGTTTATATTGACAAAAACTAAAGTGAATCGTAAATGGCAATTTTTTTTCCCCTTAGATGATATTTAGGCCATCTGCTTCTATAAAGATCTCTTTGCAGTTACTAGTAAATATCAGATTAGGATTTCAGACATAGTATTTTGTCTGCTTCCAATATTTTTTCTGTTGTAGCTAATTTGTAAAATGAACAAACAAAAAAAACTTTCCTTTTAAAGGTTTGGGGCTCCAACTACATCATGACAGAAGTTTATCACCTCCAGGCCATCACTTGTTTGATTGCCCTGACACTGAATAGTTGAGGATGACTGGTGGCAGAAGAGGAGGGGGAACCTCTGGGGTCTGGGTGTTCAGCCCATTACCCCAAGGGGGGATGTTCCCCCTCTGTCCCTTCTGCCACGTGGCCCCGGGAGCCTGGCCAGGACCACACAGAGACCACGGTGGAGAGACGAGCAAAAGAGGAAGTTTATTGTCAGGTACAGGGTTATATGCGTTTCAGGGGGGTTGTAAAATCACCAATGAGAGGTCTCAGGGGGTTACAGAATCTTCCAATAGCAAACAGGGGAAAGGGTTAAAAGGACAAATGAGAAGACCTCCTGGTATCTTCCCAGGACATTCCTGCAGCTAGATAACAGTTGTTACAGGGGATTTTGGGAAGAAGACACAGTGAGTTTGCAACAACCACAAAAGCCATCTTGAAGCACTTCACTTAAACCTTAAAACTTCTGTTTTTCTTATATATTGCAGATACACTGCAACAGATGACCATGGCCTTAGATTTGCCTGCTGATAGAATCATTTGATTGCTCCCTAGTCTACTAGGGAAAATAGGTCAGGTTAGTTTAAAGCACTCATTTTGATTGAAAGTTTATGGAGCAGATCAACTGGCAGAGTAGCAAGACGTGGCAATTGGTGGGATACGGCAGGGTGATGGAAGCTGGGACTTATGTCTCTCCAGGGGCACACCAGAACCTGAGTAAGCTATGTGTGGTTTGTATCAAGATTTTTTTGTTATGTTCCTTAACAGGATATTTTTATTTGGAATCTATGATAATTGTGCAGATAGCAGTTCTTGATCTTGGGAACCCAACACCTACAGCACCCTCAGCTCTGTTGGGTTTCCCTGCCTTTATGAGAAAGCTGATGTGCTTTGAGGATGTGACCCCTTAGGAGAGGGTTGCTGGGAAGATCTCTGCCGAGGGGCTGCCAGATCATGCCAAGGTCTCTGCCAGAACACGCTCAGGATGAACCAGCAAGGCATCCTGAGGTTCATGATGGGAGGAGGATGAGCTCTACTGTTGAGCATATGGCCTGGGAAAGGAGACCTCTGGGCTCTCCCTACCCCTGGCTACTGAAGCTGCTTATTTCTATGCTTGCATTACAGAGTTTGAAATGGTGAATTACAGAAGGACTCCATATTCACCCACTACTCCTTATAACAAGGAAGGAAAGTTCTCATTTTCCGGGTGATGAAGGAACACTTTTTCAGTAATTTTTATCTGCTTGACAAATTGGTGCAAATGTATTAGTAGTCTACAGCAGCAGGACCTGAATTTTTTTTCAGCTGGTTAACTGTGTCCATTTCATCACAATTCTCTCTTTTAGTTGCTCAGCTGGTAGCAGAGCATTAACAGCAATTTACATTTCATCTCATCACTGATCGATCTCATTCACCTGTTTAACACCTCTGTCACAGAACAATGGAGGTATTCTCTAAAATATTGTTCTTCGCTCAGTAGGATCGATTAAATATAAATGCCTATTGGTGTTCTGTGTTTCAATGTGTCTGGCTAGCTGCTAGCTTTAGAGCTGCCTGAAATTTTGTAGTGCACCACCACAATTTGTTTTCCTTTTTCCTGAAAATGCAAAATTTGGAAATCAAAAGAAGAAACAATTATTTTTTTTTTTTACTAGTAATTGCTGTTATATGGCACAGTTAATAATGCCACTATTTTGCATTCTGGGGATTCATTATGGTGTTATTGAAATATACTTTGATTTTAAACCAATAGAGGTTTGACAGAGGTTTTCTGTTCCTCTCCTTGTCTGTCAGAAATCAGCCAACCTGAACAGCAACCACTTTGCTTCCCATTCTTCTGTAGGCTACTTGTGAGTTACTTATATCGAGGCTTGTGTCCTGAAAAAAATCAATGCAAAATGATTCATCAGTTTCTAGGGGATTATGAAATTTAAATGACAATGTGTTAGCTATTGTTCATGAGGCATGTTCAGCGCCAGAAACATATTTATTTCAATGACCTTATGGCAACATCATGTTTTAAGAAGCCTTGGGCTATTGCTCTAACCACTAATCCATGTGACAGGGAGCTGAGTCTCAGTCTTCAGTTCTGGAGTTATACTTTTAAAGTCAGAAGAAACCACAGTATCATGCTGGGTGCCAGTATGCAAAGCAGCACATCAGATGAAATGTCACACTTTCACATTTCAGTGCATGTGGATAGACTGGAATTATACAAAGACCTGTGCAGAAGTGAAGCATCAGGTTTCTAAGGAACTTTTGTCTGGACATAAACATTTCTACAGAGAGGTATCTTCAGAATAGTGGGTCCCATCTGGCTTTTCAGATCTTGATTTAGTATGTAGGAATGGCAGTTTGAAATAAGTCTTGGTCTTGTTTTTCATGCCTCTGGCAACCTCAGCAAAAGTCCACAACTTCTTTGTTTAGGTGTCTCCTAGCCCTATAATAGTATCAAATCTTCAGGCATATAAACCTTCATCAATGAAAGTACCCAGGGTTATTTTCAGTGTTGTTCGAGTGGTGTCTTCTGAAAGCAGCTGCACTCAGACAGCTAAGATGAGGCTGGATGTGGCACTGAGTTCCATGATCTAGTAATCACAGTCAGGCTGGATCAAGGGTTGGACTTGATGATCTCAGAGGTCTCTTCAAACCCAGTTAATTCTATTTTTTTTAATGTGATCCAGAGGCTAAAGGTTCTGGATCTAGCACTGTTGTGAGAACATCACTGATAGGCAGTGCTTTGAAGAAAGCAGTTAGAGGATACTTAGCTGACTTTTATATTCAGCAGCCCAGTATTCAGATGTAGGATATTGAAATCCAGTTCCGTTCACTGCCATTGTGGGAAACAAAACGGTGAGCCAAAGGTGGACCAGATACTCTGGCTCCTGTCTCTCCAAACACAGAACCTGGCTGGAGTAGTGCCTCTCCTCTTTCCACACACACTGCATGCTGCACAGAAAGTGTTTCTAATTTTTGCCATCATCACTGTTATTCATCTCACATTTCTTGTAAAGACAGTTTCAGAGCAAAGAAAGATTCCCTGTGTCTTTGAAGCTCTGTTTTGGACTACCTAACCATTTGGATCTGAAAGACAATAGTTGCACAGTAACATTGACAGTTCTGCTTATAGCTGAATATGTTGCTTAGAATAAATGCTCCCATTCTTTCACATTTAATCAGCCCATAGACAATCTCATTTTGACTCTCCAGCTGGGGTTCCTGGTATGGTTGTAACAAATTCTAGCGATCTGTTCCATAAAGCTCATGATCCACAAAACTTGGGTTTTGGTGGATTTCTACAGGGAATATCTATGATGTAATAATGCAGATGAGACACTCTTTAATGGGCAGCTTGAGTAATATCTGAGACAATTGTGTCTTTTTCTGAATATTAACACTTCCAAACTAACATCAAATTATTTTGAAAGTGTTTCATGTAGGGGAAGACATGGTTTGTACATTTTGATCTTGCTTGCAGTATTTTGTTCAGAAGACCATTTTGCAGAGACAGGAAATGACCAAAACCTCAACCAGATGCTGCATTTTAGAGAAAGGATTGTTGTATGGGAGTGTGGAAAGTTATTCCAAAGGCTGACACTCTGTGTAACTAAAACCTTGTGTTGCTTTTAATTTGTTTTGGTCTTTTGTTTTGTAGTGAGGGTTTTTTCGTTGATTTTGTTTGTTTGATTTATTTTGGTTTCTTCCTGTTGGACTGCTAAGAGTTACACTGGTAAGACACTTATTTGCTTCTGAAAATATGAAAGGACAATTTATGGAATTAAAAATACACATTTAAGTCTGCCTTATTCACGAATGTGGCTAAAACCCTATAGATAATATACAGTTGTTAAAACATATGTTGCCTTAATTGCCTGAGCAATGCTGGACATATCTGTGACACTGAGAAGGTCTTCCAGCTTGGCAGCCAAATAAATTTATGAAATACTACCCAATTAACATTGTACATAAACCCACAAACATGTACATTTATCTTTGCCAGCTATGATATAGATAAAAATTTATTCTGCTTTACTTGTCAGTTTTGTTTTATGTCTAAAATATATTGGTCTAGTAATAATGACAATAAGCATTCTTTTATCTAATTTATTATCTAATTGTCATATTTCCCAAACCTCTCATTTCAAAAAGTCAGGATAAAGACACAATCCAGGACTAAAGATGAGCAATTTTCTATTTTGGTATGACAATTCTCTTAAGAATGTTATGTTTTTTGCATTGCCAAATACAGAAATGAGAAATTGAGGGTAATCAGTAATACTCCTGACCAGTTAGTGGTTTTAGAATAATATAGAGTAGATACTTAGAGATCACCTGTTTTGGAAGAACCAAGTATTTATATTTGTATTCTGCATAATGTTTGGCACACTGGAGCAAATTACCTAGTCTGAGGTCTGTAAACAATGTTGGGAAACAGATAATTCTACTAAGCAACAAGGCAAAATTAATGAGACATCTTCACAGACAGTAAAAGATACACAATCCAGAATATGTACAAGTCAGGAAACTTATTCTTTAGGAAGTTTTGGTTTTGGTGGAAGAGGATCAGATTAGGGAATACTCAAGCAAACTGGAAATGAATAAGGCCATAGGCCCTGATGAGATGCACCCACAAGTGCTGAGAGAAATGGCAAATGTCATTGTAAGACCATTCTCAATAACCTTTGATCCATCAGGGAGACTCCAAGAAGTGCCAGAAGACTAGAGAAAGTCAAATGTCATTGTTGTCTTGAAGAAGGGTAAGAAGGAGGAGCGAGGGCACAAGAAGTTGATCACACTCCCTTTGAACTCTGGGAAGGTCTTGGAGTAGCTAATCTTGGAAGTAATTTTCAGACTCATTAAAGACAAGCAAATCATCAGCATTGCTTCACTAATGGGAAATCTTGTTCAACCAGCTTAATAAATATCCTTAATGAAGTGACTGGCCTGGTGGATAAGGTGAGAGCAGTGGATGTTTTCTACCTGTACTACAGTAGTGCTATAAGAGTTTCATAGAGAAACTGTTGATGGATGAGCAGATTGTGAAGCAGATTGAAAATTGGCTAAATGGTTGACCCCAGATGGTGGTAATAAGCAGCAGAAAGTTTAGTTGGATGCCAGTGACCAGCAGTGTATCCTAGGGATCAATATTGCATCCAGTCCTTTCCACCACCTTCATAATAATAATAATGATGGCAGGTGTGTACCCTCGGCAAATGTGCAGGTGACACTAAATTGGAACCAGAGGGCCATGCTGCCATCCAGAGGGATCTCAACAGCTGGAGAAAGGGGCTGTCAGGAACCTCATGAAATTCAACCAGAAGTTCAAAATCCTACCTTTGAAGAGGAGCAATCTCAGGCACCAATGTTTGCTGGGAGTTGCCCAGCTGCAAAGCAGCTTGGCGGAAAATGACCCGGAGGTCCTGGTGGACGCTAGTTTCAATATGATTCAGCATTGTGCTCTTGCTGCAAAGATGGCAAATGGGCCACAAAGATGAACACCTCATGTGTCAAGAAAGGTTGAGAGAGCTGGGGCTGTTCAGTCTGGAGAGGAGACGGCTCAAGAGAGAATTTTAGCCATGTATATAAATACTTGAAAGGAGGGGGCAAAGAACATGGAGCAAAGCTCTTTTCAGTGATGTCCTGTGGCAGGACCAGAGGCAATGGACACAAATTTAATGACAGAAAGTTCCCTCCGAACCTAAGGAAACAATTTTTTACTGTGAGGGTGACTGAGCACTGGTGTATATTGCCCAGAGAAGTGGTTGAGTCTTCCTCCTCAGAAATATTCAAAATTGACATGTGTGGACATGGTTTTGGGCCATGTGCTCCAAGTGGTTCTGTTTGAGCAGCAGGATTGGACCAGACGATGTTCAGAGTTCCCTTCCAACCTCAACCATTCTGTGATTCTGTGTAGGTATGTACTTTTTATTTCTTTTTTTTAACTTCAGTCACTGATGTGTTTGACATAGGAAAAAATGTCTGTCCTCATTATCGCTTGTGTATGTTAGGCTGAGTAAGCTGAATCACAAATAAGTTTCACTGACTGACAGCCCCACTCCTCCCACCACATGTTTAAAATTTATAAAAGCTCCTACCTTCCTAGAGTAAAACAAGTAACAAGGATTATGAAGAGAAGAACATCCAAGAGTTAATTAAAATTCAATAACAGAATTTGATCAGGTAATTTTCTTTTAAACCCTCCCATCTGTGCAACCAATAATCACAACTGATATAATTATCCAATTGTTGTTCAGTATATAGCAATCTTATTGCTGTAAACAAAACACTATGTTAACATTAATTGCTTTTTAATGATGCCTTTTGTGCTATGGCTACAAAACATCTATACTAAAATTAACAACTTGGAAATTGATGTTCTGTATACCTTAGTTCCACCCACTCCTTCCACCTGGCTGGTGAAGAAATGCAGAGCACATCTGCAGCCTTCCAGTTCTCCTCATAACATTCAAAAAATCTTTATCTATGATCACCCTCAGATGAACTGGAAATACGACATCTCCTCACTCTACAAGTATATCTATTTTATCTCTTCTTTATGATTGTAATTTCAGTCATTTTTTCCTGACATTTACTGCTCATATATCAATAAATCTTTCACAGTATTGTCTCTTTCTTTAACACTTTGCAGTATATATATCTAACCCTTGTAGTATTTTTTGTTTGTTTTGGTTTTTAGGAGGTTTGTTGACTCATACCAAAACAAGTTCATCTGTTAGCATGGGCACTGGATGTCCTTCTGGGACAAAAAACTTCAAACAATTAAAAAAAAAATATTCAGAGCCATAACTTTCTGTCCTGCTGAGTATTTTCTGTAAATAAGTCCATTATCATTCCATTCTATCCTTATATTTTACTTCTCTCTCTCACTTCCCTTAAGTTCCTTCAAAGTACCAATGACAATGATACTCAAAACAGGAAAAAATATAGGTAAATGTCCTGGTTATTGGAGAGGGGTAGATCCCGAGACCAGCGGGGGTCCTTTTCCTGAGTTGCAGCTCCACGTGCTTGGTCCCAGAGGAACCAGAAACAGACACAATGTGCAGGGTGAAGGTCAAAGCTGATCTGGTTTATTGGTACAACATGGTGGGTTTATAAGGGCAGAA
>JAWMRA010000001.1:94540383-94569189 GCA_035584735.1 Pseudotriccus pelzelni | reverse complement strand
TGAACGCAGGGGAAAGGTCACAACACCATCCTTCAGGCAGAAGATTCAAGGAGGATGTCTTTGGTTTCCTTCCACTCCCTGAATTCTTCTGCAGTCCTGAGCCTATCCCCAACAGGTAAATAGATCTAATGTTTTGCTAGCTATTCATCCCCACTTTACTAAGAACAACTGTTAATACTGGGACTCTGATTCTGCAAAGTTGTTATCAAGTTGGTAATTTAAAGGCACTTTGCTAGTTTATAGACCATGAATGTTTTGTACTTAAATAATCATGTTTGAGATGGTATTTTCTTCTAGAACAGAACAAGTGTCACCAGCTCATTCCAGCTGAAGACCAGATGTGACAGAACTCTCTAGAGAAATTCAAGGAAGGTGAATGCAAGTATTTGCTTTGCACATCAACAATGTTTTTCATCTTATAATTCATAAGTTTGCTGGGGATAACAGTTATTTTTGGGTATGTTTGAGTGACATAAATTTTAAAACTAGAAATAGCTTTTCAGTTGCTTGAAATACTATTCTAGGAAAAGGATCTGCTTTCTGTTGGTTGCAGCATAACCACAGTTATGCATTTAACCCCTTACTATTGTCTAGATACACATATAGAAAATCACTGGTTTTCTCTGAACTCTTTATTAAATACTATTTGCTAGAGAACTCTTGAACTCTGAACCCTTTATTAAAGATTGTTTTCTCAGAACTTATTAAAGCCAGCATTTTCCTAGTCTATTTAATTAGGTATCTTTCGACACTGTTGCCAAGGTTAGGCCTTCTCTCTCCCTTTGTCCCAACCAACTTTAAATACTTCATTATATAAGGTGTATAAATACTTCTACACCTTAACAGGAAGTTCATTTCATAAGCATTGCAGAGAAGGATGTGCCTTCAGAGGAGTCATTCGCTGAGCTGTGGGAGTGTCGGCTGCCCAGCACAGGTTGTAGGTAGGAGGAAATTTTCTGTCCATTATGTAGTTCATCACAGGGTCTGAAGCTAAATTAGACCAGTTTGTGCTCAGAGTGCGAAAATCAAAACCAAAACACAGAGTTAGCATTGTGATCATAGTAGTTTATCAGAGTGGGTGAGGGAAAGAATATTACTTTATCTGTAAAAGTATTGGTTGTTTGAAATTTAAGATTCCCTAAAGGTCAATTTCAGTGTTGATAATTCCTCTAAACTTCTTTAGTAAATTGAGATAACTGAGCTCCTCCAAAGGATGGGATTAAAAATCACCATAAAATGCATATATAACCTCAGTTAGTGTTCATAGAAGTGGTTTATAGAGAGAGGTTTATTTCCCTAGTTTTGTGGCAGTACCTTCCTTAGCCTCATTTGATTGTTGACCATTGTAATTGTGACTCTTCCAGCGAATCTGAAATAATAATTTTGGCTTTGTTTTGTCTTTTCCTTTAATACTAAAATAGAATAGTAAAAATTAAAAATGGCAAATAACACATTTTAGTCCTATTGATAACATTTAAAAAAATCCTCGATTAAAAGAAATGCTATCTATGCATATCCATGGAATATTTCAATTCCTTTTAGTTGTTGCATATCATGGAAAAAAGAAACTTTTATGGAAATTTTCAACCAGTTTTAGTGATTTCAATCAGTTTTACTGATTGTGTTGTCATGTATATGTAGATTTAAGGAATTCTGTCAAAGGCAAGTACTGACATTGCCTTTGAAATGTAGTTCAGTATAGTCCTACAGTCTACCTTTAAGGCATGGGAAACAGGATCAAGTTTAGTTAATTCATAGGTGTATTGTACCAATCATCCTGATATTGTATTGAGTGTGAAAGGTAAGAATCACTTTTGAGCCAGATAGGCAGTAATTATACTTGTCACTGGTATGTGCTAAATACCAACCTTTTCACCTAGGGAGAAAAGTATAACAGTGTTTCCAACTCTGAATTCTAAATGAGAATAGCAAATAAATAAATAACTTCAACCAAACCCAGGTTTTAAGTCAAGTACCACAACCTGAATTTTCAAATTCAACTGCAGAAATATGTTCATGTCCTTGAAACACGTATGCCACCAGTAGCAGGTGCTGCTGTAAAGAAAAATTTTAAAAATCCAAAGTTTTCTGAAGTAAGAGTAACAAAGTGTCACCAAGATCCCTGGAGTGGCAGCCACTTCATTTCTGTCTGTGAAATCTAACAACAGGAGATATGCAGAACACAACCTGGCATTAGTTCTGGACTTCAGATTACAGTATACATTCTCTATTTTTAACTCTATAGAATGTATTCTCACACTTGAACATGTTCTTCTCATATTTAATCAGGCAAAGTTGTGCTGTGTATTTGATCCCAAAGTGATATAACATTACGTTAGAAAGAGGCATAGTAGATTTTGTGGGATTAGTTACTATTTCAGTGCACACAGTACTCTTGAGCCTGTGACGTTTTCATTCAATCAGGGAAATACTGTGGTAAACAACAGATTTTTCCTTTGATTATATATATTTTTGGTTTAGTCAGTTCTGGTGAAAAGAACTGGGTTTCACTGAGCTTTGATGTGGTCAGCTGAACTGAGTTTTACCACACAACATTCTGATTGAAGGAATTAGCGCTATTCAAGATGTCAGTAGATGAAAAAGCGATCACTGGGGGATATCAAAATGTAATCACTAATAGGAAGCCACAGAATGAACATTAAGCCTCAATCCAATGCAACTCAATGTCTCCATCAGAGATGTGAAGGAAATACAAACAATTCTCCACCAAGGTTTATAGACAACCAAGGACTGGTAGATAATAACACGGGTCATTTTTAAACTAAGGTAAACCGTTTTTAAGAGAGTCACATTCAAAGAGGAATAATGGGCTCTGTCAGCTACCATTTTTCCTAGAGTCAGATGAAAAGACATAAATATGGAGGGACAAAAGATTATTGAACACCCTGGAAAGAAGCAATGACCTTGAAAAAGATTTAGTGTTTGGCCATGCTGCAGAACCACCTGACCATGAATTTGCAAAACTATTAAAAAATTCAAAGGCTAAAATTGCAGGTAGACAAATTCAAAAGGGAAGAAAGACGCATTTTAAGAGTGATTAACCTTTTGAAAAACTTCCCTGGAGAAGTGATGGAGGCACCTTCATAAAAGTTTTTGAGCTAAGACTATGTAAAATCTGTACTTATTCATCCAAAAATTATTAGATTCAGTGAAGGTATCACAAGGTGAATTTTTATAGTTGATATTGTATAGGAGCTTCAAATAAAAATGCATTAAAGCTCATTTTAACCTTAAAATTGTTGGAAGGAGAAAAAAAAAGAGACACACATTATAATCTGGATTTATAATTTCTGGTGAAGCTACTTTTCAAATTAAAAGCTTAAGACTATTCAAGGTTCCTCCCCTCTCTCCAAAAATACTGGCTCCATTTTACATGCTACTTGGGAAAATAGTCGAAAAATCAAAATACAAGGGCATGTTATTCTAGAGAGTCAACATGTTTTCTGTATCAGTCTTCTAATAAGCATCTTGTTTTCATTATAGTGAAACTGTAAGTGACTGTGCTCAAGACTGTTCTAAGAAAGCCACCAGAGCATAGTGTTTATATTATGAAGATGCAGTGAAAATATCAGGGCAGAGAAAACGCTAAAAGAATGAGGATAATACAGATAAAACAATGAATATATATATAATCAAGGGCAGTTAATGAAAGTAGACTTCAGTAGCAGTGCTTCATCTTATGTGTATTTCCCCAGTCCTCAATGAGTCATATCCACTCTAGTGAGCAGTTAAGTAGGAACACAGAAAGACACTCTGGGCTGCAATACAGGAAGCTTACTTTTCAAACAGATGACTTTTCAGAGTACAGTTTGCAAACATGGGCCAGGAAAATTAGGACTTTTATCCATTAAGTACAAAAGGAACAGAGAGACAGTAACAACCTCCTGCTCTCACTTTTTTAGACTCTTTTCCTGTTTTTCCCTCATTTTTTTTGATGTAATATGTTGGCTCAGTTTAAAAAGGGCCCATTATTCTACATCATGTCACTTTTCTACTTTTTCTCCTTCAGCATGACTTTCAGATTTACAGAGAATCCATTTTAGAACTCTGCTTTAATTAGGTATTGGTTAATTAATCCCTAAAGCTCCTATGTAACTAATCCCTCATTAAAAAATCCCTATGAAAAATACGCACACTTTTGTTATGTATATTTTATACTAGCTTCTCTTCTTTTCCTTGCCACATCTCATTCCAGTACCAAAAAAAAAAAAAAAAAAAAGAAAGACCAAGATATCCTGAGTTCAAAAAGCTAAACGAATGAATTTTTAAGAAACTCTTTAGAATACCATGGGTGAAACCTCAGCCATGCTGAAATCAGTATATATTTGCTACTGATTTCCTGGAGCCAGGCATTCAAAACAGAACCTCAAAAATGGTTCTACTGTTATCGAATCTCTAAAAAACTTTTTAGATTTAGCTGAGATATGACTTATGAGATATATTTTTGTGATAAGATCATCAGATTTATAATAGGGAAGGCAGCTTCAGCATTAGGCATGCATCTCCCGTCCTAATTCTCTAATATTCTGTAAAATAGCTTTATTCATTTATTAATATACAGGTGAAAAACAATGACAGAACAGATGACACTTGGAAGACATATATAGTATGTCCACCACCACAAGAGTTGTGCACAGAATGTTCACATGTACAGCAATGAGACTCACTCTTAATCAGGTAATTACATTGGTGACTGGAGGTTGCCTGGAATACAAATGCAGCTTGCCAAGAGATCTGTCTTAGTATAAAATCTCTGGTACCTGGGTGAGTGTGTTTATTGCTGCACTGTGAAAGCAAACTCTACATGCTTCATGGCTGTGTCAGAGCCAGAGCTTTAAGAAATCATCTTTCTAAATAAGTACAAATAAAAACATGCCGAGCACATACTGTACTAGACAAAAGCATTTCATTTCTACTAAAATGTTGTATCTAGGCAAAAAGAATTTGCACGGCTAAAATACAAAAAAACCACTGAAAAATTACAGCATGATTTACAGTTTTGCTAGTGGACAACCATATGTAAGACAGGAATAAAATAAAAAGCAATAAATAAATAAGGTGTAAAAATTTTACAGCAGATGACAATTATAGTAACCTTGATTCTTAATTTTATGCAACATTACTACAGATGGAGGATGAGGTAAGAACAAAAGGAAAATAGAAAAAAATTCCAGAATGGGTGGCTAAAATTATTTAGCAGTCAAATTATTATTTCATGTGTGTATGCAGTTACCTACATGACATATATGAAATTTTTGCATTATGTTATATCAGTACTGAAATACTTAGAAGCATGAATGCTTGGGAAGAGAGGCAAAGAAGTTTCCTGTAGGATGATGTTAGAATCAGAGCAAACAGCAATATAACATAAATAAGAACACTCAGAAACTATGATTTACCATGTGATTAGTTTAAAACCTATTGCTATTTTTAATAAGATTTAATCTTTAATAAGATTTAATCATTAGTAAGATGATCCCCCTAAATCTGTAAGAGAAAACAGCTTTGAAAAAATCATAGGAAGAGAGTGGAAAGTGAGTTGTCAGAACCTATCTGGAGAGAAAGGCTGACAGAGAGAAGGACTCCAGAAATCTCAGTAGGGTTTTTCCAGTAAGCTGTAAACCTTAGGGAAGAATGAGTAGAAGTGTACAGTCTTGTTTTTTGTTTTTTGCATGCATGCTTTGAGAGTTCAAAGTCCTTTGTTTTACATAAACTGTTAGTTCCTTTAGGAGACTGCACTGTCAAGAGACCCACTGCTGTTTCCCAGAGGAAAAAGAATCACAGAACTGGAGCTAAGGCAGACCACAGAGCTCTGGCTGCAGGGCTGAGCACCAGAATTACCCTGGCAGCTGATACTCAGGAAATGTGCCCAGAGACCTGAAGGACTACAGCTTAACCGTCCATCAGAGGTGGTGACTTAGGCCCCGAGATCATAAGAGCATCATATATGCAGCTCCTAAAGAAACCTATTAAATATACGTTTCTGAGACAGCTTGCATAGGTATGTCAAAATAATATGAGGAATGACATCTTCAGCAGTCCTCATTTAACAGGTTGGGTATTCTTAAACAAGGTGAATAGTCAAATGATGTATTTTCCAAAGATCTCATCTTCAGGATTTTTCTGTGTTCTCTAAAGAGCTACAACCAGAATGGCATATGTTAACTAGGACTATTTGGTAATTTGAAAAAGTAACTTGAGTATCATCCTTTGATTAAGGACAATAGATTCTTTAGATAATTGCCTGTGTAAGGTGCATCTGTATTTTGTAAGCACTATTGATGCCGTGCAGTTATTGCACTCCTTTGCTTTGATTTAGTGCTCATCTTGAAACCAGCCAAGTTTATTTTGAGAGACAGTATCTTGTGAACAATGATCAAAGTGTAAATTTATGCAAATTCAATGCTTCACCTTAATTACCTTGATGGCGCTTGTCAGAAGCCTTTTCCATGCTTTCACTGATTAGTAAGCTATCACAAATAATTATTATTTCATCTGCAATTACAATGACGCTGTTCATTGGCTTATTGCCCAGCCATTGTATTTCATCCCACCACTCGGCCTGCTCTTCTGGAATTATGCCACAATGCATGTCTCCTGAATTAGCATCCCTATTTTATTTAATCAATCATCTAAACTCCTGAACTTTATGATCCCATAACAGGTTTTCTCTAGGCTTCTACAAGTTGGATTACTACATAAAATTGCTAAATATAGCCTGGAAAATGTGAGTGCAAGAAAAGGATATTTCCTCAATGATCATTTTGCACTATCTTCACTCTCTCTTTCAAAAAGCCTTTTCCCGTTTCCCCTCCCCTTTGTTTTTGCTCAGCTACCAAGAAAAAATGAAGTCCATTCCAGCCAAAACTAGGACAGTATTTTGCTTCAACAGATCAAGTGATGCTACTGTTGACAATTGAAATATTAACTTTAGAGGTTAACAAATCACTTCCAGGCAGCCCAAGGTTATCACTGTAAAGTAGACTCTATTGCATGGAAAAGGATTTGGTTCGGTCATATTGAAAGCTTTGAGTAAATCTGAATATGTGGTGCAAACAAAGAACAGCTTAGGAAGTAAATAAATACCTGTTTGTTCCTTTTTCCAGTTGAGTAATGGAGCAGAAAAACTAACGTACCCAAGCCCTGTCCCTATTTCAAGTAAACAGTTCATTTGTCATTACACCAAATATGCTTGCACGTATTAAAAAGATGATGAAGAATGGGGGAAAGTGAATGGCTGGCTGATTTTCTTTATGAATGCTTGTACATCATCTTAAATCACTAGCTATTGCTAACAAGAAAAAAGAAAGCAAATATAAAAGTAAAAAATGCAATTAAGTAATAACATATGGTCAAATATGTAATCTCTAAAAGCAGAAATAAAAAAAATGAAAAAAAAAAAGAGACAAATATTGAAAGAGAAGCCTGAAGCAGTGTTTCTATACTTTAACTGAAAACAGTGTTTATTGACTCTTCAAGGTCAGAAGAAAAACACTTGAAACATAAATGAGTGCTCCAGCTACACAAACCCGATCTAAGAAAAGGAAGCCAAGGATGATACAAAGAAACTGAAGTTAATAGCAGCCACCAGCTCTAAAACCATAAATGGCAAGTACCTCTAAAGCATAAACCCTACATTCCAGAAATGGAAAGATACATTTTTTAAGTAGTCTCTGGAACATGACACAGGACTCAAGGAATAACTTAAAATTACTAACATTATAATGATTAGGCCAAAGGAAAGTACGTTAATTAAACCTGCCATAAATTATAGGGGAAAAATTCCAACTTTAACCAGGAACATCTGCAAGATATTAAAACACATTGCTTACTATCACACATTTTGAAACTACAAAATGATGTCCCAGAATGACAAAGTCAGATTAAGAGATATAAGAGTCAGCATCGATTGAATATAGAAAATTTGCACAGAACACAGAGATGGCAAAAAACATGCAAATCCACCTATTTGGGCTAATAAAACAGGGACAGGGTATTTCCAAGAGACATACAAAAGAAAGAAGAATCCCAACTGCATTCAAATCAGAACTAGAAAAACAAGCCTGCTGAAGATTCATAATTCTTCTTAATATTTTGCAACTAACAAACACTAAAATCAATGTCAGCTCAAGAGTTCAGGTGCATTTGATGAAAATTTCTCTTTTGAAAAGACAAGCAATAGTTGCAAACCACCTATCCTAGTATAACTTAAATCCAAATAGTATTACTCTCTGGTAACATCTGAGTGCTCAGCTGACTCCAGTGGACTCAAAGGGGGGTACACAGTATAAGCATGTACAGAATAATGAGTTAAATAGCTTTCTGTAATCCATTGACTTTGTTTACCAGGTCTGCTTCTAACTCTCATATGAACATTAGACTGGAACACACGGGTCCAGTGCCAACGAAGAAGTCCGCACTCTGGCAGATGCAGCACAGGACCCATAGTCTTTCTGTTGTGGTGTCTATAGGTCAGGTGGAATACCCTACATGATCTTAATAAAACACCTGGTATCTATCTAGGCTGAAGTAAGTGACTCACACCCTGTTTTGCAAATACTTGGGCATCCATGTCCTATGCTGCATGATGAATACCTCCCCAAAATTATACTGGATTAAGTCAAAAACTATACTGAACCAAATCCTAATGAGCATCCACTGCTCCAAAGCGCAATTTGGTGAAAGGTGTAAAGCAGAGAAAGAATCTCAAGTCTTAATCTGAATTCTCGGTAGAAATAGTGAAGCACAAACCCCCAATGTATACAGTCCTCTGTAAGCAGTCACTGTGTAACTAGGAAAGCTCAGAAGAGAATGTAACAAAAGGAATTATCATACTCTAACACCCAAAAATTCTTGTTTGTAACAGAGTGATATTCTTTCAAATTATCTGCTAGTAGGAGGCCACCAATCATTTCACACCTACACCTACTGCAAAAGAGAAAGGTAGCAAAACAAAGAATGTAACAAACTACTGCCACAGTATAAACTGAAAACAGTAATAAATAAAGGTTACCATCCCAAATATGTTTTATTGCTTCATCATTGGGAAACCATGTCCCACTATTATTTTAAGGGTTTTCTCCTACATGTTAGAAATTCCCTGGAATCATGAATGAAAGAATATATGGGTATTTATGAAATTGCAGAAGGAAAAAAAAAGGCAGTCAATTTCTTCACCTACTACAGGGAAAAGTTGACAGGATTTGTCTTTCACTGATGGGTAGTGAAATCCTTCCTAATATTAGACTGATCCTGAATTAGTGAGCTCAAGTAGAATGCACCAGTACATAAGATTTGTTTTGCATTGTGGAAAATGCAGCTAGGCGTATTGGATATGATTTACTGAAAGATCAGTAATTTTACGCCATGCCCTAAAGCTGTAGCAGTTTGAAATAGAAAAGAACTATATAATCTAATTAAGCTAATTCTGAAGTTTTCTCAATTGTACATTAAGCAGGACTTTGGTCAGCCTACCTTTAAATGCATTAATGAGGTTATTTTTCTGGGTAGGAAAATATTCCACAACCTGCCAGAACACAGGCAGGAAGCTGTTCCAGCTACTTGAGCTTCAGTTATGTCCTCTCACTTCTTCACTGTTATGCCCTATTGACTGCTATGAGATTAAACATGAGGGTGCTGAGTATTACTGCGCTGCAGTGAGCATCTGTTGCATATGTTACTGAAGTTTTTTCATCACTCTTCTCAAATGGAAGTGTTTACAGCTCAAGTGTTGCATGTGAGTAATCTTACCACAGAATGAGGTGCACACTGCTAAACTGCTTCACCCCTCTAGGTTTGATTTTTAAATCATCACTATAGACTGATATTCTTTGCAACCTTTAGCACTATGCCTGTGGAGGAGAACTTTTATTTGCAAGACAATGCAGATGAATTATATATATAAATATATAAAAGGATAAATAAATAAAGAAGACTTCTGTCTTTCATTTAAATCTATTCATTAAATCTTCTTTTTATTGTCATGCACTCATTGTCCAATTGCATCAACCCTATCATTAAAAACCTAGAAGTTCAAATATCCTCTCTGTCATATATTTATATTAATGGGATTTTATCTGAGGTTCATCTGAAGCTTGACATTGTACTAAATAAATCCATTTTGCATTTTGTAGGTTTCACCTTTACCTGAAAGCTACAGTAGCAACACATTATGTGGAATTTTCTGTTGCATTTGTCTTTGTCCTACTGTCTTTATCTTCCCTCAGTGTGTGAGGAACTTTTCTTATTAATTGCTTTCAACCTGAAATAAACTCTGAAGTAAAATTCAGTTTAGCCTGCTTCAAAGAGAAAAAAATAAGAATTTAAACTGGGAAAACATAAACATCTGGTAGCTGGAAACAAAGTCAAGAAGTATCTTCCAGCATGGCTGCAACGTTCTGTTCACGTCTTACTTGCTAAATCAGACAGTCTTCAGATTCCTCAGTCAGAAACATTCAATAATTTTTATTGACTTGTCCCTCTGTCTCAGTGTCTAGTTTTAAAATCCATTATTAATACAGTATTTGACCTATGTAGTTCATGAAACGATTAATATTTCCCTTCAGTGCCCTGCACGGGCTGCAAGGTTATGTCTCTTCTACAACACAGGCTTGGAGCTGACTGCAGCACTCCATCGTGTACTGAAGCCCAGTCCACCAGCACTGCTTATCTGCCTCCACACCTGGACCAAGCATGAAGGGTAGGAACGGGCTGCCTCGTGGTGGCTCAGGAAGGGGAGTGTTGTGGATGGGTTAGAGGAAAGACTCATGCACAGCCAGTGACTCTGTTGACAGAGCTTACTAGAGCCACCCTTCTGCCCAAAATCAAGGCTGAGTTTGAGCCAGTATACCAAAGGCCTCAGTCAGCCCTTTTTCACTGTCCTTCTATTGAAAATGGCATTTTCAGTTTCGAATGTTTCAACGGCAGGTTCAGACCAGCTTCAAATGGCTCTAATTCAGCCCAGTCTATCTGAAAATGAAAAGTTTTCTGAGCAGATCCTTCATCTTCCCCTGGATAGTCGTTTCACCAGAAGCACAAATAAAATTTATCCATACAGCTCTTGCAAAAGTGTACATAAAAAAACCCCAACCAAACCTTACAACTGTGACACAGATATTCAGAAATAGCCATCTGTCACAAAGAGTTACTGGCAGTAACAGGAACAACATTGAACCCAAATTTTTGTTAGCGCTTCATTCTGCTGCAGTATCACAAGCACAGCTTCTAGCACAGGTGCCTTGTGATGCTAGTCCCATTCATTTAGGAAACAAAAATGTTCAAAGTCACACTTAACAAAAGCCATGGGCACGGACAGCTTCTTTCCACTGTGTTAAATTTCATCTGGGATTATTTCTATGAAATTTAAGCAAAACAAATGTATTCTTTTAGAAATGTAGACATTCAAGACCTTCAGGAATCCCTTTCTGGAGGATCTACAGAAAATAATTGTATCCAGGAAAAGAAATGTCATTGAAACAATTCACCAGATTTGTTGTAAAATCTTAAACCAAAATATAGCCCACGATGACTTTTCTGAGTGATTCACAACAGCATATCCTGACTATTTTGCAGATAGTTACTCTGCCATAGATGGCAATACTAAAGTACAGGGAGTCTCCTTACAGGAAAATCAGAAAGGATGATAGATGAAAAGGAACTGAATCAGGTTGAAGTGCATTGCAACAGAAAGTACAATGCTGTGGAAGCAGAAGGGTAACAAATGAGTTCCGTCTGCAGGGAGATGGTGATTTATAGTTAGGCTTGATCAGATTACAGAAAGGTTGTGTACCTGCTCATATCTGTTCTTTCTGCTACATTTCTGCTGAGTTGACCATCTCAAAAGCATAAGAAGTTATTTCATGTAATGCTCTATTAATACTACTATAAATGGTTTCTTCTCTTATAAAATATTTCTAAATATTCCTGTGCTATGGAACAGGATTTATTTGTGGAGTCCCAATCTCCATAAATGTTGCTGGATAGAGGATACAGGAATACAAACACTTGTAGAAGCATACGGATGGAGAAAACACTTTTTTTTTTCAATATAGCCTACTTAGTCAACAATTACACTAACTTGTTCCTAATCTATATAGTAGCAAAATTTTACTTGTCCTTCAAAAACTTGGAATAAATAGAACTTCCATCTGATTAGAACAGTCAGTCCCAGTAGAATGCACCAAAACAAATTCTAAGCAAGTATCTTTATCATTCATCAAATTCTAAACATTTCACTGAGACTATTCAAACTCAATAAACTCTAAGGAGTTTTTGACATAGATATTTCAGTCTTTGAGAAACAAAAGTCTTCCTCTCCCTTTCTTTATAATAAAAAGACCCTGACCTGGTGAGGTTGGAAGACCCTATTTTGAAAAAAAATTAAGAAAAACTACAGGTCAAAAGCTTAGACTATGTGAGAATCTTGTCTTTCATTTTCATTCAGTCCTTACTCAGCCTCTTGTTATTTTAAAGAGAAGCTTTAAACTTCAGATAAGGACAAAGCAAAATTTTCAGGTAGCATAAAACTGTGTACACTGCCTGTTCCAGACTGCTTCATCTTTCCAGTTTCTTTGTATTGGAGAAGGCAGTACTTTATAAGGCCAGATATCCCCAAGATGCACAGATAAGCTCCAGTAACTGGTTTCTTAATTTAGTTCTCTAGTTTCTAAAACCACCTGTTATTCTGACAGCTAAGTGCTGATTATGGAAAATTAAAACATCTGGTTTGCAGATTTTGATTGCCACCTGCTTACCAGTTAATAAGGTAATCTTTGCTAATTTTAAGTTTTCATGTTTCCATTCCTAGGCATGAGGTACAGTAGGCAATAAAAAAGCAATTTAGACAGTGCCATTATTTCTCTTCAGAATAATTTATCAAAGGTACTTTCAAAAGATTCACTTATTTCCCTTTATCCAGGCTTCCCAAAAGAATGAGGTTTCTGTGATCAGGAAAGGCTGCCACTTCAGGGGAAGAGGGAGGAAGATGAAGCATCTTTGTGTAGGCCAACTGTTGAACCTGGTAGTATCCAAATGGACTCACCAAAGTTTCGCACTGGGAATTACACTGAGAAACAACTGGTGAAATAGACAGACACAATGAGGAAACACATCTCTGCTTTCCCTGTGGGAGACACTACAGTGGAATGTTGTTGAACAACTTAGTGAAATCACATGGAGAGAAAACCTTACAGATACCCCAGCCACAGGAAAGCTTTAATTGAAATTCAAGATAATAAGTAATAAATTAAATAAAAATAAACAAATTAAAAATAAAGTAAATAAAAAAACCTGTTGGAATTTGAGTTTAATTCTTTCTTACACTCATGAGAGCACTTACCATTACTGTTCTGGTATATCACAGACTCAGAGAATGGTACAGGAAGTCAGGCAGCCCAACCTCTCAGTGTGGGTCCAAAGCTGCAGAGGAGACTGGACAGAGATACATTGGACTTGTAGGAGTCCTATATACCAGTTGTTTGAAAAGTGTCATGGAGAAGGCAGGGTTCTGCTTTTGTACATTTAAAATTGACTCTGTGGTGAAGAGCACACTGAGGAAGCTTGATAAATGTAATATAGAGACAAATTGAACTGGAATTGAAAACCACTTGAAGTTTATTATGAAAGCTCTGTTCCACATGTGACAAGCAGAAACAAGGAAGTTCTGTTCTATCAGGTGGCAATCTATTAGTGGTCATTCCTATGGGGGTCTGAAAGTTTCTTCACCAAAGTGTATTCATGTGGTTATTAATTGCATGCTGGGGCAACCTGCATTGAGCATAAATTCATGGCATGATACCTCATTAAAACACCATTAAAATGTAAGGCATCTGTAGTACATTTTTGTCAACAGAATAAACAATAAAAAGCCTGTAACAGTCTGTAGCAGTTGTGAAGTAGTATGGAGCAGCATCTTATAAACTACTAAATTGAGAGACTGTAGTAAAAAGTACCTTAACATCAGTAACTTTCAACCACTGAACAAGATTATAACATTTTATTAGACAAAATAAATTAATACATAAAAATCTACAGATAAGGTAGATGTTAAATTTATTTTTAATGACTTTCAAAGCAGAAGAACTGTTTAAAGATCAGTGCAAATGTAGAAAATCTCCAACGCTGTGATCATATCTACCATTAAAATTATCTTTTGTACTGAGTTGTCACTGCCAACAATGTCTTCTTTTCCCCTTAAAAAATAAAATAACACTCTTTTTTTGTTGTTTTCTATTTCTTCCTTGGATTTAGTATAGCTTTAGCCTTCAGACTTTTTGTCTTCAGAGGTTGCTATGCAATCATGAAAAGATTTTGTGGATAAATTAAATAAAGTGAAACAAGTGTACTTAAACAGAAACAAAGCATACTTAAACAGACACAAATCTAAAGATATCTGGCTGTAAGGACTACTTTAAGAATCAGAAGACAATAAAGATCCTACAACCTAGATTTGTCCTCAAGTCAATGAAGATATTTTATTGTCTACTCATACATTTAGAATCAGTGAATAGAATATATTCCCAGATAACCTTATTTTACTCAATGTAGTTGTTCAAGGGAGAAGAGAAGAATTTAAAGGTAGTGGAGCTCAACAGCTGGTTATAACTTGAATTATAATCCTGTAATAACATCACTGGGTTTGTATTCCTTTTTTAAAATCGGCTAGGATTTAGGTCTTGAAAGAATGCTTAATTAGCATATCATTACTGTAGTCTGGTTTATTTCTGTGTTTTTCTTTCTTGACTATGTTGATTCCTCAGGTGTGCTGCTGTGTAGAAGTAGAATCTTCTCATCTTTGTAAACTCTCCATTACACAGTGGCCATTAAGAAAAGTGCATTTTTCAAACCCATAGATTGCTAATTGTTGCAAAATATTTGTGCTTATGTTGACACAAGAGCTCATACTCCTCTCATGAATATTATCTAATGTCGTCTTTGATTGAAATTGCACTCCCTCTCCCCTCCACAGATGCTCCAGTAAGGCTCAAACAGGAAGGGAAGCTTGAAACATTTTACAGTGTTTTGGGGGATGTTCTTTAAGGCTGTTGGAGACTGTAATGCTTTTTGAATGCTTGTTATCTTAAAACCGCTACATTTTTCATCCTTAAAGCAAGCCAAAAAAAAGGCCTTAAAATCACAGTCACTCAATTTTGCTGTGGGTATTTAAGGTAAAGAGAGAGAAAGTTATCAGTGTTAGATTTTTCACTTGCTGCTTAGATATTCTTAACACAGTGGCATAATATTTGAGAGGAAATTCATGGTGTGTTATTCAAGACCTTAAGCTGCATTGCTTGAAAGGATTTCTATGCAGCCTTAGCTGTTTATAGCTAAGCTGTTTATTAGCACTGAAATCACCTGTCTAAATCCTGTTGCTTGCCCATGGCATGGGGAGATTTGACTTGGTGGGTCACCATGAATAGGGTAGAGCTGCAGCTCTAAGACACCTTGAAAACGGACTTTGGAGCACAGCAAGATGAAAAGGGGTAGAAAACAAGTGATTAAGTGTACAAGTTGCAGTGCAAAAGTCTTGGTAGGTCCATATGTTTAGAGAGTAAAACTGATGATTAAGATGAGATTTTCCACAGGCAGTTTAGTAAGTCCTACAACTAGGCTTAAATACCACAGGAGCACAACGTGCTCCTGCTTGCAGTGGGTAACAGCAGGTATTTCTTTTCTTATATTCGTTAGTGTATCCATTGTAATGTATTTGGTTTATATGGCAAGGTTTTCGTAGAGGTTGGAGTGTGTGGATTATATCAACCTTAAATTATTAATCAATTCAGAACATGAATGTAAATAATTTCAAGACAACCACAGGCTACCTGTATTTCAATACAGATAATTTCCTTTATTTTAATCTTTCTGAGCCTTTAGGTACCCTAAAGTCTAGATTAGGGCTGTCACCTGTGCAAAACCTCACACATGATCAAATCGTATGTTTTATTATTTTATGGGAAAATAGTAAAAGTAGAAGTGCTTTCTATTACGTATCAAAACATATTTCCTGTTGCACAGTAAAATGAAATCTGTGAATGAGATTGTTTATCTCTTATGAACAAAATATCCAGTTTCTGTTATTACAGAGAAAGGATAACATTGAATATTTTTCATCTTGCTGTCCTCAGGGGAGTACATATAAAAGGTCAACATTGAAATCACTTTCTAATGAAAAGAAGATAAAATAGTAAAAATAGAAATCCATGAAGACCGAAGCACTTTATCCAACCCACTGCTTTCTCTGAGCACATGACATTATGGCATCTACACAAAGTTTTAAAATCTTCACAGAGTTCAGGAGAGAGTTCTAGTTTATTTGTTTAACTAGGAACATAAGCCTGGGAGGTGCTATCCTAAACCAACAACTCCAGTCCTCTGTGATCCCTGACCACAGGTGGGCAGGGTAACCACTTCACACACCTCAGGCCAGGGAGCCCATCCCTACCTGCAGTAAAGAAAAACCCTACCACAAAAAGTCAGAAACCAAAGCCAAAATGTTCCATGGAAATAAAATAGGGAAGACTGAAGACCATCTGCTTCACAGCTAGGTCCTCAGATGACTCTAGGAAATGTATCACTGAAACAAACAAACAAACCACCAAAAAACACACATTTGAATAAACAAACAAACAAATAATAATTAAATCCTTATAGGCTTTGTCAGTCTGATCTGGGAGCAACATCCACTCTCTGCCACACAGCTGGAGAATGGTTGAGCAACTGGCAAAAGCTGGAAGTGTGATAGTTTTTAATAATATTTAATTAATTCTCATCTAATTTTTCAGTGAAGGACAAGGATAGATCCGAGAAGTTGAGGAAAAAAGTCCTTTCACCAACTGCCTCATTTAAGAAGCAGTGACACTTCCAAACAGTTGTCAGAGACACAGCATTAGTGTTCAAAGGCTGTCTCACGTAAGGTTACTTATCAGTAATCTTTATATTTGGAAACATTTTTATGTTTTAAATCAGAGATTGCATGACTGCTTCAGGGGTAGTGGTCAGATTTTTAAATGCAGACATCAGCTACTAAGCTCAAACTATCAAATAAGAGATACGACTTTCAGAAAATTGTTTCTTGCTTCATGTTAAAATGAATTGATCTCAGTCTGGTTTCTAGTGGCCCAATTTTCCATAGCAGAAAAATGAATAAAAAAATAAAAGAGAATACTATAGCAGTTTGCATTTGTTAACAATTTGGTTAGCTTTCTCAATACAAAAAGAAAATAAGACAGAATGGAACTGAAGAACAACTTGCTTTCATCCTTCAGAGGGTCTCATCATCAGGGCGAGTCATGGCAGTAGGTCACATGTGAGAATTTAATTTCTTTTATTACTTATCAGATTTTTAAAAACCAAAAAGGTCCACATATTCCAATCCAGCTGCTTTCACTGTGAGTGAAACTTACTTTAAAAACATACAGTAAAAAGAAGAATATATGAGCAATTTAGAGCTCCATAAAAATAGCACAGTGAGAAGTCTCAGAAAATTACCAAGGACAGTGGCAATGGTGATTTATCTATGTCAAAGAACTGCACAAGTTATTTATATCCTTAAGCTCCTAGTTTAACTTGAAGTTGTTGCTTAAAGTATTCTTGAATGAGACAATCAAGCAGCTTCATGTGTTTGCCAACAAAGAGATTTACACTACTGTAGTAAAACCTTAAGTAACAAAGATACATATTATTTTGTCATGCCAGACATGTAAGAGAGACAGAGAGGAGAGAGAGCACTTTTACATGAGTCTTAACAGAAAGTTAATGAACTGCCAAGTTTAAATGATGTTGTCTGCATGGATACTACATCAAACTAAACCCAAAACCACTTGTTGACTTGTGTTAGAACATCTGAAAAAATCATCTATTACAGAGTCCAGAGTGGCACAAATAAAGAGAAAGAACCTTCATTTACACATACAATATGTACACACACACACACACACACACACACACATATGTAGCCGCATATTTACGCAGTGTGAGTATAAGAAAAGTCTTCCTTAATATCCTAGGCACGTTGTTTGTCCTGCCTTGTCAGAAGTTCTTCAGCCTGTGCATTAATGATCTGCATTGATTCAGTGCAAAGGTGTTGCAGTGCCTGAAGGGGCATTTTTTGTCTCCACAAAGAAATGAGAGAGAAGTGTTGCTCATTGTTCTAATACCAGCTTGCAAGTTTTATGAGTAATTGATTCCTTTTCACTGGACCTGGGAAACCCTGATAACAGTGTTGGTACATACGAGAACACAGTGAATCTGGAGGGATGCTTCATGCAAGTTTAGTGTTTACCAGTCCACTGGGGTGCCTTGCAACTGTTTTCTGTTACTGTTCATAAAAATCAACTTTTCCTTTGCAATGAAAGATCACTGATATGTATTCTAATAGATATAGTAATGGACGACTTGTTTTCAACCCAAAGGCTATTTTAACAGAAAAGAGTGATATAAAGCTAACTTTTAGGTCTAATCAGGCTAAACTTGCACAGACACACAGATACTGCATACCAAAACTCCTTTTGGAAATGACAGGCTCTGAATCTTCTTGCTCTTACAGCATTTTCTGGCAGGCTGAACTCATAAATCTGAAAAAGATGTGAAGCAAATGGATGCTCCAAATTCTAAATCAATCAACAGTATTATTTTTAGATTGGAAAGAGGTCTTTAAAGTAATCTCAGCAAGTTATTTTAATATTGTAATATTCTCAATTATTTAGTATTTTATCTACTATTATGTAAATTTTAATATCACCTATTTTATCTCATCGATTTTTTATGAGATGCAGTTTGTGAACTGTTATGAAACTAGGAAGCATTTCTCAATAGAAATCATATAATGCTGGTTTGTTGTTTAAAAAAAACACTAATAAAGCTAAGAAACAAATGGATGCAGTTAGGTAAATCAGAAGCAGAATGCTAAATACTAGCAAGGCAATTATATCTGCCCTGATGCTTCACCAGTGGACAAAGAGAAAAACTTGCAGAAGTATCAGATTTCCATTTCAGTTTAAGCAGCAATGCTCTGAATAACACCAGGCTTGGACTAAAACTGTTTATAAACTATGGCAATAAAGGTCTTTGACACCTATTTTCTTAGATTACATGGCTGATAAATTAGAGTTTGTACATTAGCAGAGCTTCACAATATTTTCCATTAAAGAAGTAATTCATATCCCTTTATTTACCTCTCTTTGTCTGGAGAACAAAATGGTCACCCAACATGAATTTCTCTCAAAGAGGTTTTTGGATTTTTTTCTATTTTTCTCCTGAGGTATATGGGCAAGTAGCAAAAGTCCTGAGATCTGCTGGCAGGTGATGAAGTGCATATTTCATTTGCTGGGTAGGACACACTTTGTAAGAGACGCCAGCTTCGTGAGGCTGACAGCCAGAAGGATGTAAAGTGAATGGAGTTGTTACTGATACTAGAGAGAGTCAGGGTTGGTGAATGTGGATTTTTAACCCATGGAGCAGTGTAATACCTGACAGGTAGACACTGGCAGTAAAGCAGACTCTGAGTTATCACAGCTTCTGAATGGGGCTACATTGTCAAATGTAGCTTTGAGTTTGAGTGTCTGACTGTCAAAAAATAACCTCCATTTTGTCCCTTTTCCTTTAAAATAACGTTCTTCTATTAATTCTATTGAAGAGTTTGATTTTGAGTTCAGCATCTAGTGACAAGATTTGAGTGGATAACAAAGGGAATAGCTGTTCTTCTGTGCAAGTAACTATTTGTCCAAAGGTAACTGTGCAGGTTTTTTTGCTTTTTCTCTTCTTATGATTTGATATTTTTTATTTTCTCAAAAATATGCTGCAATTATTATTTCTTTTTTAATATATAGCGTATTATGGTAGAAATTCAGCCATGGGAATAAACAGCAATTTCTGGCTTCTGTGATGTTTATTTTGGTTTGCAGGAAAAAATCTAAGCCATAATAGTGTTTTCTTCTGCTAAGTGCATTGACCATTAGATGTGGAGGGTGCCTATACTTGAGAATGTAAAAGTATCTAATAATAGAAGGAAGGAATGAGGCTGACTGCCAAAAAAAGGTGGAATAGCTGGCAGCTGTGATGGATAACCTAGTAACAAAGATGAAGAAGTCTTAGCAGGAGTGCACAGATAGAGAATAAAACAGAGGAAAAGGGGAAATGACAAAAGAAGAAATGGATCTGTAGAAGAAAAAAGGAATTGTTTAAATGAGTCAGTGAAAAAAAGTATCACTTTATTTGCCACAAATGAAAGAAGAGGAGAGGAAATTTATCTTAAGAAATGTCCAAGATTATTTTAATATTATTTTTCCATGGAAAAAACAATGAAGACAGAAATTACGGCATTTAAATTAACAACTGAACAAAATCCATTAATGAGAAATAAAATTAATCTAGTTCACAAATCACAGACTGTGTCTGGCAGGCACAATGTTCTTTTGAGAGTCTTAATAGAACAGAAGATGTGCACCAATTATATTCAATTTAACAAGATACTGCATCTAACTCCAACATGACTCACAAAAACCTGTATTCTACTGTTTTCATGGAAGCAAAAATTAAAAAGAAAAACAACAAACCAGTAAGTTGCTGGTTAACAATTTAAAAGGTTGCACTTCCACGGAGTGTCTGGATTAAAGAATTATCCTTAAGAAATAATTTCCATACATGAGAATTTTTCATGTATTTGCAAATGATAAAGAGGATGGATTAATTGGGAATGCTTGCAAACTAACAAAAAATGAGAGTCATACTCTTGAACATTATGGGAAAACAATATTAACTCCTTCAATTAAAAAAAAACAACAAAGCAGTGATTTCTGCAATACAGTGTTATTTAGCAAACTCAACATTATACAAAAAAAAGCGATAAAGTTGTGTTAGATGATCATTTTGCCCCAGACTACATCCCCTCAGGAGGAGGCTTTCAAATACAGTAGGAACTGAAAGCAGACGAGGAAGTTCAGCCTCTGTCCTCCCACTGATTCCTTGCCGTCTTATGCATCACACATGTTTGTACCACATCGTTCTGCCTTGGCCATATGATGGCTCCTCCCTGAATATGAGGATGGAATCCACCACTGAGACATCTTTACACACTTTGCTATCAAGATCATTCACTTTCTCCCATAGATTTATTTAACATTACTTTGTTCTCTCCTCCTTTGTGTTGCTTTTGGCAGCCTAAACTATACATCTTCAGAAGGATACTAAACAAATATACAAAAGTCTATTAAGCAATTGGAAGAATTCCCTCATGTTACTATCTGAAACCTTCATAAAACCTCAATTTTCTTTCTACCCAGAGTAGCAGTTTCAAATTATTTTCTCCATTTTCTAGAGGAATCCAAAGGTGGTGACTTAACCAAGGCCACTTGAAAAATCTGTGGTGTAGGAAGGCAGTGAAATCAAGACCCATGAACCTTAGGTCACTGACTGTACTGGTGTATGCAAATCCACATGCAGATAAAAAATTAGCAACACAAATAAATTTATGAGTAGATAAATTTGAGCTGACTTTGTATACAAATTTGCAATAATTGAGTCCTCTGTTGTTTTACAAAATGCTTGCTTAGTCCAGACAGATGGATGCTTACACTATGCAGTTTCCATAGTGCCTGGTGTGGTGTACTCCTAAATCTTGCTGAAAAGACAGAATGTTTACTAAGGTTCAGCTATGTGGCAGCTGAACAAAGTGAACAAAGATGCTGAAAAACCCACAGACAGCACTTACCGGGTCTAAACATAACTATTTCACTACTGCAGAAGCAAAATGATTGCCATATTTATCAAGGGGAAAATGGATGACTTGGAGGCCAGAAACACTTGGACATGCAGGCTGAAGGCATAACTAAAACATGGGTACCTTTATTCTGAGTATAGCACTGGAGCAAGTGTATTGTAACCCTAAGACAGTGAGTTTTGTAACAGCACAGTTGCCAAACACAAAGTAAAAATTCAAGATGTCTTCAACAGATTTTTAATGAGATATCTTTTTAAAGTCCAATGTTGGGGAACATTTTGTCTTTCAGATAAATGTTAAAAGTCTCACAAGGCCGTGGGTCAAGATTTAAGGAGTATGACCAAGTGTGAGGGAACTCACAGTAAAATGTAAACAACTAACAGAACTGTTAACAGACAGATTTTCCAAAGTCCTGGTAGGTTATATGGCGCTAAGTGCCATATTTCACTGGATCAGCCTAGAAAATTGGACCATTCCTAGAAAAATTGACAAGATTTTAAACTCAATGTCTTTCCGTCAAGTCTTCTACAGAGTAACAAAAGGCTAAATTTGGAATATACAATTTTACTCTTAATAAAATCAAATTATGTTTATACACATTTATTATGCACATCAGCATCAGTGAAACTGAAAGAGAAAAAATTATTAGGGCTTTTTCCTTGGGAAGATATCATCAGGAAATTGTAACAGGCTGTAAGAAAATGCATTGATTATATATCTGATTTTCATATCCACTAGAGTTGCAGATTTTAGTTGATAGGCTCACCTTTAGGAAGTATCTCAGTTCTTCTCTTAGAAAAGCAGTTTTAAAAATCTGAAGCAGGATGGTTGTTTACAATGTTAACTGTTTCTGCATTTCATTAGTTGGCTGCACAAATTTATTGTTGTGCATACTGATTATCTTGTTTCAACAAATCTTCTTCTATTTCAAAATCTTCCTGAGAACATTTAGGAACTGGTAAAACACAGAAATTCTTCCACATTTCATCCACCTCAAGTTGTCTACAATAAACAAGCAGAGAAACTCAGGCAGACCTATTTCAGCTGAAAACAGAATTTTCTTCAGTATATATCAGAACTGATGTGATGACTGGAACAGTCCTCAAAACCCTCATTGCTCAGAGTATTCCTTTTTCTGGAAACAAAATAAATATTTTCCAGCAATGGCAGAGCCTTCTTTCTTGTTAAAGGCATCACTGTATGAATTACTGGACTGTAGACCAGAATCCCATTCATTCCCTGGCACCCTTATTAGTTTTCTTTGTTAAGGAGTAGTGGAATGCAATACTTGTCTGGAAACCAGGGGTTCCTAACTCCTGGTCCAGGAGAGCTGAATCTGGTGTATTTGCAGACCCGGAGGCTTTGCCCCTGTCAGCCTGATGTGTGCTATTCCACTGCCCTTGGCAAGTCCAGCCAGCAGCAATGCTGAAGAAAATCTCCAAAAGCTAGGTACACACAATTCACAAAATACACAGTGTGTTAACACAGCCAGCCTCACAGACCAGCACGAGTGCCTTTACCAGCACTGCATAAAACCCACAGCACTCCCCAAAACACACAGACCAGGCTTGTTGCTCCACTCTGGACAGAGGCTGATGTGCACACGCACTTGTTCTCTGATTGCGACCCCCACAGAACCACAGGACCCTTAAACATGTGCTCAGGCTCTAGGTCCATCAGATCTCATGCCTGGGTCCTGATACTCTTCCACAGTTCCTGGTCCTCTCCTTTGGTCTTTCCAAACATGAGCCTCACTATTTAGTCCAGCCTAAAGTTCAGTAGTGGGTTGCACAACCCCCCAGGCACAACGGTTTGGGTGTCAGGAGGAGGGTACACAGTACTGTTGTTGGTCCCCAGACCAAGAGGCTGAAAGCTTGGGCTTCCCTGAGGACTTATGCAGCCCAAACATAATCAGATGTAAACTGTGCTCTGAGATTCCTCCTTCTATCTCTGAAATAAAAATGGGCACTTCCCTTTGACAGTAGTTAAAGGGATAGACTCTCTCAGAATAAAAGGAATATCGTCAGGGTTAAGTTTGTATGTGCTCTGCTACGAACTGTAACTTTTTACAAAGAAGGAAGGAACGACTATATTACCAGCTGAATAGTTTTATGCTTATACTTGTCTCTAGCTGTTTTTTGTCGTCATATACCTTTATCATCGTATAATCTGGGCTGAGACTACATAATCAGATCTGTGGTAAGAACTGTGCCTCTTTAGGATTATATAGGCTCAGAGAAAAGAATTGTTTATCTCCTTGCAATGCAAGAGTATTTTTTTCCATGGGAGATATACCACAGTTGGCCAAGGTCTCATTATCTGTCTTTCCTCTTGCTCCCTACTATCTTCACATTTCATATCAGACTGCTTTTCTTTTCCTTCTCTGTATTTTTGCCTGGTGAGACCAAGCTCTGAGATGGTGCTCATTGTTTGGACAAGAGCGTGAAAGCTTCTGGCAAATAAGATTAGAGGGGCTCTGTGGGAGACAAGTATGTGCTTGAACAACCTGTATCATTTAGATGTCTCATTTTTAGATGTGCTCTGTCTCATCAGTTCTGTAACAGAAGAGTGTACAGAGGTATCAGCTTTTGAAAAACGAAAAGTATCAAAGGAAGTCTATGACTTTTCTTGCAGCATGAACTGTATAGAAGAAAAACAATACTTACGATCAAATTTTTATCAATATACTGAAGCTGCATAATTTTGCTCAGTGTAAAGGAGAAACAATAGCATAAAAGGACAATAAAAATCATTTTCAATATAATGGCTTTACGACAATGGATTATCAAAATACAGGAGCAAAATATCTTTCTCTATTCCTTTTTTTTTTTTTGTCCCTCTTCAGGGACTTAACCAAGGCACTCAAGTTAGAATCCAGCTTCTCCAGTCTGACTAAATAAGAGAGACTACAGAAACCTGTGAAAGGTGACTCATATTTAAGATCAGCACCTAAAAAAGGATATAAATTTGATCACATCTATGTTTTTTCAGCTTGCTTTTTAGGTTTACTAAGAAATGTTTTTACCCATGCAAAGCAAGTAAGAGTAGAGATATCAGCCATCATCCTGGTCAAATTTGTCAAGCTGTTATGATCTGTTAAAATATAACAGAATAGAGGTTTCCTTTACATGATCTTCCTTTATATAATTGCACACTAGTTTTCCCTTTGCTTTATCTTTTCCTTCATTGGATGTGCAGAGTAGATCTTCTGTGTTAAAAAGTCAGCATTTGGGGTGAAGAAAGCTGTTGATTGCAGGATTCTTTCTTGTTGCTGAATTTAGAAAGAGCATGCTGAGTGACTAATGTGATTGCAAGCAGAGAGAAAAGGTCTCATTAGTCAAGGCAAACAAATCATTCTATGGAAAATTCCTGTGTCAAGTCAGTTAACCTGTCTCTTCACAGATGGTCACTATTATGTATTTCTTATTTTCTGAATGTTCAGCTTGATGATCTGATAGCTTTGATGGACTTGCTACTCAGTCACAGTGATAAATGGCAGTGAGTGGGAGCTAAGTTTTGGGCATAAGAAGTGCCATTCGGTGATAAGCATTCTGCAAATAACAGGTACTAGAAATATCACATTAGGTACCCAGTCTTGCAGAACATTTTCTCACTTATCTTACCTGTTCTTGTCTTCCAGTGGTGAAATGGAACTGCTTTCACCAAAGAATTAGGATAATACATGAAAAATTATTTACATTCTTAAATCCAGTAGTGATATATGCTGAAGAAAAATCCAGAGGCAAACTTTGATTAAAGAACCATAGAATAAGGGATGGAAACATATGTTGATTACAGAGGGAGGAAAATAAAGACATGCTGCTCTAATTATAGCATATGATCTTTTTATTGCAACTTTTTTCACAGTGCATAAGCATCCCTACAAAGACGTTACCTAGCTTTGATTTTCTTAGCTCAGTGGTTCTAAAATCTAAGCGTGAGGGGCTGACTTCAGTATACAATTCATTTTGGAGTTCTAAGAGAGGCAATTTTCTAAAACTCACTTTACATAAAATGTTATTTAGACTTCTATGTATTTTGGTGTGAAGTGCCAGCATATCTTCCTAATTTCTGACTAATGACTGTTTCTTGAAAGCCAAGACTTATCCTAAAGAGACAAAACATGAATTTTGCATCTTAACTTCAAAATCCTGTCATATGAGATCTTGACAACTGTACTTTGCTGTCGTTTAAGTCCAACTGGAAATTAAGCACCATGCAGTTGCTTGCTGAACCCTCTTCTGCTCCCCCAAACCAGTGGAACGGCGAGGAGAATTGAAGTAAAACTTGTAGGTTAAGAACAGTTAAATAATCAAAAATAAAGTATTAATTGTGAAGGATATTAATAATTGTAAAAATAAGGGAGAAAAAATTATGCACAATACAATTGCACACTACCCACTGACCAATGCCAGACCTGTCTTCCCAAACCCTTCTGGGTAACTCCCCCAGGTGTATATACTGGGCATAATATTCTATGGAATGTCCCTTTGGTCAGTTCTGGTCACCTGTCCTGGCTATGCTGCCCCCCACTGCCTTTCGTGTACCCCCTCACTGGCAGAGCAAGAGACAAGACAAAAGTCCTTGATTTAGGATAAACATGACTTAGCAAAAAAACCAAATATCAACACCATTTCATTCTGAATCCAAAACACAGCACTGCACCAGATACTGAGAAGAAATTACTCTAGCTGAAAGAAGGACATACATAAAGATACAAACCCCAAAATGCAGGCATACATGCAATCATACTAAAAATGTACAAACACCAGTTAAATTTAAAAAATGCATTTGAATGGTGACACCCAGACAAAGCATGCCCACACCTCAAAATGCCACATCTATGTTTACATCTCTATTTTGCAATAACTTTCTGCAAATATTTGAGAACTAATTACATCTTGAACTCAAAGTACATTTCATTAATCTGGGTGACATTTCCCTCTCTCCACACCCAGGTTCTCAAGTCAAAGTCTTTCTCAGAAGTAGAAGTTAAGAACAAGAAATTGGCTAGATGACCACATCAAGGAGTTTCAGTCAGTGATTCAGTGTCTAAACAGAGATCAGTAAGAAGTGATGTCCCTCAGGGAGCAGTATTGGGATTGATGTTCATCTGTCTTTTTGTTATTGACATTGAAAGTGGGATTGAGTGCACCCTCAAGAAGTTTGCAGATGGCATCAAGCTGAAAAGTACAATTGATACACATGAAGGATGGGATATCATCCAGAGAGACCTTGAAAGGCTGGAGGAGTGGGCCCATGTAAATCTCATGAAGTCCAATAAGACCAAGTGCAAGTATCTACACCCTGCTGGGGCAAACCCCAATATCAATACAGGACTGAGTGCACCCCTACAGAGAACAACTTGGGGACACTGGTGGATGAAAACTTGGACATGAGATAGCAATGTGTACTCACAGGCCAGCAGTCCAACTGTATCCTGGGCTGCATCAAAAGCAATATGGCCAGCAGGTCCAGGGAAGTTATTCTGTCCCTCTCCTCAGCTCCTGTGGACCCCATCTGGAGTGCTGTGTCCAGGTCTCAGTCCTCAGCAGAAAAAGGATGTGGATCTGTTAAAAAGGGGTCCAGAGGAGGAGAACGGATCAGCACTCCTATGAAGAAAGGCTGAAAGACCTGGAGTTCTTTAGTCTGGAAAAGAGAAGACTCCAGTGAGACCTTATTGAGGTCTTTGAATTTTTAAAGACAGCTTATAAGGAAGACAGCATAGTCTTTTTAGCAGAATCTCCAGTGATAGGATGAGGAGTAAGAGTCTTAATCTGAAAGAGGATAGATTTAGATTGGATATAAGGAAAAAACTTTTTGTGATGAGGATAGTGAGACATTGAGCCAGGTTGCCCAGAGAAGCTGTAGATGCTTCCGCTGTGTGAGTGTTCAAGGCCAGGTTGGATGTGGCCTTCAAAAAATCTGATCTGAAGGACCCTTTCAATCCAAACCATTCTATCATTCTGTGATTCTATTTTTCTGATTTTATGAAATAGATTTAGTATGACATTTTAAATAATAGGACATCTAGGACACAAGAAAGGACACTGAGTTTAAGAGTGGTGCCAATTATTGTAATGTTGAAAAATAGAGTAGCAATTATACTGTGAAGTGTCTTAGCAAAATGTATAAAATACACATTAAGTCTCTCCTGACAGAATAAGGGAGAAAAAAATAAAAGAAGGAGTGAGACATTTAACCATAATCATTGCCACTGTTTATTCACAGAATCTTCCTAATAAGCGCTTTTATGACTCTCAGGTTTACTTATGCAAAGTTCATGTAACAGGTTTATAATTATGAGAATTATCCTCCCTGGCGTGGTTTCCCATTAGGCATTTCAGGACCTGAAAATTATGCATATGTCTATTTTCACTTGAGGACTGTCATCATCACATATTTTTTACAGAGCTGGTCAGCAGGAGTTACCTATACCCATTAAGCATTCTTCATTCTGGGTCTGCTGCCAACAAAGATCATTAACTGAACAATGTATCTAATGTCATAAACATTTTCTGTGCTCACAATTTGCTAATGTTAAATTGCTAGAGACTGTAAAATTGCCATAATTTCTCCTGGGTTAAGCAAGTCCTGTGGTATTATCTCTAATTCTCAAAGACTGTACAGATGAATGATAAAAGTCTGAGACTATAAACCGGAACCTTTGAATTTCCCTTGACAGATAAATGCCCTAATTGTTGGTCTAGTCAATCTTGCACATGCTCTTGATCTCTGACACGTTCAATGTTTTGTGCTATCTTGGAGAGAGGAATGACTTCAAAGGAAATATGTAGAATTAACAGCATCCTTTCACTCTGAATTGACTCCAGCTTGTGATTTTCAGTACTACCCTATCCTGGTTATGGGATAAGGGTAAGAATCCAGACCAGAGGGTCCGTTTCCTGAGTTGTAGTTCCCACATGCTAAGTCCCACAGGAATGAGACGCAGACACAAGGTGCAGGTTGAAGGTCAAAGCTGATCTGCTTTATCGAACAACATGGTGGGTTTATAAGGGCAGAAGAGGGGAAGTCTGGGATAGGGGACACCTGGACTTAGGATTGGTCAGGTA
>JAWMRA010000001.1:94493619-94532292 GCA_035584735.1 Pseudotriccus pelzelni | reverse complement strand
AGGGGAGGGAGAGAGAAAAGAGAAAAGAAAAAAGAAAAAAGAAAAGAAAAGAAAGAGTGTGTGCTATGCTGTGTGCTGTGTCAGATATTCTGTTACTGTAAAATTATTTCTGTTTTAGATATGGGTGTACTTCAGATTTTTGTGCAGCTAATGTAGCTAAAATGAGCCTTTTTTAATGAGCTTACACTGTTGCTGGTTTACCATTGAACCTTGTAAGCACAAAACTGAACAAGGATTAATTTATGCTGCTAAGTGATGTCATTCACTATTCCTTTGGAAGTTACATTTTAAGAGGCTTTAGAGCTTTATTTAGTAGTAGTAGCAATTAGCAGTATTAGTACTTTATTTGGCATTATATTTGACATATTATTTGACAGTACTTAGGATCATGATGTTACACTGTAATGGAAATAGGTAAAGAGCAGAGTTCTGGTGAGGGAGAGAAGTGAGAATGCAGAATTATTGTCTTAGTGATTCATACCAAAACAAACTCACATGTCCCTAAGCACAAATGTGGTTTAAACAGAATTAGAAACATGTATATATATTACATTTTCAGTCTGCTATCATAGCATTTATTCCAACAAATCTGAGTTGGTCCCTTTTAATGTCTTTCATTCAAAAGAATAGCAGCAAATAAAATTAAGATACTTGTCCAAACATAAAATATTTTGAATATAGACAAAGTAAAGAGTAATTTCTTCATCGCTACAGTCAGTCATCATGTTTGCTAAATTAATGTGTCCTACCTTCCCCAACATTTGCTTTGTCTGTCTAACAATTTGATGTGGTTTAACATTGACCAAAACAGTCTGGTGTAATCACACTAAAATATTTATTTCATTTTATTCAGAGAATAAGAATAGACTTACCATAAATGCTGTTGGCAATGCTGGAGGATATCCCTCGTCCCAGATCTCCAACAACCACTACTTCTGGATTGCTTCTTCCTCTAAAATTAGCATTGAGAACTTCTCTTTCAGCATATCTGGAGGGGGAATCTATGTGTTTAATTTCATTATTCACAATTAACACAAATATGACCTATCTCTGGAAACTTTCAAAGTCATCTACATTTTTACATAAAAATTTATGTATGAAAAGTGGACATTTAGAGGGACTTCCTCCACCATGCACCCAATTATAGGGCTTCATCAGTGTCTAAATCAAACAGAAATTTTTACAGAATCACAGAATGGTTTAGGTTGGTAGGGACCTTCAAGCTCACCTAGTTTCAATCGTCCTGCCATGAGCAGGGACACCTCACCTTCCACTAGACCAGGTTGCTCAAAGCCCCATCCAACCTGGACTTGGACACTTCCAGGGCTGGGGCACCAACAGCTTCTCTGGACAAGCTGTTCTAGTGTCTCACCATCCTCACAATCAAGAATTTCCATATCTAATCTAAACCTGCTGCCTTTCAATTTAAAACCCCTTGTCCTATCACTACATGCCTGTTAAAAAGCCCATCTCCAGTTCTCTTGTAGCCCCCTTTAGGTACTGGAAGGTTGCTAAACGGTCTGCATGGAGCCTTCTCCAGGCTCAACAGCCCCAAATCTCTCCTGCTGTCTTCATAGCCGAGGGGTCCTCGCCCTGCCATCATCATTGTGGCCCTCCTCTGGATGCACTCCAACAGTCCTTCTTATGCTGGGGGCCCCAGAGCTGGACTCAGTACTCTGGGTGGGTCTCACTAGAGAAGAGTAGTGGGTGAGAATCCCTTCCTCGACCTGCTGGCCATGCTGCTTTTGATACAGCGCAGGGCACGGTTGGCTTTCAGGGCTGCAAATGGACATTGATGGGTCATATTGAGCTCCTTGTCAACCAACACCCCCAAGTGTCTCTCCTCAGGGCTGCTTTCAATCCATTTTCTGCCCAGCCCATGTTTGTGCTTGGGATTGCCCCAACCCATATGCAGGACCTTGCACTTGGCCTTGCTGAACTTCACGAGGTTTTCACCTCTCAGTTCTGTCCAAGTCACCCTGGAAGGCATTCCTTCCCTCCAGGACGTAGACCCCACCAGTTAGCTTCTGTTATTGGCAAATTTGCTGAGGGTGCACTCCATCCCACTGTCTGTGTTTCTGACAAAGATGTCAAACAGCACTGGTCCTAACACCAACCCCTGAGGAATGCCATTCATGACATTGAGCCATTGACCACAACCCTCTGAGTGCAACCATTCAACCAATTCCTCATCCACTGAGTGATCCATCTATTAAATCCACATCTGTCCGGTTTGGAATCCAGGATGCTGTGTGGGACAGTGTCAAATGTTTTGCACAAGTCCAGGTAGATGACATCAGTCAGTATTCCCTCAACCACCAATGATGTAACCATATCCTAGAAAGCCACCAAATTTGTCATACATGGTTTGCCCTAGAGAACACACATCAGCTGTTGCTAATCCTCTCTTTATTTTCCCTGTGCCTTGGCATAGTTTACAGCAGGATCTGCTCCATGATCTTGCCAGGCATAAAGGTGAGACTGCTTGGCCTGTAGTACCCTGTGTTTTCCTTTCTACACTTTTTAGAAATCGGGGTTATGTTCCCCCTTTTCCTGGAAACTTCACCAGACTGCCACCACTTCTCAAACATATTTTCCCATCCAAGTAAAACTGGAACTGGTGTATATTTTTTAAAATATCTCTCTGTGGTTACTTGACAAATTCATATACTTTTTGCTTGAATCCAGTTTTCCAAGATTTATTTGCTGTCCTGCCAACAACATTTTATTTCTGTGGATCCATAAGCAATGTGATGATAGTTAATGCTGGGCTTAGCTCATTTCTAACTCCATGTGAAAAATGCTTCTTTCACGTCTCATTTAAATATTTTCTTTTCCTCTCTTTTAACAGTGGAACATAACAGATTCAGTGTTGCTTCTTGTGACATTTTATAGCTGGATAGTAGTTGACCATCAGTGCCTTTGGATTTATCCCCCCAGAAAGCTTTTCACTGTTCTGTTATTTTTTCATTATCTTTTTTAGCCAGTACATTCTACATCATGATCTTTATGGTAAACAGTATCCTAGTAACAGAAATAACTGGCTGTTGAGCTCAGAAAAAAATGTTAACTTGCATTGCATTTTCAACAAAAAGCAAGGCTGGAGACAAGCTTACAAATATCTGATGGACATAGCCTAAAATTATGGAATGGGAAAGGTTAGAAACAACTGGCCTTTAAAATATGCAACCTGTTTTTTGTTTAGAGTAAATCAAACATATTGATAATAAGACTAAAACATTATACATGACTTAATCTGTGTATCTTCTCTGGTGAAGCAAATTCAGCAAAGTTCCGGAACACAGCAGAATGTTGAAGACAGCTAAATTGCAAGCCTGTGTTTAAATGCCCTGCAGAACTAGGATCTTTCTGCTTGTGTTTTTACTAGATATGTGCTTAGTTGTGTGATAATACAGAATATTAGGAAATAAAATCCATTAAGGTGCTCTAACATGTTTTATACCTAATATAATGCAGCATAAACATTTTTAACTTAAGGAACAAACTGAAAAAAATGCTTAGCAGATGGAGCCCTAAAATATTTTTTCATGCATAATTCAGTGCAGTTTATATGTTTGTTCAACTACGAAATATTTCTGAAGTTACAAGAAGATGGGAAATGTATCATATGCACATAACAATGCAAATGTTTTAACACTTTAACATTCACTATAGTAGAGATTGACAGCTGTATATTAAATGCCATAACCTTTTTCCAAAAGTTCAGCAGTATTCTTCGAGTCAAGTCCTTTCAACACAATCATAATTGATGTTAAAAGAAAAATGTAAATTGAAAAGATCTTAATTCACTGTTGGCAAAACTCTATTCTAATTGAAATATCTCAGCATAGTAAAATAATTAAAATATGTCATAAAAATTTTTTTAATATGACCTTGAAAACAAATTGCTTGACCCCTCTAAAGATGACACTTTTTTTAACTACATCCAGTAATATATTTCTTCGCTTAGTTGCAGAGCATGGGAAAGACAAAAAGAACTGAAGGTCAGTGCAAAAAACCCCAAGAAAACAAAGAAGTTTACTCTTTAAAAAAGTGCTTTAAGTGAAAATTAGTCATTTAGTTGCGAAACTGATTCTGAAAATCTGCATTTGGTTACTGTTTAAAGTACTTAAACTTCATATGTGACTCACTATTTAAAAAAGCTTTAAAGATTCCAAGGGAAAGAAGTAGGATTCCACTCCCTAAAAACAGATGTCTTGAGATTTTATGTTGTTTTAACTGTACCCTGTGTCTTTATTTTTCTTTTATCTATGAAAAAGAAATAAAAAGAACGTTATTAGGCACAACTAATGTAATTGTCACACAGCCATAAAAGTTAGGCTACACCCATCTTGTTTTTCTCTGCCCTAGGTAGAAATGGAGCCAAACCTCAGCTCTAGATATCTTCCTCAGTTAACTTAAATAAAATAAATCTCAGATCTAGAACCACATTTCTACCCACAGTGATTTATAAATTCTTCTGTACCCAGAGAATACATCCTCCCTATGACATCTAAGGACTTTGATCCTACTTTCAGAGTACTACTGGCAGTGCAACAATGAGGTTATTTCTGCACAAGCATAGTATTCTTTTGAATACTGGGATCAAAGAAGATATTTCTTTAAAGCTTTCCCTCCTTGACATTTTTCTAGATGGGATATGCAGTTAAAACAAAGCATCCCTAAGCAGCTGGAGAGGGTGGGGCACAGAGAAATGCACTGCACTTTCTGCCCTTTCTGTACAAACTCTCCCAGACTCACCGGGTCAGGTAGAGAGTAATGGCGACAGAAAGTGACTTCATAGCCATAAGGTATGTCCCTCTCTGCTCCAGAGGCAATCTGTTACCTCATGTTATTAAAAACACTTAATCAGTCTTGAAGTTTCATAGCAAAGCTGTCATCACAGCCCAGGGGAGCGTCCTTACCGCTAGGGAATATTACCCTCTTCTTAGTCCTCTGGATTTAGAATTATTTACTACTCACTGTCACAGTTTCAATCAGAAGATGAAGAGTTATTTTTTTCATTCACAGCCTGTACTCTTTCCCAGATCTTGATTTCTTCTCTCAACCTCTTGATAACATTCATGCCTCCTCTAAATCGACTTGTAGAGGTATGCTCTGATGAATTTTACAATTTTTTGTATTAGTCTTCTATAAAAACCAATAAATTTTAAATTAGGCATCATGTGAGGTTGCCAGTGTCAATTTTACCCACTGACTCTGTACCTTCTTCCCTAGCAGAGCAAGGCCAGACAATATGGAATGAGGTTTTGGCTGGGGCCCATAGCCAGTGTCAGAAGAGAGAAAGCATGCTCAGACCCCCAGTTTATAAATATACCTTATATCCCCTAAAAGGTTTCCTTATTCTGTCTCTTTCCTGACTATGTATTCCTTTGGCTTTGTCAGTCTAGTGTAACTACACATGATCACCTTAGAAAAGCTGAAGGCTCAGTACCCCAAGAGTCAATTAGTTTAAACCATAGCTTCTCTTAGAGAGTTGATGCATTTCGTGCAAAGGAAGGGTTTATAGTTTCATAAAACAGTCTTAGGTAACCCTTGGCTTAGGCCAAGCCACATTTTTAAAGTGAAACTACATTCCCCAAAATAGGTCTGGAGAGCAAAGGGAAAAACACAGGAGATAGCTGAAATCAAGCATAGGTTTCAAATGCGGCAAAGATGGCAACTCTCTACACTGGTACTGAGTGCTCAGAAACCGACGGGCAAAACTAAGTGTCTGCAGCACTCCTTTAGTATGCATCAAAGCAGCTGCTTGAGCTCTAGTAAAAGATTTTCCTCATTCTCATTAATCCAGAAAAGGCAGAATGCCTAGCTGCTAGTGTTGGCCTCTCGTGACTGAATTTTGTTGAAAGATAATCAGAGGGTAGCATAAATCTTAGAGAGGATTTCCCTTTATTTTTGGTAAGTATCATAGGGGAGAAGGATGGTGTATGAAACAGCTCTTTTTGCAGAATAATACGCTTTCTAAAAGCTTAAAAGCTTAGTGAGTGATAACATGTCACTGGATGATTGTGTTTTTCATATGTATCAGACAGGGAGGTGTTAGGATCTAAAATTCCTATTCTAATAATCTCCCTGAAGTTTAAACAGTTATCAGACAGTGGCATTAATCAGTACTTCCCCATGTATTACGTAAGACTATGCAAGGTTGACAATTACAAACCAATCAGCACATTTTTCTAAACCTGAATATTTTGTCTGTTTGGCAAGAGAAGTTATAACATAAAAGACAACAATAAGGAAAAAAAGTAAGGAAAGAAATTTTCATACATGGTACAATCTTCTAGTATTCTTTTTATCACTAACAGCACAGGCAAACCATTCTTGAAGTTGGAAGTTTTTACTTCATAACTGGTTTTTTCATTTATGAGCAATGAAGGCCAAATTAAACCAAAGTTATTCTCTTGCAGCCCCACTTCAGTCCATAAGGCTTTTGAGATGCTTTGTATCTAATCTTTTGTAATAAATATTGCTACCCAAAGCAACTTCATATTGATTTCTCTTAAAATGAGTGTAAAAATGAAGAGCTCTGCCTTATAATTTAAACTACTTCACAGTATTTTTCACATAAATCAGGCACAATAAAATATTATCTGCATAAAAAGGCTTTATTATTGGATAACTGTAGAATAAATAATGCTGGAGGGGTTTTTATAACTGAGCTGACCACACATGCTGAATCTGTTATCTTCATATATAGCTTTATTTTCCAAGGAAGTACTTGCAACAGCATTCTTTTATAGATAAGACTAACATCAATCTACACAGGGAACCTAGCATGATCTATTCTTTAACAGGAACGTTTTTTAGATATTCAGGAGATGCTGCATAAGCATTGCAAAGCCTATCATCCACATCCTCCAAGTTCTGCAATGTTTCATAACTTCGACAGTACAATTAGAGATGTGTCGATAATCAAGCCAGTCTTTTATCTTACCAACCAGAACAGCACAAGCTATAGTGGGGGTCTGGAATTCAGTATCTTTCCATATGCATAAGAAACCTTCAATTCTTGCACCTTTTGTTGGCACAAACTCATTGTCTCAGTACCAAACTTGCAGGTTAAAGCTATTAATGGAGGTCTTCAGAAAAAAATTGCAATATCCTTTGTTTGCTGTACAACAAAGGTGAAATTTTAGACAAATTCTTATCAGATTTGATGTAAATAAAAGCTACTAAGAACAGCAAAATGTTTTGGAAAAGCCGTATCATCTGCCAGAGTGTTTCCAGGACTCCCTGAATTATTTGCAGTTTTAGCAACCTTTATGTGAACTGGGAGTCCCTAAAGCCTGGCTCGGGTCTTCTGGTTTTCCAGGGAACAAAATGTGAGACTGCTGCTGTCTTAGACTAAGATCTGTCATCTCCTGTATGATGACACAGGAGCAACCTGCTTGGTGTGTTTATTCAGAGGCAAGGGGTCCTGCATCCTCTGGGCTCCCAACCAATTTCCACATGACAGCCTGACACCGAAGGATACTGCTGCAGAACACACTGCAGTCTGGCTGCCTGGAGAGGCCACCTCATTCCTCCTGCAGTCACCTGCAGTCCCTGACAGACTCAGAGGAACCAGCAATTTGCAAGCCTCTGTCCTGAGGCTGGAGATAATCCCCAGACACAGTTTGCTTCCTGGTAGCTCCCAGTGCCGAGTTTTGTCTACTCTGTGTTTCCTCCTGCCCATACTGCTTGTAGTGTACAAGGGCAAGGTGGACGCTTCTTGCACAGGCAATGCCAGAGGAAAGGGAAATAAGATGAAAAGCTCTGTCTTAAGCACTGAACTATTATGTCCTAATGTAAGTCAAAAACATTGTACTAATTTAAGTCATAAATATGTATTAAATAATTAAATATATATTAAAACATTGTCCCATCTATTGGAACATAGACTCTTTGTAGCTATGCTTGTACTAGGTTTCTTTAGTTTTCCATTTGTTTCTATATCAGGTGATATGTGAAATTTTTACATTGTCCACACATCTGAACACCCAGATCTCACATTATTACAATGTGAAATAAATGATTGCTGGCAAGTGATGATTTTCACTGAGCTGTGAAGGATACAGACCATATTCACCTAGTTCTCTGCAAACTTTCAGTTGGATTTCAGTGAGCTGACATCTATCTCCAAAGGCTTCTATTTGCCTTTTTATTTTTTTATTTTTTCTTCTTCCAACAGTAATTTGAGGCAAGTCAGGACATCTCTATTTCTAAGAGCTGAGAATCTGTGGCTTCTAGTCCCTGAGGGGCGAATGTTATTTATTATTCAACATAGTCTCCTGTGACTTCTAAAAAAGAGAATAAATATAATTAAAAAAATGTGACATAACTTTCTCTGAATACCCAGTGTGTATCTTTTTTAGCCATCTATTCTCTCTCCTCCAGACCCTGATCCCACATGTGCTAAACAGTACACACAGACCTCATCTGCAGTCCTCCAGTTAAGGATATTGTATACCTCCTCGTAAAGGGGAATCTTCTACATCATAGTTTTCCAGCATTTAAATTGTACCTTTTATAGAGAAGGTGCCTTATTGACTGGAAAGTGCACCTTCAACAGTTTTTGTTCTTTCAGTATTCCCAACAGTTAGAGAAATACTGTTATCCTTCTTTGGGCACAGTGGAGGAACAGAAAAATAGAGTTAAATTACTTGCTCTGGGCCGTACAGGGACTCTGTGACAAACCAGGATGTGATACTGTAAAACACTACAGAGGAATACACTTTTCTCTGAAGCTTAACTCCCAGTTTAAACTGACACATCTTACAAACAGGCACTACGGTACAATACTGATGTTCATTAAATGATTGAAAGTCAGTCTCAGAGTACCAGAGCAGCACATTCTCCTTGAGCTTTCTTTGTTAATAAATTATGAATCATGTATATCCCATGAAAAAAAAATCAGCCTGGAGGAGAGAAGACTGATGGGAGATCTCATCACAGTCTACAACTTTCTAGTGAAGGGAAGAGGGGGGCAGGCACTGATTTCTTCTCTGTGGTGACCAGTGACACAACCCAAGGGAGTGGCCTGAAGCTGTATCAGGGGAGGTTTAGCTTGGGTATTAGAAAAAGGTTCTTCATCCAGAGGGTGAGTGGGCACTGCAACAGGCTCCCCAGGGAAGTGGTCACAGCACCAAAGCCTGACAGAGTTCAAGAAGCATTTGGATGATATTCTCAGGCACATGGTGTGACTCTTGGGGATGGTCCTGTGCAGGGACAGGAGCTGGACTCGATGATTATTATGGGTCCCTTCCAAATTGGCATAATCTCTGATCCTGTGATTCTGTATATAACCTGTTGTGAAAAACAAAACTTTTCCTTGTTAGCTCAGGCAGTGCTATTACACAAATGGTATACTGTCCTTCACATTTTATTTTGCAGATAAACAAGACTACTTTAATTATCACGATCTGACATGCCATCTCCAGAACAGAAGGTACAGTACTGGAAGGTATAATACATTTGCAATACAGGGAAGGTTTATTTTAGGCATTAAACAAAATAGCATTAACATAGAGTATGAAAAATACTGCCCTATTCTTAATAAAATCTTTCCTGAAGGAATAATTTTAAAAATGAATTCTAGATTTTACCGCTTAAGTCAAAGTATTAAATGTTGGACTAAATTACGTTTTGGAAAAATGAAGCTTTTGCCACAAACAAAAAATAGTTTTTTCTATTCATGGTGGTTTGGATATGTTTTAATTTCTTATATTTCACAGTATGAAGTTAATCCTTGCTAAATCTTCAATAAGCAGGAGGTTAGCAGAGTCAAGGAGCCCTAGCAGTCGAATCTTTTGACAAAGACCACTTTTCATTTTCTGCTTGTTTAGGGCGAAATAACCATCACAATCAATGTGACAAGCAAACAGATGGACTGAGTGGCAAAGAAATAGATGGAAAATATTTGAGGGATATGCATGTTTAAAGAAAGGAGATTACAAAGATGACACCAAAAGCCAAGGAGGGTACAAAAGTCATATTCAGGCAAGAATAAACCAGAGCAGTAGAAAAATTACCATTTTTGGACTTCAGTCAGGCAGCACTGAACAACTGTTGTGCCTAATAGAACAAACAATTCTTGCACTCGCAGAAAGAAAATAAAAGAAATAACAGCAACACAGCACCATCCTGATAAAAGAAGTAGATATGGAGGTGCTTGAGAGTATAAACTGAGACACCACTTAAGGTCACAGCCAAGAACTTGTGGGAACAAAATAGATCCGATGACACCAAACACCTTGTCTGATTTAGCACTGTATACTAACACACCACATATTTTTCCCCATATGCTTCAGCAGGAATACTTGCTTGAAAAGTTTTTGTGTAAGCTGTGGCAGACCTGCAGGAGTTGGAAAGAGTATCCCTTCATGCCACGGTGCTCCAGCACCCCAGCCCCAACCTGGGCTGCTCACCTACTGCAGGGGGAGGCACAGTGGCACCAGCACCATGCCCCAAGGGATTCTATGGACACCTGGTGAGGACCACAAATTTGGGATGTATGGATCCTGCCATGATGTCTAGAGGCAGTCACTATCACTGCAGAATAATACTTGTATTCAAACAACAAGCATCTTTCTTCCTAAGATTATGTAATACATTCAGCTGTCCATCTGACAGCTTTCCTGATGCAATGTAAATGGTCCTGAGGGGTTATCAGGGAAATACCTGAACAGACTAACTTTATCAGCACACACAGGACTCGGCCACCTACAGAGAGCTTGCAGAGGACATACCATCAGGAACACAAGGTGAAACATCAAAAATAGGACTTCAAGGAAAAAGTACATTTCCCAGGGCAGACATCTGGATATTGTGGAGAATGAAATTTGGAATGAAACTGCAGCAGAAAAATCAAATAAAGCCTAGGTTTTACAGAAAGAGAAATACACCATATATCACAATATATTTTACAGGACAGGCTGCAATAGCTCACAAGAACCAGGTCACAACCCTAACGTTTTCTGACTGAAGCTATTGCATTACTATCAACACAGATCACTCTTGCACCAAACAGGTTTTAATACATTGTAATGTGAGAATTAACTGTTTCTTTCTGATAAGGACCAAGTCACCTTCTATTATCAGGCATCAAATCATTTTAGTATTTTGCTGATATGTTCTCTCAATCTACAGTCTTCCAAAGAAAATAGTTTGTCTGCCTGTGGAGTGGAAAGAAAATGTGCCTGAATAAGATTCAGATAAAAATGGATACAGAAATTAGCCCTGGAGGACAGTAGATTTCCCAAGGCCTTGCTAAGAACTCAGAGACTGTTACATTTGGCTTTAAGTACTGAAGCCCAAGTTTATTTTCAGAAAATGATAGATCCTATTCAGAAACCTTAAAAGATGGCAAAGATATTTAAAGGAAGACCAAATTTTATTTATTTGTGATTTTATTCATCTATGGAAGAATAGGTATGGTAAACAGCGAAAGATATATTTGTAGATGTATTTGGAACTTAAATATCAAGTATGGATCAAGCCTTTTATTTTATCAATTGAGCTATGACCATAAAGATGTGCCTATATCAGGGATTGAAGGATTTGTGGGTATCAATTTGGCTTGTGCATACATATATATAGAGAGAGATTTATGAAACACACTCAAGTGCAAAACTGATGAAGTGCTGTCCCTTTAAACAAAGGTTGCTGACATGCAATAGGACAGTGGGGATGCTGGGGAGCATCATTTTAATATGGACCCAATGACTTCCACCACATAGCTCTGTATATTTTTATGGGACATACAAAGTTATACTGCTGGCAATCTGTTATTTTTTCATATCCATGATGCTTGTTGAAAGAGATACTATTGTAAGTCTGCTCTTAACCTATCTATCACATACCAAATGGCAGTCACAGGTGGACCTCTCCACTATTATCTCTTTATTTTTAATTACTCATTGCTATGTCCTACTAATGGTGGAAAACACTTAGCAAAAAGGACAGGAAACTCTGCATTTAGTAGTTGTGATTGACAGAAACTGCAGGTAAATTCTTTGCTGTTGAGAAAAAAGCTGAAGTTGAAGGTCTAGAAAATTGTCTTACATAGAAAATGCCTACAGTTTAGTACTCATTTGTAGATGAGGATGGCAACATGCTCTTCATGCTGTATGATAAAGGCAGAAAAGGTGTGTCTCGCCCTGCCTTTCTTGGCACATTTTCTTGACTGAAATTTTCTTCTACTGCAATGTGTCTTTGAAGACAGGTTCTCATCTGATACAACAAAATCTCCTGAAGGCTACCACCACAGTGGTTCAAGTCAGATACCTGTTCCAGTTTCTGACAGTGAATTGGAGCTTGTTTATCCTGAATGCACTTCCATTGGACTCCCTCCTGAGTCATAGTCACAATAGCAAGACTGAAAGAGAGACGAGCAGCAGAGCTGGAGCCATGGCTTCCAGAGAAGGTTGTCCCATGACAGCTGGTTGGGAACAGCCTGCAAGGATTTGGTGTGATTGTTTACTGCTTGGTGTATGACCCTGAGGATTTCATAGAAATGGCTCTCAGTTTCTGGAGTCAGCGGGACTTTCTCTTCGGGGTCTCTGGACAGATCGAAGAGCAGAGGGGGATCATGGTGTGTAACGAATCCTCCATGGCAGAAGCAAACATGAGAATCGTAGCAACCATTGGAGTCCTCAGGACTGAAGTTTGGAGTGAAGAAGAAGACTTTCCACACAGATTCACCTGCAATTTACAGACACAAAACAGTTGGGGATAAAATGACAAAATGAAAGTCCCCTAGTCTTAGGAAACTCTAATTTACACCATGGGAAATCAGTTTTCTGATACAAAGACAGTAAAGACACTCTGTGCAGAAACTGCAGTATACTGAAAGAGTAAAACAAAATTGAGCAAAACAAAAATAAGCAAAACGTGATTTTCATAATACACATATTTATGACATAATTATGATAATTTCATTCCTTTGGAAGAATTCTGATTAACTAAATCATAGAAGACTTAAAAGAACTTTTTGTTTTTATATAAACAGTGTAAGAAGATTTGCATAAATATTTACTAAGTCTTCTTCAAGGCTTATTAAAGTATATCTTTGCCCCTTCACCACATCTACCCTCTGCTGGGCCATGTCCGCTTCCTGTTTTGCTAATCAAAATAATTTCATTGTTACTTTTTTCTCTCTTTCTCTCTTGTATTAACCCATTGCCCTTTGCCTCATGCTTTCATTGCAAACACCTGGAGACAGAGTTTCTCATTTTACTAAAGGGGACGACATGAAAAGGCAAAATGGATGCCAAATTCCTGTCTTAGGCCTCTAGATGATTTTTTTCAAAAATAAATAACTCTTACAGTAGTGCAATTCTTAGGTGACATTCTGTTTTGTAAAATGGGAACCAAAGTTCTTCCTGTATAGGTTGGTCATTCTTTGTCAGCCTGATTTTCTGTGTACAAAAACTGAACTGTCCACCCTAATGTAACTTCAGTCCGTATTTTCACTGTTTAAAATCCTAGTTATTTCCTGGAACAAGAACACACAAATATACGTTGGTTCCTTCAAGAAGCACTCTCAAACAGGATGTACACTGGAGAATCTGAACATGGTTAACAAGGAAGCTGTAAACAAAAAACGGCTACTCTTTTTCTCATGTATCACAGAACAGATAGGGAAGGCAGAAACACACAGGCACTTCCATGGAAGCACACTATCTCTCCTACAGTCAAAGAAGTATACAGCTCTCCAAAAACAGATTAAAGAATAATTAATTAGAGTTAAAAATTCTGTATTTTATTCTTAATAGAATTAGGATACTAAACAGCTGAGGTCTATGATATCAGATTACCTGTCCACTTGAGACTATACAAACATTGGAGAAACATGGTCATCAGCAATTTACATTTCTCAGCACCCTATTGTGAAAAATGTTTTTTGGATCACCTCAATTTTTTTAATACTGAGGAAAAATTCTCTTTTTTTGTATTTTGTAGAACTTTGTGAAGATCACAGAAAGCTTGTTAATCTAGTAACATACTTTCACAGATTTATGTGCACTACAGTGGTCAATATTTATTAAGCAATTCATTAGTTCAACAGAATGGAAAGAACTAGAAAATGTGGGATGGGCAGAGATAAACTGGTACATGCCATGATGTAACTACGTTACACTCAACTTTCAAAGAATAAAAACAGGTTTAAAGAAAGAAATATTTCAGCAGACTAAAGAGTCACAGACTGCAGTTCTATACTACAGCATGAATTTAAAGGACAGCAGGTGACCTTAAGATTCTTTACAACTTCTTCTATTCCACAGCATTTTTCACATTATAAGAAATTTTACCTTTAGGAACCAATTCAATGACAGAGCCTGGAAACTTCCAGTTCACTTCGTCTGCACTTAAATCAGGGTCGGACGGGTGATCGCTATTATATACATTAGACTGGGAGAACCCCCTGAAAGCTTCTTGGAAGTCAGCAAAGGGGAAGGAGCTTTAAAAGCTGGGAGTGACTTGCTGGCACAGACAATAGGACATGGCAGGTTTTAAAAGGCTCTGCCTGTGACAGCTGCAATGGCACAGTCTTACAGGAGAAAAGGGAAGGGAAAGGTAAAGTAAGGCAAAGCAAGATAAGACAAGGCAAGGCAAGACAGCATTCCTTAATCTACCTCCAGTAACATTTTGAAAGGTTGGTCTGACACTTGAATCTTTTGCTGTTTTTTCAAAACTAAAATAAACAAACAAAATCTAACACTGACACTTAAATTTCTTTGAACTCCTGCACAGAACATTTCCTAGAAATATGCCTCTCATTTACTCAGATTTAGAATTACATTCTGGTAAGGTATGCAATTTTATACTAACCATTGCTTCAGGCTCATTAGAAGTGTTTAATTGGCAAGATGGACAGTGAAAAACATAAAAAGCCAAAGGGCTTGATTAATCAGTTTTTACTATATGCCTTTGTAGACCATGCAACACTTGTCACACCTGAGAATTTGATTCAGGGCACCATAACACCTTGACAGAAGAACAGCAGAAAAAATTTACATAGGTAGTAAAATGCCAACTAAAATAAATTCCAATAAGTCCATGCACATGAGAACTTTGTGGTCAAGTTGTCACTGCATTTGTGCTAAATGACATTGAAAAGAAAATTTTCAGCCACATTTTCTGATGTTGGGCATTGTATCAAGGGCTTACAGATAGCAATATTAAGTTGGGAATTCTGAATTAATGCAAGTTGGTACAAGTTAAGAAATGGCGAAAAGAAAGAAATAAAGGACTTGTACCGTGATTGTTTTTTAATCACAGAATAAAGAATTGTTCAGGTTTGGTTATATACAGAGTACATGGCATGTCGCAAAATGAAGTGTGGGGTGGGGACAAGGGATGCATGACAACATATCATGTCTGAATGGCATTGCTAGTGTTTTGGAGAGCTGATGCTAGTTTATCAGCTATGCAGCTATAGATGTCATGATTATATGGTACAAAACACTGAGCTCTGGGAAAGCACAGTCTGTTACTGTGCAGTGTTTATCTGTTGCACTGCATCAGTGTTTCTGTGAGGATCTGGCACTTCATGTGGTGCTGGAGAAACAGCAGTGAAGACTTTAAACACTTATTTCCTAAGCATTATAAAAACTAAAGCATATCTGTCAGTGGCTATGGCTGTGGAGAAGCCAGTGCAATATACCAGGAGACATTAAGAGCTGTCAGACTTCTAATCTGTAAAGCTGATGAACTGTACAAGGCGTGATACTAAAAAGAGAGAGCTCTCTCCCAGTCTCTACCAGCTGATATAAAATCTCATTTTGTCAGAGGGTTAAGTACAAGGATCAAATTAATCTTTCAGTAATTAACGGTACCTATGTTCTGCAAAGCATCTGGATAGTAAACCTGCTTTATATAAAAAGATAACTATATGCCCCTTCCACAGTGAAGTTAGTAGCAAAATTGTCAGGGCTCCACCACAGCCAAGTATATCAGGTCCCTTCTGAAACAGCAGGCAGGCTCTAAGCCTGCAGCACCTTAAAGGTCCTGTCCCAATGCTTCACTGATACCTTGAGTCCATTTTTCCTGCTATTATCCAGTTCTCTGAATTGTACAATAAGTTGACTCTCAGAATACATCTTTTCTTTACATGTTAAGAAAAACAAAAACTACAGAAGTTGTACTTCCAAGTAGTCTCAAAATAGGTTGCCATTAGTTCAAGCAAATCTAATAGGAACGTAATTTTTCAGTGTTCTATTTCCCTAACAGAGTCCTCTCCTGTTTTATTGTCCTTCACCCATCTAATTATCCTCTCAAAACGACAACAGTACCTCCAACAGACAGGTAGCAGCCATGAGATTAAACAAAAGTCCCTCAGTAAGATATTTTAATATTTTCAAGATGAAGTGATAAACTCGATAGGGATATAATTTCTGTTACAATAGCACTGCTCTTAATCACTGATGGCTAACTGGTGTTTTCTGATAAGTAGTTCCTGAAGTGAATAGAAACTATTGATGCATTATTGCCTGGACCTCATTTTTACTGAATTTAATCTATAGCAGTAGCTTTATAGGTTTGCTGCTACTGTCATCTCCTTTGTTCATATTATTTTGTTTCTTCTTTCTGTAGAAGAACAAGTTAAACAGTCTGTTCTTCACTGTAAATTGGGGAGCTAGTCCCTCCTTGAATTCAGACACCTTTGAGGATAGGCATTTGTGTGTAGCATACCGACATAGATGGCCCACAGACTTTTACTGTATCTCAAGCATCCTGCTCCGTAGCCACTGTCAGCTCCCACGCCCTAATTCATGTTTCTCAACATTTCCACACAGTAGCAGATAAAAGCTGCAATTCACTCGAAAATTACTTTCTTCAGATAACTCTTGTTATTAGATGAAATCCTTTCTTGCTGCTTCCTTTACCTTTAAAATCATTTAGAATTGTTGAGTTCCCTGCTAATCTTATTGCAGATATGTATATATATATCTCTTCAAAACTTTAACAATTTAGAAAAGGTTTCAGTTGTGAAATTCTTGTAGAACTATATATAGCTATACATAGCACATATACTATTTGGTTACTATAATGAAACTATACATATTATTTTTATAGCTATGTGGATTTATCAAAAAGCTAATAAAAATATCCTATTTGAGTTTAAGAATTTGTAATTCCATTGTTCTTACACCAAAATTTATTTTATTTTTTTTATACCTGTTTTAAGTGTCTGGCTATCTGACAATGTTACATTTTTAAAACAGTCAAAAGACAACACATTATGTCCCACTGTAGGTGGAGAATAACTGAGTGATATTCAAAGACATAATGTTAGTTTATGAGCATCAGTTGTTGCTAAAAGAGGCTTGTATAAAGAACTGTGCAGAATATACAGTATTTCAAGGAAAACCATAAAAAGAATGGCAGTAGCAGTGATTTTAAAATCTTAAGGATAAAACCTACAGTGTTAAGTATCCACTAAAATATAAAGGATTGTACACTGGTGAGTATCTAATAATCACACTGAACAACTTCTGAAGGAAAAATACAAGACAGTGAAACCATACTCAGGCTGCTGAAGACAGAAATCTCATGACTGAGCTCATTATCTAGAGTAAGCGCTATGAGAAAAGTCCACTGAATTCTGTTCAAAAGTTAAGATTATCTGCTGAATCGTAGCAGCTGACATTCCTGAATTCTTTATCATCATCTTCAAAAAGAATGGTTGATCATTTATAATATTTTCTTGTTGAAGAAAGTCCCAAAAGGGAAGAATCTGTGGACACTTGCTAAAGATTTGTCTGAAGACTATTTACTTGCTGAGTTGTCCACGTAATTTTCAGTTCATTCAAGCAGCAGCTGATGGCATGCTGAAGACAGAGGATAATGCTGGCACAAAAAAACCAACCAAACAAACCCTGTCATTTTCAAATGATGGCGAAATCCAAAGAGAAACATATTCAGAATTATGTTCTGTATTTTGTTGGGTTTTGTTTTCTGTCCTTCAAAAATGCATTTTATTAACAGAAAATAAATTGAGGACAATCATTCGTTTCTCTCTTACATAAAGTGGATGTAATTATTCTGAGTGAAAAGAACAAGTCTGTAAGATTCAGAGAGCAATTTTCCTGATACTGAGCAAATGTATGGAACAAAGATGAAAAAGAAGTCCTAAGCAACTTCTGCAAATATTTTTACACAGACAGGTTTGCGTCAACCAAAACCCCCAGGAATTTTTTCATAAATTATTTTCTTCACAAATTTTTCAAATTTTAGATGTCAAAAAACCACCTCTGACACATGAAATCCTAATGAAGTACTCAAAATCATTAATCTGAAAATTATCAGCATGTTTAACCTTTCAGTTGCAAGAAGGACATCTAAAAACAAAGAAATAACTGTTCAAAGTTGCTTTAAAAGTGAAAAACAGAAATTTTGTAAATGTAGGCACCTGAAATTTTGTGCATGGCCAAAGAATACCGGATAATAATTTCCATTACTTTAAATAGTTGAAGAAAAAGATTAATTATTCTTCCTTACAGGTGTCTCAGCTAGTTGAAGTGTTTTATTTTTTCTTTACTTTTATAAAGCTACTAGGATACTTTAAAAATATTTAGAAAAATATTTTTAAAACTGAACCAGTTAATCATAGATGACAACATAACAAAAGAGTTGGTTGTGTCACAGTAAAAAAATTGAATTGACAGAAACAAACAGTTCCCAGTAATATGATGTTCTCTTACAGATGATCAGCAGGGACTCTGGTAAAAATAATATAAATTTATCCCTAAGAAAATTTCTAGAAGTCTATTTTCTGTTTCACATGGACTTGTTCAAGCTTATGGTATTTCAGAGAAATGCATCAGTCTGCCAGTTTGGCCCTCTATACAAAATCCAAACTTCATTTCACAGCTCTCATCAAGAAGAATACTTGAATTTGAAAAGAAGAGTTTTAGGAAAGCATTGGGAACATTTTCTAGTTTTTGTGGGGTACAAAATGGACGTAGAGATCTTCAGCTATTCTCCAGATGATGACAAGTGACGGGAAAAGGAAAGAACCTTGACTCTCTCTCCTAATTTTCGGCTTAAAAATGCATGTGTACAGTATAGTAAAAAAACAGGCTTTCCCCTTTAGAAGTGCTATAACCTGCTAGAATCTCCTTCCTATGGTAAACAAGAACAGAGAAGGATCTCCCGGGGCTGTAGATGAGACGAATACGTTTTAACGTTTCCTTATATAGGACTTGGAGATCAGCATCATTTTCATGAAAGGTTACTTCAGGCCTGTGATTTGATTAATACAAAACAATTTTGGATTTTTGGGGTTTTGTTTGTTGGAGGGGGGTTTAGGTTTTGTTGGGTTTGGGGTTTTTTGCTCTTTTTTCTAAAATAAAAAATGGTTTGTTGGATTGGTGTACAGGAGGTCAGGCTTGTACCTTCCATGCTGCAGCCATTCCAGTTCCCAAGTTTGCAGCCTAAACCAGGAGAAGGGGAAGTGCAAATAAAACAAAAGGCAGAAATTTAAAAAACGGTCCCCATTTCAACTTAACCAGCTGCAATAGTAAGCTGGTTTTATGTTCTCACTACGATTAGGAATAGGGCAAATATTTTTTTAAAGGACAGGATTTTTTTTCCTTACTTTTATTTGTGTGTGTCTCTCTCTCCCAGAGTAGGTAGGGGAACGCTGCAAATCCCAAGGTATAAATAGCTCTGCCTGAGCCTAACAATAACTCTGCAGCCACTGACACAGAGCAGAGCAAAGGCAAGAAAATACTGTAACAGTATTTGTCATGCTTGTCAGGGGGAACACTTTCCTACCTAAAATATTGTTAGCAGAAATGTGTATCAGATGATTAGGTCAATTTTCTTGAGCTTTATATAAACCGTTTCATAGTATCTATTCATGCTAGGAATGCTCTTCTCTCCTTCATCAGTTACATTATTTCACACTTACCAAATAATATGTCCATACTCTGTCACCCAAATTCAGCTGCAGCTGCTCTGATATGAGGATCAAGATAGCAAATTAAAATACTGAATGATATAGTTTAGGTAAATGAAATTTGATGCTTTTCTGCTTCCTCCAGCTGTTGCAGTTGAAATACTGAACACAAACAAAGGATCTGGGAGAGAATTTGAGATTTTTGGAAGCTTTTCTTGATTGTGGTGCCTCCATGAAATGAACAAGATAAGGTCGAGAGAGACGGGGGAAAAAACAAAAGGGGCAAATGAAGAGTGAAGGTGATGCCCATAAAGCAAGTTAGAAATCAGGAGAAACAAAATATCTTCAGTAATCTCATAGATGAAAAGGTTGTAATGGACTTCAGCAAGAAACAGTAATAAGTGACTCTGATGTTTTAGGCAGTGCAAAAAGATATTTCTCCTTGATATTGTCAAAGAAGAAAACAAGAACTAAAGAAAGAAACCATAAGGATTTAAAAAGAAATAAACAACAACAGGAACAGAAAAAAAACTCAAAACAAAAAACAACCACAAAAACCCACACACAAAACCCCAAACAAGCCAAAACAAAACACCAAAAAAACCTGCAAAAAGCAAAACCACTTCTAAAATAAGAGGCTTCTCTAGAGAGAACAGTGAAGGAACTTGTGAGACTGAAAAACAAAAGGCAAATGACCAAAAACCCTCATGAGAGTCAGCTTCTGCAGTTGCAAAAGGGAAAGATTCACACAAAGGTTTGATCAATTAAGAGGATCAAAAGGAGATTCACTATCAGTGACACTAGAAGTTCAGAAATAAGGAGAGAAAGGGGAATAAAAAGATGGGAAAAGGATGAAAATGTGGTAAAAGGACACAGTTCAGAGGGGAGAAAGGGGCTGCTCTCTGTACAACAAAAATGTGTTGTAAGTAACCTGAAGACTCATGAGTTATTACTCAAGGAAATGTGAATTTTCTTCTGTGACCTACATACTGTGAATTATATACCTAATGCTCTCCCAGTCTTTCAGTAGAGAACTGACACAAATCCATATCAGGCCAACATTTCAGTGTTTTTCATGCATGGTCACCCTCAAATACAGAAAAATGAAATGCAGCATTTACCTTCTACTGTTGAGGAAATCTTGAGAAAATCTCAAGAAAAAACTGCTGTAAACTTATAACATGCAAAAGTCTAAATATCAGTAAAAGATCTGTATTTATAGAAACTTGATACTTATTGCTACAAGTTTTTGTACAATTTCTTTGGTAGGTTACTTTGTCAATGCGTGCTGCTATTAAAACAAAACCAAATGACAAGGAATGAAGTTTAATGAGACTTAATGAAGTTTTTTAAGCGATTTTGTGGAGGTCCATCTATGTCTCCACATTAAGAGCTGCCCTATCACAAACATAACCTGTAAGAAAGAATAGAAAGATTCTCAGAGAGATCTGATAACCAATAGACAAGGTAAATGACTGTTTTAGTCTTGTGTTAAAAGGAAAATTGAATAAGCAAAGGAAGTGGCACTTTCTTAATTAGATTTCAAAGACATTTATGACAGTGCAACTCAAATCAGGACCCACAATTCAATATTTTTCTTTTTTGACTGTTCTTGTCCGTTCTTTCATGATACTGAGGCATGGATAAAATGCTGCTCTGTGCTACAAAACCAATTCACTCCTTGTATTTTATTACACATTCTAGTGGCCGTCTTATTTGTCTATATTTACAGAGGTCCTTTTTTGAACCTCTCTTGATTTAAAAGAAAAGAATACGCTAAATAAATTACAGGAGCCTAAAATTCCCAGTTAACTTCAAAAGACTGCAATAGTGTCCTTCCTGACACCTAGCACAATAATATTTTTCAAACTTTGAAGAAGGTGGCAAGGCATCTCTAAATTCATGGTACTAAGCAGGATTTATTGCTCATCACTGTGCTGCTACTTAGTATGCAATCTGACAATCTGGTCACCTCACCTAATTTTGGATCACTGTACATGCAGGTCTTTATGTAACTTAGTTACCAGCCTATGCTTATTTGCTTCTTAACTTTGTTAGAGGTGTTTAGGGTGAGAAGAGTTCTGCTTGTTTCTCTTTTAATGAGAGAGATTAGCACAGGTTAGCTCAGCTGTAGGCATTTACTGTAGACATGCAGGTGTTGTCATCACCATCCTCAGAGTTTTCTACAAATCCAAACTGTCAAGAGTCTTGAGAGCACCAAAAAGCCTCACTGGCCCTGCCCAGCCCTTGGGTGGACCTTCATCCATTCACACTGCCCATAGACGTGGATTCCCATTTCAGCTCAGCCTGAAGCCATCAGACCCTGCCTGAGCGGTGCAGCAGAAGTGCCAGTTACCAGACCTTTCTGTGGATAGCCCTAGGCTACAGCCTTTCTTCCAGCACCTTCTTTGCTCGCATCTCCTCCTGCTCCTGACTGTAATCCCTGGGTAGACCTTGAACCTGACTCACCATTTGCCTACACTGTAACTATTGTGGACCCTGTTACCAGCACCCAACTCTGCTCATTCTGCTCAGGTGCTGGAGGACATTGCTCTGTCAATAAAGGCAGTGCTAGGGTCACTTACAGTTCTGTTTGAGTCATCTTTACAATGAAGTGTCACCCCAATTTAGAAAGCTGAACTTCTTGCCTCTCCAGTATTCCCTAGTCTACCTCCAATTTTGTTTTTTAAGGTCAAATATCTATCTGCAAGGTGCTGTTGCTTATGAAAGACACCACAGTGTTCATACGCAGGGTGTTAAAAATTTCACTAACATGGTCAGAAGATACAGAGAGGTTTGCCTTCCTTGTTCACGTATGTTACTTCTGCATACTTTTTCTAATGAGTTTTCTAATCCCTAATGATCATTCAATGACCTTTGAAATACAGTCACTAGCTACAGCACATCTGCACCAACTCTGCTTATATGATGCTGGTATCTTGCTCATATAAATGTACAGTTTGCTTTGTTCCAGTTGCAGCAAATAAGAACAAAATCTCAGGTACTTCAAGTGAATTTTCTTTTTTGTCATCTAATTCATCCCCCTGCCACTGCACAATTGTTCCCTACAATGTATTTTTCAAAGGCCTCTCTTGATGCACAGTGTCTTCTATTGTAACTTTTGTGCTACTATCATTCATTTCCTTTATTGCAGAAGACAAAGACATTTTATTGGCACACTCCTTTCACTTAGTGTTTTATCTACTAATTTTTTTCAAATACAAATCCTTCACAAACTTTTTCTGGAGTTTAAATAAAGATTTTGGTACAGATGATTGTCTCAGAATTCATCTGGTTTGTCCCATCCCTCAATTACCTGTTGCATTTTCTGTTCTAAATTCCATTTCTACACCTTTTGTAGAGTTGTGGTGCACTGAAGTGAACGTTAAAATCTCTGTGAATTTACGGATGATTTAATCTTGCTTGCTTTCACTTCAACAAAATATTTCTACCTTAGCTTAAGAATACAAATAATAACCTCATGCTTAAATTTAGCAATGTACAATTATTCTATGACAGAAGATGCTATGTGCTCAACTAATTGTTTAAGCAAGGATCTACACATGTTTCTCAACTTCCATCAAATCTCCTACTTCAAACTATTTGAGGAAAAAAATGAGTAAATTACTTATTTGGCCATCTGTGCTATTGCTTGATAAAACAGTTAATAAAAACTGTTTATTTCTTTCCTACACTAATACTAATGAATATACTGTGAAGGATTGATTTAATGTTGTGTGAAGGTCTATAGGAAGAAGAAACCTTAATCAAGTTTTACCAAGTCTAAGACCCTCAAACATAAATTTCTCAGTTACTCAGCATGTCACTGGTAAAATCTTGTTGCCTTTTCTTCTTCTGGAATATACATGGATATGAACAAGGACATGCTGCCTAATATATCCAGGTAGGTTCAGGGGGTTTGAGCTGTGTGATGCATGGACCTGGGTGCAGGGTTTAAACAAAGCTCTTCCCGGAGCTTGGGCCTCCTGGAGGGGTTGAGTAGTCCTACCCAGTGTCCAGAGTGCTCAGCTGAGATGTTATCTGCTATGGAGTGCGTTCATTTCAAACGAGAAAGAAGCAGCAATGGAGCCATTGTCCTTCATTATCTCTGCTAACAAAAACCTTACAGATTTTTGTGTAAAAACAAGGACAAAATTGCTAGAACTTCACGCAGTGTCTGATATTTCTCCTGAAAATGATTTAAAGCTTCTAGCCAATCATTTTCATGGATCACAAAAGGGGCGGGAGGGGGGAGGGGTGGGCTTGAGGGTTTTTCCATGGTACATGAGTGGCAAAAGGAATTCTGGTGCTTGTTTTTTCCCTCCAGCCTCTGAAGCACAGTTGCAGGAGGTTGCGGTCACACCCACCACTGGTGTGAGTAAGGTGGTAGAGACAATGTTTGTTCTCTTTGGCATGATCTCCTATTTTTAACGAACTATATAATTAAATGTAATAATTCTAGCACGCCCCAAAGTATTTTGAAGAGGGCACTTATCTCATAAACTTAATCCAACACTTACTATTATTTATTGTGGCACTAAGAGGTCCCAGCTCTGCTAAGCAAGACAGTTAAAAAGGTGAGGTAAACAAAGAAAGCTCCATCCTTGAGCGTGAAATCTGACATCTTTTTACTGGTCTAAGGGTATGTTGCCATGCATTACGGTTTTCTTTAAGGGCTCTAACCCTTTATTCTAAGAAGTAATATAAATAAATAGAATATAAAACAGCTTGCAGACTGAAGTCATTCAGTTACACATTGTATTTCCTCAGAACTACTGAAAGTGCTTTTGGCATTACATGACAGATATAAATTTTATATATGCCCTTCCTCCTCGCTGCAGTTAAGAGTGATGACAGCACTCAAAGGATATTGTGAAATGCAAACATCTGCATACTGGTAGTTGTTTTTTGACTGTTGAAGCTTACATTAAATTTTTAATTCACAGTTCTGCAAACTCAGCCTTCATCTCTCAATTCTAGCTAGTTTCTTCATCAAAATACTCTTTATAAGGTCCATGACAATAGTAACAGTAACAGGAAAGTCCAGGAAATGATTTTTTATTGTATTCATGGCCCCTTCTTCATTTTTATGTTATTCTTCACAAGACAAATAACCATACATAAATTCCCCATCTATTGCAATGGAAAACAAAATGGATTTCATAAATGATTTTCAGATGTAAAAGAGGTTTGATTTAGCACTCAGCAGTGGTTTGCAGTGATCCCTGCTTCATACTATAGTGCACTGCACACTCAGAGACATTTACCTCAATCTCATCTAGTGATTAATTAAGACATACTTTCTCTTACACTTCCAAAGAAGTCTCTAACTAGCTGTCATTCACCCTGAACATGCCCAAGCTTAAACTCTGTTTCTTTATTGATACTGAGTCAGTATTCCTAACTGAGGTTTTGGCACTTAGACTACATAGACATAAAAAGGCACCTGAAATTCAGTTAGGATTAGAGAACAGGAAACCTTCCAAACAAACCACATTCAAATGGAAGCTGGGCCAGGCAGATGGACTTGCTAAACAAATTTTCTGTCATCCAGATCTTCACCTCCACTTTGAAAGGTTTTCCTGTTCTGCTGAATCTCATGTCTCTCTAGTTTCAGAACTTTTGATCATTACTTTCTTCTCACCAATCTAACATAAAAAGACCAAAAAATTAAATGCAAAAAAGGTTCTCTGCTTCCACAACCACGTCCCCAACAGATCAAAAAATTTTAGAGGGGCAATAAGATGCCCATATATAGGCATATTACACAGCTGTACAGATCCCTGCATGACCAAGAATGCAGACATTTTAAACCTTCCTAAAGGTCCTCCTCTACCTACCTAAGACACAATCTGTTCTCGTACACCTTTTGCAAACATGTAGCAACTGAAATACAAAATCTAACAATGCAAAGTGGCAAGGATATATCTCAGGTCCATTTAGTCCATAAAGTGAACAAATTGCTTGAAATTGGTTAAAAAAGACCATGTATAATTGTCATGGGAACTGTTCTTGTATGTCCAGGCAGAGACTGCATTGACAGGCTCAGCCAACCTCTGTAGTTCACATGTTAATGAGGTAGAAACCTGGGGCTGACTCTTCCATGCCATAGCAATAACAGAGATTTATCAAGTTTCACATATAGACATTGTCCTTGTAATCATTTGCCAACATCTTAAGTTTGAAAAATATCCCCTAATGGACTAATTCTTTGCAGCATTCAAATAATTTATACTTAATTTTCTTAACTGAAAGATTTTTTTTCTCATTTAAGCTGTGTTAAAGAGAGTAATACATTATTTTTTTCATTTCTCAAACATTTCTCACAGTTACTTATAACTGGATTAAATGTTTTGAAAGATGTGTACTCAAAAATATTTTGTGAAATACAAGTGGTACATTCACTTTTCTTTAGTTCAACCTGCTAGTAGCTAAACATTCAAATATACTTCTCAGAACTTAGTTCAGGGTTGTTGTTTTGGTATGGCATGTTGGTTTTTTTTCACAAATCAGTATGTCATCACTATTTAAAAGCACTGGCAGATATTCAAACACTTTCCTATCTGAAGACCTCAAATATTTTGGCATATAAAAGGGATAAGAAAAAGAGGCCTTTGATAATGGTCAGGTCAGGAGCTACAGTCTTTGTATAACCTATTTACTATCAGGTTCCAAAATCCAGTTAAAGCATTTCTCAGCATCTTGCTTGATTATTACAGCCTCTCTGTGAATAGCAGCATGGTTTTCTAAGCCAGCTTTTTGTTGCCTGCTGTTAGGAGCTGCTTGGCATTCTTGAGATCACCAGAATTTCTAAATGATCTAACCGCTCTACTAGAGCAGAGTTGAATGAACTGAAGCATATGAGCAAACAAGATGTATTCTTGTACAATTTTTTTGCAATTCCCAGTTGCTTTTCTATCCACTGACTGATTATGTTTCCACTGACCGTGAAAATGAACTAAGGCATTTGAGCTCAGTACTTACTCTTGTGTTAAGATAAGCCTATTAATGCATTTTGCAAGATTTTCAGGATAAACCTGAAAACTATCAAAGTATGATATTCAATAGAATAATTTTATTTGTAATAAAAACCTGTAAATGTTGCTAATTTTGATGAACTCAAATGTCATAATCCAAATATTTCAAGTACCATAATCCATTTTTCATAATGGATTTAATTTTATTATAATGCCTATTTCAAGTCTCTTATTTTCTACAGCTAAAGAATGTATCAGATCACTGACCTTCTTTTCCAGATGCAAAAGAAAAAAATAGAGAATGAAAATCTAAACAACGTATGAAGTCCCAAAGTTTTCCTTCAAAGTTTAAAAGTGACCATTGCAAACAGGACTCCAAACAGAATTCTATATGCTTTCCGTTTTGTTTTTAAAAAAAAGTCAGCTATTCAAACCCTCAGTTTCAGCACAACACAATAGTTACACTTTCTTTTCTCTGTCATTTGCTTGATTCTAGCTTTGTTCTTATTATGCAGACCAGCTCTGTTAGGATAAATTCTTCCCCATGATATTTGGGGGTTTTTTTAGCAAATTCCAAGCTTTAGGGCAAAACTTGCTTCTCACATCATAATTCAAACCATCTTCACTTCTGTGAAACATATATTTCTCATCATACTTGTGCATAAGCTCACGCCTTCACAGCATGCTTACAAACAGTCCTCACTGATGAAACTGATTTCCTCTGGAAAACAAAAGATAAGTTTCGTTTATCCCAGACTTTCTTGTAAGTTGCTTTTTGAAAACTGACCTGAACTGAATGAGTTACAGTTGGTTCTGAATCATAAAGATGTATGTTCTTAGAGCCTCTGGCTACAGCTGAAAATTGGTTTTAGTAACAATTGCACTGCCTTTCAGAGTCAAAAAATCATTGTCAGCTATAAATACTACAAGCAATCCACCACTCAGTATTCTAGAACTAGCAATATCATCCTCTATAGGTGAAACTCATAACTTTAAACTTTTATATAATACTTATGAATCAAAATTAAGTTTGAGGATCAGGCTTTGAGAAATCAGACAATAAAACCATGATATTGTATAGAGCACACAATGTGGATATATATATTAAAAAAGCATTTTTTTCCACTTCTGAGTTAGGTATGCTGGATAAAACAGAGAGGGAAATGCTACGGCAAATCCCATTTTCATATAAATGCCTTAAAAACAACATACTGTAGGCAGGAATTGTGTTTTCCTGGAATAAAATTTAGCCATGTCTAGGACAAAAAAGTAACAGCTGATCAAAACTAAATGTAGTTGCAACATCTCCATTTGGCTGAAGGTTGGGATAATTTGACAGATGAAGAACTGAAGTCAGGGAAGTGCTTCAAAGTGCCTCCATGACCAGTTGTTGGAAAAATCAGACCCTCATCCTGGTGGGACTAAAGGATTTGCAGTTCTAAGGCAATGTGGTCATAAGAGTCCCAATTTTAATGTTTCTGAGAGTTTTCCAGAACTGGAGAAAAGTGCATTTAAAAGAAATTCCAGAGAGTGTTGATAAACCATTTTTAGAGAATAAGTAATTCTTCACTCAGGTAGATTAACTTAAGTCTTGTACTCACAACTGCCTCATAATTTTGTAGTGCTAAAGTCAAAATCTTCATGATACTATTTATACCCTGCTATTCCCTCTCTCTAATTAACTTTGTGCATATGTATCAGGGTACTATTTTAGCAACTCCACCAAACAATTTATTAACAGTGCTGGCTATTGGAACATAATAAAGTATTTGGAGCTTGGAACTGGGTAGGGATAGGAGGGGCACTTTGCCTGTTTAAAAAAAAAAAAGAAAAAAAAGTGTGAAGCAACTAAAATCTTCAAAAATGGCCATTATATTAAGAAAAAAAAAAAAGAGCTAGAGTAGAGAATTTAAATTAGAATCACCAACAGCACAGTAGCTCAAGACATTGTTGAGCCCAAACTATAAAGTTTTGCTGTCAAGGGTAAGAACTAATGCTTAGGTAACTATAGTGAGATTCAGTCTCCCTTCATCACTGAGCAGAACCATACAGATGGATAAGAGCTACAGACTGAAAAGCTGCTTGTATGACATCCTATGGCATTGAAGAGAGTCCAGATAATATCAGTAAGTTAAACTTGAAGACTCTATGGAGTCTGAAGACTCTTCTCTTTTCACTAAACATGTGAGGTGATTGAGAATATTGCTTCTATGATACAATACCTTTTAAAAATTAATGTACAACAGAGAGGTAACAGGTTGTACATGAAAAATTAGCACACACTTGGTAATGACAAAATTATCTTAAGGATGACTAATATTTCCTATTATTAAAAGGGTCACCCTTTCTTTATTGCACTAGTGCTAATTCTAAGTGCTAAATTATCATAATCTTAATTGGGGTTTTATGGTCTTGTTGACTTTTAATGTTGTGACTGCACCATGATTTCTAACTTCCCCCTACTACTATGAATGGTAGAAACCTATTTTGCTTTAAAATGTCAGTCTTGAAGAGGAGTAAGTACATGAGTCTCAGACATGTTTGCATTACAGTACCACATCTATGGACCATAAAATTTCTCCTTAATATCACAGAATCACAGAATATGCTAACTTGAAAAGGACCCATAAGGATCCTCAAATTCAGCCTTTAGCCATGCACAGGACCATCCCCAAGAGTCACACCATGTGCCTGAGAGTATCATCCAGATGCTTCTTGAACTCTGTAGGCTTGGTGCTGTGACCACTTCCCTGCAGAGCTTGTTCCAGTGCCCAACTGCCCACTGTGAACTGAATCTGAAAAATTATTTTCAATAAACTTGGGGATAAAAATTTGAATAAATTTGAAAAATGTCACATCTGTAAGAACTTATTCTATACTACTTCACCAAATTTATATTTCTACTAGGAAGTCATTGAAAGAACTATAACAACGAATTACTAGTGAAATGTAGTCTTTTTCAGTTTCAAAAATTGTTCATACAAATCCATCTTCAAAATTTCCCTACTAACAAAATACAAAACGAATTACAGAAAGCTGTTTGCTTTTTTGTTGTGGGAGTTTTCCCCCTTTCTTTTAGTTTTAGGAAACTATGTATGTCTTGACAAAAGATACTTGAAAAATGCAATGCATTATGTGTCCTGACAGTTTGAGACTACAAAAAAAAGCTCAGAAAGCAACAGAAAGGTCGCTGTTTGTACTGCAATGTGAGCTTTTCTCAGGCTGAGAACAGTTACACTAATAATTGAGTATTTCTGGTTGTGCTGTCTGTCTAAGATACTGATAAGAACTTTCATTCAGAAGCAAGTACATAGTACAGACACATCATCCACGGATCAACACTGGCCTCCAGCATAATATTGTCCAAGTGCACCTACCCTCAGACCATCCACCGTTTTCTTCTACAATTACTTCTGCCTTTCATGGCATGGTTTTTTACAGCACACTGAGAAGTTACCTTGCTCTTGACAGTCAAGTTTCCAGGGAATTTCTCTAATCAACAAACATTTTGCTTTATTTTCTAGGAGTAATAATATGATGTTAAAGGCTGTGGCACACCAAACAGTCCATGTGGGTTGTGCATGTATTAACTACTTCCCTTGAAGAACATTGCCTAAGACACCATATGCCATTTGAATCTGATTTTAAAATAAGGATGAATCAGCGCTATGTTCTGAGTGTAACATGCAAAATGCTGCAGGCTCAAATCCAGCACTGAACTAAAGATATTTTTGGAAGTGTAATGCTCCAGATACCATTGAAGACCCACTTTTTATGTTACTTGGTAAGCTGAATTTAATTTTTGAAAGTTGCAGCGCATTTTTATCTATTCTTTCATGTGGTTGTTGTTATTTACATTTGTTCTCACTACTGCTAACTTTATAAATATATTTAAAAATATCAGACAGTTGTTCTAACTCAGATACCTTTTTCTATTTAAGTGTTAGCTCTCAAATTTTTCTTTCGTACATGTCACAAGTGCGTGACACAATACCTGACAGCAAGCCATTAAAACTGAAGTTTAAATAACACTGAATTATCTACTTTAAATGCCTTTGCCTTTATATGATCACTGAAACCTGTCAACGTCTCCCTGTTCACTAAAAACATTACTAATTTAGGTCAGGAAATCCTGAATTTAATAGACCAGTATGTTGAGGTTGCTATTTTTATATGAAGAAAAAGCACTATCATATGACCACTGAAAGTCTCTGTGTATAACGTCAGTGTCATAGGACATTTACCATGGTCTTTCACTGGGGAAATGGCTCTCTAAGACAAAAGTGTTCCTGTATCAATTTTACTATGACTACAAAAAAGTCTATTATTTCTAGCTAGGAATCTAAAATTTTTGTGACAATAGGAAAATTTTACTGCTTCAAATATTTACCCTTTCTGTATTATCCTTTCTCATCTGTTATTTTCTGAGAAAAGATATGAGATTGGTATGATAAGATCTGATAAAAAAAAGATATTCCTTTGTAAGAAAACAAAATGTTTCCTTGACAACAGTTACAGTCACATGGTACTATCTCTCCCTTTGAAGATGTTGTGCAAAAGAAGAAAGTTCTGGATCAAGCCTCTATTAAATTTACCTTCCTTTGTCCTGTTAAGCAATGAAAGGAACTATAACTGTTGGCATTCTCAGGGTCAATGTGAGTCTTTACTGATCTGTAACAGCATCATCTAAGTCCTTTGTTCCCCACAGAGAAGGCAAATAAACTGTAAATGGAAAAAGCTCCTCAGGGAACCAAGCAAAAAGAATAGGACAAAACTAGACCAGGGTTCTGCCAATGGGTCTATTGTGTATGAAAAGCACATCCCACAATTTACATATGAAGATACCACAGCATTCATTCACCAATTGGCAAAGAACATGCTGAAAAGATTGCCCTCCTATTACTAAGCAAGTAATGAGAAAGAGGCTTATGAGGCTTTAAAGAATGTATGAATTGAAATTTCTCATTTATATTAAGAAAGTAAAAGCAATATTAGGAGAGATCTTTAAAATACCAAGTACTTAAGATATTCCTAATACTTTCTTTCAGGGAAAACAGAATGGTTAATTTACTTTGTGGATGCCTGAATGATTGTATTTCTTAGACGCACTAAGAGGACTAAACAAGAAAGGCCTGGTATTTTCAAACAGAAGTGTATTGACACCACTTACGCTCCAAAATGCCTGTCATATACAAATTAATGCATTTCTGTTTGCTAGAGACAACCATTAGATTCACTTACTCTTACACTGAGAACTTGAATGTAGAAAAAACATTTCATGCTGGTTCTATGGAGCTTCATAGAGGTTTTCCAGCTTTTGCTACCTGTCTAAACTCCAACTCCTGCACTTTCCCTCTCAGCACAATATTGTGCTCACAAGCCAGTGTTCTTTAAACAAATGAATTCACTTTACAGTTTTTAACTATTACCACTCAGTGTGTCCAGAGAAGAGCGACCAGGCTGGTGAAGGGACTTGAACACAAGTCCTGTGAGGAGAGGCTGAGGGAGCTGGGGTTGTTTAGACTGGAGAAGAGAAGGCTCAGGGGTGACCTCATCACTCTCTACAACTACCTGAAAGGAGGTTGCAGCCAGTTGGATGTTGGTCTCTTCTCCCAGGCAATCAGCAGTAGGACAAGAGGTCACGGGCTTAAGCTCTGCCAGTGGAGGTTTAGGTTAGAGGTTAGGAAGAAGTTCTTTACAGAGAGGGTGATCAGGCATTGGAATGGGCTGCCCAGAGAGGTGGTGGATTCACAGTCCCTGGAGGTGTTTAAGATGAAGCTGGATGTGGCACTGAGTGCCATGATCTAGGAATCACAGTGGGGTTGGTTCAAGGGTTGGACTTGATGATCTCGGAGGTCTCTTCCAACCCAGTTAATTCTATGATTCTATGATATTACAAAAAATTAAGCTTAGAATGGCATCATAAATAATGCAAGCCTCCTAATTAATAAGGTAACCCTTACTACCCCTTACAGCATGCATTACATGGTCCTTTTGAGAGGTAAGGAAAAGTGCAAGATAACCCTCCGATTTCATTTCTTCAGGAACAGGTCTTATTTTAACTCAGTTTCACAAGAAAGGTTGTACCTGTCCAAATCAGAAGTTGTTATAAATGGTCCATCTGAGCAGATTTTTCATGCTTTGTACTCTCTTTATTATCACTCCAATATCTTTAGTCAAACTAAATATGGAGGAACCTCTTAAAAAAACCCAAAACACTATTTTGTAAATATATCCTACATATCCAATGTGAAAACAGCAACCCAAAATATTCCTCTCTCATTCTCTTTTTGTTTGTGTTTAACTTGTAACAGCTGAAAATGTAGAAAAGGCTAAATGTGAGCCTGGGAAGAGCCTGTAACCTCTAATCAAAGAACAAAATGTGTCTCATGTGATACTGTTGGATTCTGGAGAACACTGCAACAGCCAGGAATAGCATAGCTATGAATTCTGTGATAACACAGAAAGAATCCCTGGTTGATGAATTTCATTGAACTATTTTCAATAAATGCAGTAGATCACAATGTACAAGAAACTCAGTATAAACACCAATTGAAATGCATCCTGTTTGGTAAGTGAGGCAAAGCAAGAAATTTCTATATAAAGTTTTTTAGTGAACTTCTACTGTCTTTAAAAGTCATTATATTTGCATAATAAGCCACTTTGGCTCTATGGTCTAGTGTGCTTCAATTTAACTTGCCATAGCAAGACTCTTTTTCTTTTGTTTATTGAATGACATTTTTCACTGAATAATGAAATATATTTTGAATTAGAAAAGGCGAAGTCCTGCTAGTAAAATCACTCTAGCATTTATACATTAGTATATTTTTATTAGTAGTACCAAAATACTGTGAAGATCATTATTTCTTTATAATGCTGACTGTATTGCATTATATTTCTCAGAGTTTATTACACAGTATTAAAATATATTTCCTCCTTATCAAATTAAAATTTTGCACACAATCAGAGTAGTCTGAAAGATGCAGTCGTTCCATTCAACTGTAGATTTGCTCTGTATCTGATTAATTCTCCCTTTATAATTAAGTTGTCATAGCAATGCATTTTTATTAGCACCGATTCATATGTCAGTAATGTTCTAGAGAGCTCTTGACAGTTTTTTAATACTCAGAAATGCTAAGTATAACATTAGCAAATACACAAGAACTGGTCAACTTGCTTGTGCAGAAGAACATGTGATCTGACTTAAAACAGGCCAAGCATAATCTGGCGTGCACCACAGAAAGCAACAAAAAATTTTGGGTGGCTCAGCTCCAGAAAATAAAGGCATATCCTGCATCTGTTTAGTTTTCATATTGAAAATGCCTAATTATTAAAAAAATTACTCGATTTTTTAAAAATTAGGTGATTACATCTTACTAGGCAGAAAGAAAATTTCGTGCTTTTTTTCTAAAGCTGTTCCTTTCATATACAGGTACCTGTATGGTACATCAGGCAGCTGCAGAGAATAATTATTGTTAATGGGAAATCGCTGTACTTTGTTGATGCTGTCTTAGCATCTTTCTTTATATATTTTTAACAGATAATTTAAATTACACATATTTATAAGGTTTTGAAATAATAGGAAATCATCCTCTGAGGACTAGGACTGTATTTTCAAGGCACTTATAGCAAGTGTATGCATGCATGAATCTGTGAGAACAAGACATGAATCATGAGCAAAGAAAATTGCCTGATATTTCATTCATTTTTTAAATTCAGAATGTGAAGAATAATGTACATTATGTTCCAGCATCAGGCAAAATGTGAGTCAAAGAGAGATGAAGAAAAAATTAACTTATTTCTGTGTCTGAGAAGGGAGGAAAATAGAAAAATGAGAGATTATTTTCCTCATGTCTCTGTAGAAAGCAAAAGGCTTAAATTCTGAAGTGTCCATTGCATAGCACATATCCTCTAAATGTTCCTTCAAAGGGCTGATGAAGGGGAAATTATATTGTGAATGTAATAACTGACCTAACTCATATATCTTAATGAAGATGTGTATTGATTTGGTTATGAGGAATGCTTAACCTCTAAATATATAAATGCAAAATGGTAATTGTTCACTCTGAAGTTTCTGACCTTCCCTGAATAATGTTAGAAACACATCTGCTTAAGACAGACTCTGGAAGCTCGCAAGCAAGGAAAAGCTGTGCAACTACTATAAATTTAACACACACTAAATTTGAACCTAAGAGTCAAAAATTAAACAAAAAAAAAAAAAAACAAACGGGGTTTGGACTGAAGCACAGTTGAAATCTAACAATGGCAAAGATAAAGTTACTAAAGGAGCTGTGGAGTGATAGAGTAAAAAAGCTTAACAGAACTTTTGTTTCCCTCTCATTTCTTGGTATATGTATTTTTCCTTAGTATCACAGCTAATCCTACACTTTGAGTGTCTAGGCAAAAAAGTGGAATATGCAAGCTGTAGCTGATATACAAACTGAGACTTCCCAGAAAATAATTACAATAAAAAATCTGATTATATGTGCATTAATATACACAATATAGGTACCATTACCTTGTACTTTGACTAATAAGTAAATAAATTTTCCTCAACAGTTATAAGCTTTCTCTTCTAAGCTGTTGCTGCTTTGTTCTTCAAAAAGTACATCTTTAGAATTAATAGAAATAACAGGTTTAATAAAGGAATCAGCAGCATATAATGCAGTCTCAGTCTAGCTGGACAACTGGGCCCTTCTCATAAGGGCCCATTACCAGAGCAGTGCACAAAATGCTGAACATGGCTGAGGTTATTCATCCCATGGTATCATGTTGTCTTCCACCAAACCTCGGGTCTAGTCGGTGGTAGAGCTGGTCAGCATTTGGCCTCCTACTAATCTGCAGGGAAAATGTTCTTACACAAGTCTAAACTAACTGTAGTCAACCTAGTTAACTATGGAACACAGGCCAAGAACAACATAAGTCATTTCTGGCTAGATCATTTACAGTACACAGAAAGAGAAAACTGTTCCTTGGTGACTTTTTTCACAGAAATTCCATTTCCTCAAGACTATCCTTAAGATTATTAAGTATCTGCTTCTGCTAGTCCTCTGTGAATTAAGTGCTATTCCCCCTGACTACAGTCTTTGGCAAGGTGCAGCTAAAACAAGAGAGATTCTGCAGTCATTTCTGGATACTGGAAAATGCATGAGCTTATGGAGGAATGTGGCTTTATTTACACCACAAAGTATGTTATACATGGAATACATGTAGAGTGGGAAACAGTGTTCAGTCTACAACCAAACCCTGAAGGCTTACAGTCTTGTAAGTGATAATAGTAGCATGCTGAGGTTAAGTGAAAGTTGCACCATTTTCCAGCTTTCTAGTCTGTTTTTAATGAACATGACCTCATTCACTTTCTTGGATGTATTCCTAAATATAAGGTATGAACTGTTGCTATAGGATATTTCTAATTTAGTTTTCTGCTACTAGACAAAAGCTCTGAACATTTTTGAATTAAATGTTCAAAATAATTGCTTCTCCAGGAGGAAAAAAAAAAATAATGAAAAAGAACCCCAAACCATTGCACTATATTTTTCTTTACTTGTATTCATTTTCACATACTAAAATATCACTCAATAGCAGCAGAAATAGTGACTATGGATGGACTCTGAGATAAGCTGTAAAGAGTGAGCTGTGGTAGGAGGCTACAAGACAATAATACTCTAACTAATAATTAATAACATAATGCACTTTGAAATTACCAGTTGCACAATACAGAGCTGCTGACATACCAGAAGAAAAACTGACCATACTTGTTTTTCCACAGGAGTACCCATAACAAAGCAGATAGCATCAGGCGCCTACAGCTGCAATGCCAGCATATTTATCTCTATAAAGCAATAACAAGTGGAGGAGAGAAAACAGGGGTGAAACTTCAGCTGATTCAACAAATATCTTTACAAATAAGATTGCATTATCTACATACAAAAGGTATTTTTGAAGATCTGAGACTGGACAAGAAAGAAAGAAGGCGGCGTTAAACCCTCAGAGAGGATTTGTACAAAAGACAGTAGAGAGGAATACCTGACTATTGCCTGCTCTCACTGTAGTATTGCCCAATGCAGGCTGACAAGGTAGCATATCAAAACCCCTTTGTGCTTGTTTTGGCCAGAATAGAGTTTATTTCTATCACAGTAGATAGTACATAGCCCGTACATAGCCCACCGGTGAGCAGGCTGGGGGTGCACAAGGAGCAGGGAGGAGACACAGCTGGGACAGCTGATCCCAACTGACCGACCCAAGGGATATGCCACACCATATGGCATCATGCTCAGAATATAAAGCTGGGGGAAGAAGAAGGAAGAGGGAGACATTCAGAATGATGGCATTTGTTTTCCACTTTCCATAAGTCAGCAGTATGTGTGATGGAGCCCAGCTTTTCCTGAACATCTGCCTGCCAACGGGAAATAGTGAATGAATTCCTTGTTTTGCTTTGCTGACATGTGTTGCTTTTGCTTTACCTATTAAACTTCCTTTATCTCAACCCACAAGTCTTCTCACTTCTACCCTTCCAATTCTCTTCCCCATCCCACTGGGTTAGAGTGGCTGTGTGGGGCTTAGTTGCCATCTGGAATTAAACCATAACAACTTTCTACAAACGTCAGCCCAATGTTATGAAAATGTTATTGCCAGGTTCTGAGTGGGCTTTGTCTTTTGAATGCCTTGGAGAAAGAAAGAATAACAATCTGCATTGTTGCTCATCAAATAAATAAAATAGACTAGTCCTCCATGGTTACTCCCATTAATTTCCCATCACACTCCCCTTCAGTGAATAATAAAGCTGACCTTTCCTCAGACATGGGATAGGTCATCTTGCAAAGGTTTGAGAAAAAATGCCTCTCTGCCTGCCTGAAGCTCTGTCTACTTCTCTCATAATGACTCAGAATAATTTCATCCAGCATCAAATACAAAACAGTACTAGATCTGATTGCTTGGTTCTTCCTTATGATTTATCAAATGCAAGACATATAGGCAAAGTAGTGGCAAATAAACATTATATGTAATATTTTCCCTTTTCCTAGTTTTAACTCCAAAACAGGCAGAGAGTCAGCCTGCAGATGACCAAGAAGACAACATTTCCAACTCACTTCAAGTTTGCACATTAACTATTAAACAAATCCTTTCCCAAAGTACTTAAATAAAAAAACCTGATGCCAAAACTTGTCTTGGATCATCATTTTGAAGCTGTAATACAAGTCGTCACTTTGAGTGTCAACTGCGATGGGACAAATGTGTGTTTAACTTCACTCAGTACAGAGATTTTTATAGAAAAGGAAATATGCTTTGGTTAATGTGGAAGGTGCTACTAGAAACAGTGAGCTGTTAGTGAAAAAGGAGCAAAACAGTGAGAAGTGCTTTTTTTCCTTGGCCTACAAAATAGAATTATGTCGTTCATAAAAAACAAGAAAAAGGACCTTATAATACTGTATTCATTTATTGGATAATTATGACTTTGATTCAGTGATTCTTTTACACTCAGCTTTCCGAATAATAAAAATGGCCAGACTGACGTCATACTTGTGCTGTTATTCAGCAAGTCATTCCATTACCTGTACATTTTTAGGGCAATGTAAGAGTTAACCTTGACTACTTCATTCTGTAACACAGACTCTCTCAGGAAGTTTAAAAAAAAGAAGTTTTCAGATACCACAGATCTCAGTGTTGCATTGATATGTAACACTAATGCATAGCAACAAACTAATGTTAAACAGTTGTTGGGGATAGGCTCAGGACTGCAGAAGAATTCAGAGAGTGGAAGGAAACCAAAGACATCCTCCTTGAATCTTC
>JAWMRA010000001.1:94454792-94493519 GCA_035584735.1 Pseudotriccus pelzelni | reverse complement strand
TCAGGCAGAAGATTCAAGGAGGATGTCTTTGGTTTCCTTCCACTCTCTGAATTCTTCTGCAGTCCTGAGCCTATCCCAACAAACAGTGAAATGGTGAATAGGCACATTCTAGCAAAGAGAAAAGTAAAAGAGAAGGAAAAAGGCTAGATGTTTTAAACAATTTTTTGTGACTATAGCCCAAGGCTTCCTCTTGATTCTTTTCAAGCGGCAATAAAAATTATATTAAATATTTAAAATGTGAACAGGCAAGTTTACTTACTGTTTCCTGGATGCCAGCGCACTGCATTTAAATATGCATTACAATAATGGAAGAGAAATTCATGCTTAGATCGAGTAACTTTTCCTTGAAGTAAGGGCAGCAGATCATGTCCATCAATAATTCTGAATAAGAAAGCATTTCAAAATCAGAAGAATAACCCAAACCTCACTTTACTGAGAAGGTATTATAACTCTGCACATCTGCTACTTAAAAACCCCAAAATCTGAATGGTCACCTGCAGCTGGTCAATTCAGAGAAACACCATCAGGTGCTCTTCCCTTTGACTTTTACATTACTTAAGTAAACATTAATTTTACATATTGTCATTATGAATGGTTGTTTTCTCAACTTTTTTTTTTTTGTTTTAATGAGAAAGTGACCAGATATATGTGAATAAATTGCTACAACACAGTCCTTCACGTATACCTGCTCAAGCGTTTGGAAGCAGTCTGGCCAAAGTCATCCTAAAACTAAACTAGAGAAATATATGCTGTGCTCTGTTAGCATCCCCAGAAGTAATGGTAAGAACTCTGTCCAGCATATTATGTACGCCTGAATTTAAGACAGAAGTGGTCAGTTCAAATTTGAAAATCAACTACGTTTAAATATGTGTTTATCAACTACAGACAGACACACACACATGCACATATATAGAGAGAGATATGTATATAAAGTCTCTCAATGCTTCTGGACAATTCTGATCATGCACTGAAGGAGTCAGTCAATTTACATAAAAATTGAGTTACAAAATAAGCAAGGCTTTTAAATGTTTCCATAAATTAAGCCTTTGAATTGCTGGAATCAGCTGGAAGAGGAGAAATCACAATCTGCCTTTTTGACCTGATATGAATTACAAATTTTACAATAAGTTTTATAGGAAATTACTTTTTGCTGATATACAGATCAGCAAGTAATTCTTTCTTCAGCATTTTGAGCAACATCTCATAAAAACTTTTTTGAAGCTTACAAAAAGTTTAAAAATGTCTATGTTAATTTTCATTACCGTGTAAAACCTTTTTCACGTTAGTGTAACTACTACAAGACAGGTAGTAACTTCACTTTTTTAAGCCATAAGCTACATATGATGATTAAATTCATGGCAGCAAATGTATGCAACAGAGCCATTATGAGTAGCACTTGTCTCAAATGATAGCCAAGAAAACACCCTGGAATTCCTAAAGCTATGTTATCTGATAACTCTGCCTTCTGGATGCATCCGTGTCTGTGGGGGTCTGTTGAATCTTTCCTACTTTCAATTTGTCATATTTTCTTGCCTGAGTGACAGGCTCTAGTCTTGCCCCTGCACCCTTGCTCATTAACAAGCTGAGAGCTGGAGAAATGCATGTATATTGTACGCTTTCTCGTTTAGAGCCTGTTGATAGGGAAAAGGGCATCTCCACTAATACGTTACTAGTGTCAGTAAGGTATCTTATGAATTTCAGAAGTCCAGTGAGTTTTCTTATCAGGCTCTGAAAGGGATTATTTTCACTAACTTGGTACAGGGAAAAAAACCCACAAAAAAAACCAAAAACCAAAAAACCTCCAACAAACAAACACACAAACACCACCCCCCACAAGAAAAAAATCAACAAAACCAACCCAACAAACACCTGAGAAAAGCCTAGCTGGCCATGAAATTTCAAGCAATTTACACTTGCAGTTCCTTTTTCTACCACATTCACTCATGCAGAACAGAACCTTTGTGACACATTCATTTTTGCTTTTAGTAAATAATTCCAGGTTTGATTTGACAGTATGTTGCTCTGATGGTTTCTCGTATCTTTTTGGTGCCTGGTGCTTGTTCTGCAAGTTAAGCTGTATTTACATACAACGCTTCTGTAAAATATATCAGTATGTCAATATGAAAAGAGACAACATACTATGGTAAGGATAAAACCTAGTTTCTTACTTACATTCTCACCTCTATCTTAATAGACATCACCAGAATGTATAAAACACTCATGACACTTTCTCTAAAACAGAGATGACTACAGAGCATACCTGTCAGAGGGTAACTGTGCCTCCACAAGTTTGACTACGGTAGGAAATATATCCATGTTACTTGTTGGCTCATCAATATAGGCACCAGCCTGTATCACTCCAGGCCAACGGAGAAGGCCTGGCACACGAATACCTCCTTCCCAGTTTGTTGATTTTCCACCTGAAAATATAGTTTGTTTTGCTGAGAAATCAATTTCTTCTTAGATAATGCTCCCTCCACAAGATTCAATTTTCAAATATTAAACATTCTGCTTAACTAGAATCTTTCCATTAAATATATTTATCTTATTTTTACTTTGTTAGATTTTCCACCTACAGTAATACTTCATCATAGTAAATTAGTAATATGTATTAGATAGATCTTATAAAATGTATTTAGTTTACAAAAAATTAAATAGTTGTAGGGGATTAAAAGGCACTTTACAGGAGTCTTCATATAGAATCTGGTCTAGACAGTATGCCCCATAGCCTTTTTTTTTCATGTATCTCCCCTTTTCAAGTAAAAAAGAAAAAGAAGAATAAAAAATTACAACAAAATACTTCAAGAGTTCTGTTTCCTCAGCCTCTTAAACCTCCAAAGCACCTCACAGATGTCTATACCTTTGGTGCCAACCTCAGGCCTTGCTATAAGTATATGATGTCTATTTTCCTGAGTCCTCAATGATCTTTTCTATTTCAGCAACGGTGGTTTCAGAATCCACCTGGTTTTTCACTGTTTGTAAAGGTAAATAGCAACTTCAAGACAGAAAATTCTGTTTTGTAGAGATGTTTGCCTATATATATTCTTGTTGCTGACAGAGCATTAGCTCATGATTCCTTGTTATATCAAATTTTTGCTTACTTTTTTTCATGGGCTTTATCAGAATTCATAATATTGAATAGTAAGAGACACATCTAGTCTGAAATCAGAAAACTCAGACTTTCTAATATCCAGCATTATGTCAAGCAACAATATTTGCTTAAGCTGTTTTTGGACAACAGTGCCAAGATCAGATCTCAACAAGACTCTCTGTCTTCTAGAGCACTGTTAAAAGTTTACTCTTGTCACTGAGTCAATTCCATTCACATGACAAAGTGTGTGGCTATCTACGCTAAAACTCAGGAATGAGATGCATGTATTATTTTGTTTACATTCTTGTAAAAAATATTATTTTCCAAACAAAAATGTAAATTTAAATTCATAAAGGTGTTATCTGGGGAGGTGTAGAACACCTGTTGCCTAGCAAAAGGAAGTGTTCACCCAACAGTATGCTGCTTAGTTGTTAACTCTGTTAGGTCAAGGTCAGCGTAGATGTCAATAGACTGTGTACATCTTCTGTAGAAAAGATTACTCTAACCCTGCACAGCAATCATTAGGTTTTTCAAAGTTTGGTGAGATTAGGTGCTACCTAGCAGGAAAAAGTCAAGACTAAGCTATGCTGTGTAGAAAATCCTGTTGAGTGGGAGTAGTTAAATCCAAATAAGAATTCAAGAAAAGCACAAGGACATAAAATCACAGATATCTTCAAATTAACATACTTTCTGTGAACAGCTATGCCAGGGAGATAATTTAGTTCATGAGCCAGATCCTAGTTCTGTGTACACATCAGAGGAGCGTTTTGGCTGAACAGTATCAACAGACAGAAAACTCCAAGAGTTGATCTATACCGTAGGTAGCTTTAAGTGTAAGGTTTCTTTCATTTCTGTATACAGAACCTAGTAACAGTGCTAGCTAGATTGGATTGTTTAAGTAAATTCTCATTATACTGTTGTCTCTTGTGTAATCTGAAAACAAAAATTTCAAGATAAGTGGTGAACCTGATTCCTACATGTTGCAATTCTTAAAACCTAGATATTGTGTCACTTTCACAGCTCTTAGGTTCACAGTGTAATTTTCTTGAATCACTACAGAAAAGGCCAGAAAAGTCGCACATTACTCAAGCACAAAGGAACTCTGCAAACTCTGACTCCCTGCTGTAAGGTACAAAAAGTAAAATGGACTCCACAGTAGGGCTATATCTTCACTTATGTCTATGAAGAAGTGACTGCTGTTTTCCTTTCAAAAGGCTAATTGACGCATAATTTTTTTATAGCTCTGGAGATTGGGAATAGCAGGGAACCAAGGCAGGAATAACAGGTCATTGAGGAAGACTGTCTTCTATTATTTATGCTTATGTGGTATTCATTTTTATTACAATAGTGTTCAGTGACATCACTAGAGTTGCTTAATGCCACTAAATGATTACAAATCGATTGACATATATAATTTTTTAAAATCTAGATGTTAAACTTTGTTCGAGGATTCTTTTCTGCATTTTTTTTTCCTAAAATAAAATTAAAAAATCAAGTTTTTACTTCTGATGCTTGAAACATGAAGAAAACATCCAAATGGCTAAAACATGAGAAGGCCAATAAAAAATCCACATAACATCATTATTTTTTAAAAAATTTCTTAATGTTAAGGACCTGACTCACTAGTTTTGTATTTTGCTTGGTCTTGACAACACTGAAATGGAGAAAAGACAGCAACCTAGTAGTCTATATGCCTTGCAAACTCTAGGCAGACTAGCTATATATTATTTTTGTTCTCCTAAATTCTTACAAAAGTTTTTTTTTAAAGCATAAAATATACCAAGCTGCATCTTCATGCCTAGCTATCTATGCTTTCTGAGTGGTTGCAGCTTTCAGTGTTATGTTGAACAATAGCCTATGTTTACCTCTCCTGAAAAATCTGCAGGAGCAGTCAAAATACATAACTCTGCAGTCATTCACAACATGATGTCAAATTTCCATTATATCCCCATTTCAAATCTTAACTAAAAGAATATATCTCTTTTTTTTTTTCTCTCTCTCTCTGGTTTAAATTGACTGCTATTATCTAACTCTGGGAATAGAGCTTTTACAGAGGATGATATATAAAGGGGAACTCTGTCGTAAATTGCTATTAACATGAATGATGAAAACTATTTTAAATACCTTTCTTAGATCACGTGGATTATAACCATAGTACCCTTTCCTTCCTTTATATATTCTTATAAAAAAAAGCTTCTAAACCAAATTTGTTCTCTTGAATGATATAGGAATACAGAGAAATTAATTATTCTACCCATATGTAGTGTACTTTATGCTACAAATATCAACAATCTGTTGCTTACCTTCTAAAACGATCAAATAACAATTTATATTCAATGGCAAGCTCACTATTTTACTGATTTTTAACTTGTTTCATATACTGTTTTTGTCGATTTTCAATCTGAGCTGTTCTTGTACAGGCGAATGAAATATATGTGACTCATTTGGACATCCTCTCATCTGACCTTTCTTCCAATCAAAGGAAATGATCTCTCAGGACACTTTTTGTTTCAGTCAAAATTACAAGATGGATTGATTATTTAAAAATCTTGATCACTTCAGAGAGATTATAAAAATACAGTACATTTGAAAAAAAAGGTAAACTCCTGCTTTCATTCAAGTCAAAAGCGAAACTCCAATAAATATCACTAAATATGTCATAGCATAGTCCCTGAGGCCAAAGTAATGGTCATCTTGATCTCTCTGTGGCTTACAGGTAGGAAAAGTTTACTGGTAGCTTCAAGAACACACTGAAGCTAATTCAAGAAATTACTCTCTAAGAAACTAAATAAAAATTACCACAAAATATTTAGATTCAGAATGTCAGGATAGCAAAGAAGAATATAGTGCTATCCTTTAAACCAGTCATCTTATGCTGGTTGTTTATTCAGTGGAGAAAAAATTCTGTTAATTTATTTATTCTACTCATTTTATTCTAAAGTATTCTGAAGTATTTTGAAAAACTAACCTTATTTCTGTTCCTAAAAGAAAGTTATGGTGACTAGCTCAAATGAACATGCTTCAATGGGTCAGCTAGTGAAAAATGCCTAAGAAGAAGTCAGTGCAGGTATCCTGGAAATCATATACAAACCAGTAAATACCTCAGTGCTCTATCCCTTTCAACAGAGAAATGTCACAGAACTGAAAAAAAAAACCAACTGAAGAAATTACACAGAAAGTTTTAAGAATGGACTTCGGTTACACATAATAGCATCCCTATTTAACATAAAAATATTAATATTAATGTATTATCATATATACATCCAGGAGTACTTCACGAGTTCAGGTAAGAAGATCTTGAGTTCTTGGGAAGAAATTCTTACTAAAATAGCCACTATTGTTTGCTTTAGAAGTTGTATCTAGATTTAAACCTTTTCTTTGACAAGTACCTTCAGGAAAAATTACTGGAACACTAATCATGGGTTAGGAGACAAAAGGTTGTCATGAATCAAAATCTGACTAACAGGCAGGAAACAAAAAGATTAAACAAACAGCCTATGACCCTTTGCAAAAGCAAGTCAATAGTAAGGTACCTTGATGCTGCTCTGTGTTAAGCCCCTTACTATTTTAATATATTTTCTTCAGTTTTGAAAGAGAAGTGAGCCATGGAACTGAAAAATCCACATGACACAAAGTATCAGAGGTTGAGCAAATTCAGAAGAAAAGATAATGCCCTTCACACCGAGTTGGATGAACAGGAAACAATGCAACTTCAAATTGTGTAAAAATATTTGCAGCACAATGAACACTGGAGAAAAAAAAGAACTGAACTAGGGTCTGCCGTCTTAGCTATTCAGACTATAACTTTCATTGTATACTTTAGAAAAAGAACTCATAATAACAAGAAATTAGGGACAAGGAAAAACTCATGAATTAAGATTGATAAGAGAGACAGAAGAGACAGTTAATTTTTGAATGAGGTATTAAAGGCAAGGAGGCACCAGAGAAGTATTCAAAGCAAAAGTAAGCCAGGGAAGATATAAAAACTTTTCCCTCCTTTATCCTATATCAGAGAGGAAACATATTAAACTTCAAGATGTTCCACGAAATTTGCAAATGTCCCATTTCAAAATAGTAAACGAAAGAATTGTATTCTCATTGACAAGTGATAGAGGCTATACTCAGTATTTAAAAAGACTCAGAGTGGAATTTCATCTTCATATGATTAAAAAATATATAACTAATGCTAAAAATTTTTGTGGAATCTCAATTGTCAGGATACACATCTTTAACCAAGGTCATACTATCTAGGATTAGGAGATATTCTTAGAAATTTTCTTATTTACTATACAGATTCTGATCCTGATAACTAACTGTCAGAAAAAGGCCACTGGAAAGAGATTTTGATCCAGTATTTCAATATTACTATATAATGTCTTCTTGAAAAAGGATACTGCAGACATAAACCAGACTGGGTACAGCAGCAACTGTGTTAGCTCTGGTTTCTAATTTCAAGGGCTATCCAAATTTATGGAGATTGTTTCATAGTCAGAATCCAGGGCAATAAAACCTTCAAATAGCAATTTCCCCTTTTTGCAACCAGTCTTGCAGCACTGGCCTAACTCTCCAAACACCTCTTAAATTTTATCATTGGTGCTTATTTGGCTGGATATCAAGACAAATGAGTGAGTTAGAATTGTGGAGATCTGTTGAGAGCTTTTGATTTTAGGGCAGAACCAATTATTGCTGAGCGTACCGCTCCAGCTCTGACAAGAGGGTTAAGTGGCTTGATTCATATTCGCATTTATACAGCACTCATATACAAAAAGATAAGTAGTGGAGAAAGGCTGGCAGAGACAGGGAAAAAGGTTGTGTATGTCTCCCAGTTTTTTAAACTACTCGTCAGATGAAGCAAATTCCTAGTGTGTGCACACATGAGCACAAGTAGCATAAAGATGGTCCTTTTGCTTTTTTAGGTACACTGCTATATCAGTGCCTGAGACTTGGGGCTTCACAGGTCTGGTCTCATTAACTCTGCCAAAGATTTACAGACCTCTAACACTTTTCATTGCACATGACTTTTAATATAAATAAATTCCTATGTATGAAAATTGCTAATTATGCAATTAATTGATCATTTCCACTTCAGCCCTTTTGAAAATGATGCATATACCTGTCAAATTAAGGACAGAGATGGAGATGGAGGTAGTGGAAGATAAAGCAGAATTCATTGTATTTTAAAATGGTAAAAGTATATTCAACTGATTGTATTGGTCTTTTAATTTCTTTTTATTTTATATGAATGCCTCTCATCAAATAATGATTTTGTTTCTTACACTGTGATTATTTTCTAACCCACTGTATATTACATTTGCCAGCACAGCATAGTAAACAGAATCACAGAACCACAGAAACAACTAGGTTGGAAAAGACCTCTGAGATCATCAAATCCAACCTATGATCTAACACCACCTTGTCAACTGGACCATGGCACGAAGTGCCACATCCAGTCTTTTCTTAAACAGCTCCATGGATGATGACTCTCCCTGGGCAGCCATTCCAGTGCTCAACCACCGCTTCTGTGAAGAACTTCCTAATGTCTGACCTAAAGCTTCACTGGCATAGCTTGAGACTGTCCTCAGTGCCTGGGAGAAGAGGCAGATACCCACCTGGCTACAGCCTTGTTTCACAGAGTTGTACAGAGTGATAAGGACTCCCCTGAGCCTCCTCCTCTCTGGACTAAACAACTCCAGCTCCCTTAGCCACTCCACATAATTAAATTTTTAAAAATAAAAAATAAATCCTATTATTACCCAAGTAAATCAATCAATCAGATTTTTTTTTCATGAATCCAGGTAAGATCTATTTCAAATTTTTCTTTGTTCTGTAAGGCTTGAGAGAAAAGACTTTGTTCAATCAGAGTTCCTCAGGAAGGCATATTCCCTAGTGTATTTGTCTTTTTTTTCCTCCTCACCATTTATCCTGTATCTTATGTCTGGCACTCGAGAAAGCAAATATTTTTTAGAGCTTCTAAAACACCTCAGGCTGTGCCTACAGCTACAGATATGTAACCATATGGTTCCTTAATTACTTAAATCACTATGTAAGGCCTGTGTGCTAACGTTCAAGATACATTTCACTCTGGTGTTAGCCCAAGGGGACCCATCTGATAGACAGACCTCTTGACTTTGGCATTGCTTGTTTTGCTGCTGCAGCATTTCCTTGGCAATTCTCTTAAAATATAAGGGTCGTTTCTCAGACACCCATTGACTAAAACCTGTAGAGCCTTCTCACTTGAAAACCTGATTGTATTGTTATTGCTTACTTTGTATGCCTATATTTTTTCCTTTCTGAAGTCTTGCAGATGATATAAAATGGGGAAGATACCATCCAGAAGGACATTTAGAGGCTTGGAGAAATGGGTCAAATGGAACCTCATGAAGTTCATTCAGCAAAGGAAATACCTGCATCTGCACAGCAGTAACCTTTAGCACCAACAAAGGCTGGGGGATGACTTGCTGGAAAGCAGCTCTGCAGACAAGTGCCTGAGGGTCCTAGTGAGCAACTGGCTGACCGTCAGCCAGTATTGTGTCTTCTGGCAAGGAAGGACAAAATCATTCTGAGCTGCATTAGCAGGAATGTTTCCAGCAAGTCTTATTCTCTGCTCAGTACAATGCGCAGGCTGGAAGGTGTAAAGACCTTCCCCGGTTCTTCGTTCGCGAAGACTGGCCATTACTTACTGGTGAGACATACCTGGAGCACTGGGTTCAAGCAAAGAACTCCCCAGTACAAGAGACATGGACATACTGGAGCGAGTTCAAAGGAAGGCCAGGACAATGACTATGCAGCTGGAGCATTTGACATATGAGGAGAGGCTGAGAGAGATTTCAGCCCGGAGAAGGGAATGCTTAGTGGGATCTTATCCATCTGTAGGGATACATGGGCAGGACTCCCTGACAGGACAAGAGGCAATGGGCACAAACTAAAACACAGAAAGCTTCATTTAAACATAACAAGAAGATTTTTTTTTATGGTGAGTGTAATTAAACATTGGAGAAAGTTGCCCAGAGAAGTCTTCATCACTGGAGATTTTCATAATTTGACTGGATATAGTCCTGAGCAACCTGCTCTAGCTGAGCTTGCTCTGCATGGGCTAGGACTGCAGACATTGAGAGATGCCTTCCAAACTCAATTGCTATGAGATGTTTTAGTTCTGTGATACTATATATATATATATATTTAAAAATCATATCTAAGAGCAATTACTTCTTTTTCTCTACAACTTTTTAACGTTTTAAGTTTGGTAGATGACTTTCCAAAAATTGCTGGATTTCTTTGATCTTGTCCCCTGAAATATGAGTGGAAAACAAATTACACAGCCACTACCCAGTGAAAAAAATGAAAAGTACTTAATCTCTGGTAAAAAACCAAGAATACTCCCTGAAATTCATTAAAAAGAATGAAAACAAGCATTCTTACTGTATTTCAATAAGATTGAAGATTTTGACCTTGGCCACATAGTACATTACAGTTTTGGTGCAAGCCCAAGGAGATGATAGCTTTTTTCCTTGCATTTTTCAAGAAAAAATAAGAGAATATTCACCTTTATATATGCCATTGTACCCTCCATGGACTTCTCCAGCACTAGAAATTTCTTCAACATGAGCCCCTTGGTCAGATGTAAAGTATACAAGAGTTTTGTCACTCAGATTGTGTTTTTCCAGTACATCCAGAACTTGTCCTGGGGGAAAAAAAATAATAAAAAAAGAGACCCATAAATAAGTTAAAAAAAAGAAAAAAAAGGACAACTTTCATGTCTTTGAGTGGCTTTTTCATTAGTCTTGGCACACATAAATATTTTTGTCCTTATGCCTTTTTTGAGACCACTTTCCACATAAACTCTATTACACATAGCAATGGGCACCATGCAGCATACAGTAGGGAACAGCTGCACAAGGCTTGTTGCAATCAGGACCATGGTTCGATTGCTGCAGGGTTTCTTGAAGTACAAAATGAGAAGATTTGTGCACATCAGAGAAAAGGGCTGATCCACAGAGAGCCTGTGACCTTTTGAAGCAGTTGGTCTCAATCAAGGAAATCCCTCAGCAAGAAGATTCAAGCTGCTGAGGATATCTGAAAGAGTCTCAGCATGCAGAATAGAGCTCACAGTTTGGGGGTAAAGCCTTGCTGCCTAGCAACTATAGAGGCAGCATGGCAGAAATCTCAGTGTGAGTGTTAAGACATTCTGAAAAAAAAAGGAAGAGAATGTATGTAGTGCCTTCGGAGACCACATGATTTCATTATGAAACCTATTAATTAGTCCTTAAAAACTCATAAGAAGACATCAACTAAACTCAAAATATGTTAGGTAATAAACACACACAGGTGCATATATTTAAAAGAAATATCCACATGGATTCATTCTGTAACTCTAAGGCAAGATGGGCTCATGTTTCATTTTCACAAAAGGCTCCTCACACTACTTTGGCACTGTGGAGAGCCTTGCAGTGTACATAAATTACACTGAAACCCTTTTAGACTGAGTTCTTTAAAGGGTGTTTCTCTGTGAATGAGAGTGAAGCTGTTACTTGTAACTTGCTCCAGTGAATTTTATACTGATTAGGAATCTAAAATTATTGGTCCTGGAAAATGACCAAAGCTTAAGAATATAATTCTTCACATCAGCCTGCCAATGAGCTCTAACCTTGTCCTTTAGGGATCTCAGAACATACAAAGATAATTCTGTCTTCACAACCATTTTATCTTTACCCTTTTTACTTAAACATCCAAGAATGGTCCAATTTGAATGTTAATTTTGATTTGTTCACCTGTCCACTAAGAATTAATTCATCATCTGATGCCCAATTATTGTATCAAAGAAGATGAGATAAGGACTTTTAAATGGTTTTCAGACCATCATTTCAGTTGCTATGTTCTTTTTCTGGATAAGGAGTAGTTAGTTTACCTTATTGCTACTGTTTCTAGTTGACTTTTAATGTTATAGCATTCTAAAACTGCCTTGTTAAAAAGGTTGACTGTCTTAATTTCTCATCAGCTCAAATGACTGGGTTCTGAATAAAGGAACACCAGCAGTTAAATAAGAGATACCTATTCGTCCTGTATGTAAGCTAGGAGCAAAGAAGAAATGTAAGAGTAGGAGAATTTGTTTATGTAAATTTTGAAGCCTTGTGGGAGTTGAAATTTCCCAACAGAGATGAGGAAAATCTGTTACAAAGGCTGACATTTTAAAGTTGGTGGGTTGAGAAAAAATCACGCAGATCCATCTTGCTGCATAAGGTGGACTTGGTGCCAGAAAAGAGAGAGGCAATTTCCCATGGGCTTCTGAAATTCTTTGGAGAAGAATCGCAGAAGTAACCCCAAGTAATTACAATATCCCTTGGAAAGGTGGCAATGATGATAAAAAAGCAGAGTAAAAAGATAAATTAGGACATTATGTGTAGGTATTCAGCCACATGACCTCCAGAGCTCCCTTCCAACCTATATCAATCTATGATTTTATTATATTATGACAATAATAATAAATGCTATTGTGCAAAGAACTATATGTACAATGATGCACATAATAGCTTTTTTTTACATACATCATTTTCCTTAATGAAACTGAAATTTCAAATTCATCTATATCAAACAAAAATTAAAATAAAATAAGAATTGCACTCAGCATATCACATTAAATGATCTCTGGTGATCAGAAACATCAGCAATCATTCAATAATGGCCATTTTGATTCCCTAATTAATTTGGGAAAAAATGAGAAGTAATGCAAAATGTCTTGCTATCACAGATAATTAACCTAAAATTTAAAAATTAGTATTAAATATATAGGAAATTATGATGACATTTTTATTTATGAGTTGAGTAGCTTGACTTTGCCCAGGAAAAAAAAAATAAATTCTGACACTCAAATGTTTAGAATGTATAGAAATTCTCATCTAAAATTTGCTGAAATCAATGGTAAAACCTCCATTTCCTTCAAATGGATTTTTAAACCAAAGAAGATTGGCGACCCCACGGTTAATTAACAAATGCTAAAATGACAATTTATTTTAGCGCAACAACATTTTTCGGTACAGGTGGACTAATAGTGGCAATTCAAGTAACATTATTATCAGAGAATGGCAATCACAATGGACTCACAGAAATGAAGTGAAACTTCCATTTCTATTTTGATCTTGAACACTGACACCCTCTAGAATGAAAACTATAAATAAACAGCAAAGTTCGTGCTGCCAGGAGATAAGCCACATTTAAGTGCATCTGAATGAGGTTACTACTGTTAACTTAAGCAATACATTCACTTTTTAGTATTTCTAAATGGTAACTAGTACAGAAAAAATGAAAATAATGCCTTGTGGATCTCTATGTGCAGATACCTTTTATTTGCAATATGAATTTTGGAAGCAAATACTACCATGAAGGAAAACCACAACCTTTACCATTTTCTTAGAAAAAATTAATTTCTTTTTAAGTCTAACTCATCCACTCTCACTACTTCTGTATATCTCAGAGATTTTAGCATTAAGTTACAATTGATGTATAAGCATTCCCAGGCAATGGCAGTTAACCTATTTTATCTGCCTTTGGAAGAGATGAACTGCAAAAACCCCTTTTATACTTGTTGACTAAAAACAAAAGATAGGCAACTAACTCAAAACTAAATGCCTTCATATTAGACATCAAGGACAGCAAGATGAATTGTACCCAAAATGCTAGACATACAACTACATGAGCAACACACTCTAATGAGTGTGGCGACCAGATAAACGATGTCTGCGTAAGAGATGATGGTAAAAACTGTATTGCTTCACCCATGAAATATGATGGGAAGTATGTCATACGTCATGTGCTCTTGAATTAGAGGAATGGGGCTTCAGCAGGTTGAAGTTCTATTGCTGGTTGCACAGAGCAATACAAATTCTAATAGCATTTTTGGATTTAAAGAGTTTATACAGGATACGAAACTCTAAGATAGATAAGCCAAAACATCAGGAAAACCATACCTTTGTTCAAGCAACAACATATTACTATCCTCAGAGCACGAATTTATCAATAAAAATGGAAAGAGTTTTGATTGGAAAAGCTCACTTGAAAGCCATGTTCTAAAAAATTAACAGCTGCATTGATCTCTGTGGATGGTATAATTTACATTTTTTCTGATTTAAACAGAACATATTTAGAAAGTCAACATTTCTGAATATCAAAACCAATCTAACTGAAGGAGCTGCATAATTTCTGAAGCTATTTAGCAACTAGAATTTCAGATTAAGTTCTTCCTACTATAGCCATTCTAGCAATGTATATCACTATGTAGGTGACTATCATTGTAGCAGACAAAGGTATTTGATCATTGGACATTTTCCTTTCTTTTATATTTTTTTAAGGACAACGTTAAGAAGTTATTTGTTTTAATTTGTACATCAGTGGTCCAAAATTTAAGTAAAACTTCCTCCACAGTATACTGAGGACTGCTCTCTCTATTCTGCTCTTTATTCTTGCTCAAGCTTTGTAAATTATAAAGAATGATTTCATATGGGAAGTGAAAATGCCACTTTTAGTGGATTGATAGTTATGTGAAAGTGAGAAGAGCAATTGACTCAGTTCTTTGGAAAGAAACACAGTGCCATGCCACAATTTAACTTCTGTAGCACAGCCTGAATAGTAGCTGAACCAGCTTTTCTAATGCTGAATGTAATTTCTGGGTTTTGAATTATGTAAAGCTCCTACTGTATTTATCTATGTGAAGAGATAAGGTTTATAGAAAACGACTATTCATTTGAAAACAAGGTACAAACACTGAAAAACAATAATGTATTTACAAATGTGTTAGTGATTTGGAAAACTGTTCAAAGGTTTAGTCAAACAGGTATATGAACAAATGCATTTTATTAATAAATTACTGTCATTTCAAATCAATACGAAAATTTGGTATTTGGACTAATTTGAAATAGAGTATAGCTGAAACTATGAATAACAAGCTATAGAAAACAGAATACTTTCATGTAACCTAAGCAAAAGAACAAAATAGTGTCTCTACTTGTGAGGAAAGCTTTGAAGCAGTTTTCCAGAATCAAAGGAAAAACAAGATTCAGCAGGAGGGTTAAGCATCTGTCTGAGGAAAAGACAGTTGAAAATAAATAAAATTCCTGTAAATGTAACATTCTTTTCCCACTCCAGCAGACTTTCACATGCCACTCATACCCAGAAACTTAGAGCAAGCTTGAAACAACTATTGGACAAAGAGTCCAACAGATCAGCCTGGGAAGATCAGCCATCACATCACTGCCTAGCATAGGCAGTTTGGTTGTTGTTGGGGATTTATTCTTTTTATTTGCTGTTCAGAATTTGCTAGTGCTGCTCATATTTGATTTTGAATAGCATCATTAACCAGAATCACAAGTAACTTGTAGTCAGCTCTAGGGGTTCACTTTTGTGAGTGGCACACCTTTGAATAAATGCATAAACTCCTTCAAGTTAATGCTACATGCATAAGAATCTGGAAACCCACATTTCTCTCAGAAAATATATTGATGCCATTCAACTATATACCCACTACGTAGTAAACTCCTTGGGAGCCCCTTCCTGCTACAGCAGTTTAAGGTAATGTCACAGTTAATCGTCTCTTCAGTTTAAGATTTTCACCTCATAAAAATGTAATGTTGCAACTTCTGCATACCATCATTCACAAGCTAACAATCATTTTAATCTCTATGTTGATTTTCTGTGATTAAAAAAAGGATACTTCGCTCTAATGCACTAATCTGATTACAAAATCCACTGACTAAAACCTTTGTATAAAAACAAGTTTAGTAACTAAGACCAAGACATCCCTGTCTTAATTTTAGCTTTTGCACATTCCAGGTTATAAATATGCAAATGTTCCTGTGGTTTGCTCAGAGCCAACCAGTTTCCCCTTGATAAATATGTAAATCAGTTTGTCTCTGCAGTGGGGAAGTAATTATCACTTCTAGACCTAGTCATTGAGCACAACACTTGAGGTAAGGATGGAAAATAATGAAACCATTGACAGCAACACAAGAAGTGGCTGCACATATGGTGAACAGTACATAAACTCTGCATGCAACTTCGTTTAACATTCAGAACTAGAACACAACCACTGTAAAACGGAAATTCTGGGACAAAGTATTAGGATGATGCTATGGCACATTATCCAGCCAGTCAACAGAACACATCCACCTAAGAAGACAAGTGATTCTCATAAGGAAGACATTAGCATGTGAACCACAAAAGTGAGAGTAAATACTAGTTAGCACAATTCTTTGACTAGAATAGAAAAGAAATGCATAACTAATTACAAAAGGTAATTCCTGAAGGAAGTGGAGTGTAGATTCAGTGCAAAGCTGAATCAGTACTACTGAACTACTATTTTTAAATTACACTATGGAAATAATCCATACAATGAAGTCTGTTTCAAAAGTACAAAGCTGGAGCCCCAAATGTGCTGAGTTCCTACTATGATAGGCTAGTGGGATATTCAGAGTCAACAGGACATTCTGCCAAACAAGTAGCATCTGGTTCCGAATAAAACACATCTATATTAGTGCTTTAATTGGTAACAGGAGTGCATATTTACAGTAAATCAAATCATGGACGGTTAACATATTTATGTTTCCATAGCAAAACCCTCTTGGATTTTGCAACCTGGATTCCTTTCAAAGTAAACTAAACTCAAGAACAAACTCTGGGAATACAACTAAAGCACTGGCACTACTGATGGACATTCAGTGTACGGAACCACAGTAGAGCTGGTCTGAAGTGAGTTTCCTGTCTCTGCTGGTGTGCTGACAGTCTCTCTCCAGCTTGCAAGACAGTTCAGACCTGCCTGTGTAGGCAGTTTAAAACATGGCAGAATTGATGAATCTTCCACAGAAACTGTGGTGTGAGCACAATCCAGCTCCGCCTGTGCACACTGTAGGTACATAGAGGGTACATACATAGAGGGTAGATACATACAGTGTACACATCTACAGCTAACATAGTTACTACAAACATTTTTTAAGGTCAACAAAGCAAAAGAAGAATTTCCATATGCAGATCACCTATACTAAGAATTTAACCCTAAAACCTCTGAATTCTTTCCACAATGAAGTAAGGTGAGGCAATTGCCCCAGATTTAGCTACCTACCACTGCCATTCAGATCAGTAGTTGTTAGGTCCAGACAGGCTGTAGAACATCAAACCCTTTTCTGTTGGATTCCCTTAGACTCAGAGTGGGACAAGTAAATCTGAGAGCAACCATTCAGAGAAGGGCATCTTTTAAACAAAAACCAAAGCAACTTTGGTGTAGAGTCAGCTAAGCTATCAGTGTGAACTTGTATTCTGTTTGAATTTGGACTGCCATGTAACTGTAAACTTGTAATTGACTTGTGACTGTTTTTACAGTGTTATAAGTATAATGTGTCTTTCAGACCCTCAGGATAAATTTTCAGCAGAGTGCACAGCAGATTAGGTATGCACTGCTTAGCAGCTATGAATAAATCAACCAAATTTTGACTTGTGCATAAGGTTTTTTCCTGGAGATGAGTACCAAATCTCTTATTTTTCTTATTCATATAGGGTTCAAATTATTTTTAAGTGTGAAAGTTGGAATGATACTTTAAATATACATAAATATATGCAGATAATAAAGTAGAGAGTTAAGATGTCTGAAGACCTGTAAGTTTAGCAGCCATACAGACAATACAGGATGGAAGAGTTTTCATATTTACATCAGTACTATAACACTAATGATGGATTACTACTACAGGTCAAAAAGTATAACTATTTGGTGGCTATTTCCTTATTAGTATTTAAATTAGCTAATAAATGCATCACTTCAAATTTGCTTTTAGACCCTACATCTGTTGAACATAAGGCTATGTATTTCTAATGGAAATCTTAATTTTTAGCCTGCTTAAAATGCTAAAATATGAGAAATGGTCATGCAATTTTAGGAGGGTCCATTGCATTTGCATTTTGCATGGCAACCGTGATAACTTTTTGGGTATGTTTGTATCTTCATTCTGCACACGTCTAAGATGCCTTTTCACACATACAACTAAGAGGCATAATTCAAAAGATACTTTCTCATTTCCCACTATGAGGTCTCCCATGTTGTCTTCTAAATCATGAAAGGGATTTCTTTAGGTGGAACTTAGGCAAGCTGTAATGACAACTGAGGGATGCTATTCACTTTTGAATTAAACTGTCAGGGGAAGTTAAGTCTTCAGCTATTTGATCCTTCCAATATATGCTGATGGTGATTGATGGAATAAATGGGGATTGATAAAAGAAATTCCTCTCTATGTCTTCAAAGATTTAAACATTCACTGATGTCAGACTAAGTTTTAAACTGAATATGTATATGGTCCTAGATCCAAATGCCTAATGACAAAATGTTGCCAGATTAAAGTATGAAGAATTATGAAGAATTCAAAGCAGGGCAAATAATTTAACCCTACATTTTAATCCTCTGCTCTTTTCTGAAAACTTTGAAGTATTTTTCAGTTGTTTATTTTATTTTATAACTTTTGTTAAATAAAATTCAAACTGTGATAAAATTGGCTGACAGTAGAGCATAAGCATTTTTTGTCTTTTAACAGCCAAGCTTTGCTGAATTTGGAAGCAAGTTTTAAACATTTGCCATAAAACAAATAACATAAAGGTAAGAGGAGCTTTATCAACATCAAATTAATTTTCCTTATGAAATCTTAGTAATTTTAATTTTCTGGTTTTCTGATTTTAATTGTGTAAATCTAATCTTACATGAAAGAAGCTGTGTATTAACTCAACCCCAATATGCAAGACACCTTTTTTCCCCCTTGACAGGACCATCACCATGCACACTTGTTAATTCACCTACTTCTCTAATTGCTTTTGGGAAACTCAGTGGCTTTTGTGCCCAAGTGCCACTAGACACTCAAAGCCTACTGAGAAATCACCATATCCAAGTCATATTACCTGTGAATGAATCTCTGTACAAACACAGTTAATACCAACAAAAAAAGCAAATCTGACTATGAAAATTGTCCTCAAGGGAATTTTCCACTAATGAATGCAGACTCCACTCTGTCCTCTCTAGATGATGTTTTGAACTTAAAAAAAAAGAACCATTAAATTGAGGGCCACAAATCTTTTACTCAGCTTTTTTTCCTGGTATATGTATATGTGTTAAATATGACAGTATATATGGTGATTTAAACTCCAGAGGATCCTTTCTAAAGGAAAGGCAAATAATTTTTCAGGTCATCATCACTGGTCAAAGATTACTAGCTCAAAAGATTACTCACTATCTTATGAAATGGGACTTTGATACCTTAATCCATCTACGTGCTCTTGAAAAAATATTCCCAGACTATTCAAGAAAAAGTTTTTGTTGGAGTCTCAGAGTAGCATTCAGTAGCACAGCAGATGTCTACAAGGAAAAAAACAATCTGCCTTTTTCTGGCCTGAGGCCTGGAAAGAGAAATATATCATCGGCATTTTAAATTGGTTTGGAAATACTTGAGATCTCTGCTTAGGCCAAGATGTATTTGATGCCCTCAAGAAATGGTGGAGGCATAAGATTATGAGGATCCCTGAGATCATTAGGCTCATTTCTTTGCCTTTTCTCTAATTTTCATTGATATAATAATAAAGCAATAAGGTGAATACGTGATGTGAAATTTCTAATTAAACTGAGTTTACAAAGGTTCAATACTATGAATGCTATGCGTCATTTTGTTTGTAATGGGAAGTTACAAAAACGGACATGTAAGTTTTTCTCATGTGAAGGCAAGAGAGATTTCTGGAAGAGCCCTACCTTGCATACAAGGATCACAGTGAGACTGGTGTTTAGGATAAATCTGAAGGCTAAATTTGAGATGAGAAAGGATCATTCACACAGTAACACCACAAATCAGCTGAAATACTAACACAGATACAAGAAGCAAATTAGACTAACTGCAAACAGATACTATTTGGGGAAGAGAGGAGATATTGTGAAGGTAAATCCCCCAAAGCATAGATGGCAATTAACCTCTTGAAGGCTACAGCCAGCACATTCCTTACTTATGGGAACAGCACTCTTCCTACGGATAGAGAGGCAGGTATGGGTTAGTTCCTCCTTATTAACATGTTTTTATAAAGACTAGTTATTTCTGAACTTATAAAATCAAATCTAGGAAGTTGTATGTAAGGAGACATTTTTGAACGGAAAGGTTTGGAATCTCCACATTTCACATGAGTATCTCTGTAACAGACTGGTGTTTCAGTATCACGTACAAAGAGAAGTAAGTACAATCCAGCAAATATATTTCTGCTCTAGAAAGCACCAGAAAAGCATGGCTAGCTACTGAGGAACTGACTGTATTGTTATCAAGATTCAACAAATAAATATGGTAACAGTAGGACAGACTATTAGTATACATTTCCTGATAATAACTTTCACATAGCAGTGTCTCCTATTTAAAATAATTACTTTTTACTCTTTTACTAAAGTTAATATAGAACAATGGAAGTAATTAAATGCCATGTCAAAAATCAGTTTACATTCTGAGAGGGAAATTTACATTCTGAGAGAGATATTATTGGCTAGCATTTTTTTGCCAAGAAAGTCCTCAAAGCTCTCTTTAACTCAACCATCTATTTTTTACGAGCAGCACCTGGGGTTGTTGCACAACTAGTTGGCAAACTACAGCAGAATCAACACAAAAGTTGATATGTGAATGGACTGAGAAATTTGGAACATGGAGCTTGAGTATCTGAGCTCTAAGTTGGCAAGAATATTTAGGATATGTCCCATAGAAATGTTTTAGGTATTTTTTTTAAGGACAACTGCTAATTTTTTGTCTTATTAAAAAAATGCTAGTAAAAAAGTCATCACAGCAGCACTTTGCTCATAACATCCTGTTAAGGTGTTCAAACCTTGTTCTGTAGGACGTGCTGCTTACATCACGTTTCACTCTGTCCTGAGGTTGGTTTGGAAGGGAACTTCAAAGATCATCTAGTCCAACACCCAGGCCATGGGAGGGGACATCTGTCACTAGATTGAATTGCTCAGAGCCTGGCTTTGAACACTTCTGATGATGTAGCAATCTCTTCCAGTTTTGACCACCCTTATTGTCAAAAATTTCTTCACAATGTCCAATCTAAATCTACACGTTTGCAGTTTAAAACTTTTGACCCTTGTCCTGTCATGACAGTGGCTGGTAAGTCTTTCTCCAGTCTTTCTTATAATTCATTCCCTTTTATATATTGATAGGGTGCAATAAGGTTTCCCTGGAGCCTCCTCTTCTCTAGGCTGAACACACCCAGTTCTTTCTGTCTGCCTTCACAGGAGAAGTGCTCTGCCCCTCTGATTAAATTCTTGGACCTCCTCTGGGCCTGCTTGAACAGGCCCACATCTTTCCTGTGCTGGGGACCACAGAGCTGGATGTAGTACTCCAGGCTGGGTCTCCAAGAGGAGAGTAAAGGGGCGGAATCACCTCCCTCAACCTGCTGGCCATGCTGCTTTAGGATGTAGCCCAGGACACTGTTGGCTTTCTGGGCTGCAAACTCACACTGTTGGCTCAAGTCAGATTTTTCATTCACCAAAATTAAAGGATAAATTATATGTGTTTGAATTGTAAATAAATGTATTACTTGCATAATGTGTGCTCTGTGATTTTATGATGTCAAAATCAACTGTACTCTGGATTAGAAGCACTTTTATACCTTTGACACAGCCATATACTATACACTGACTATCCTTTTCACATTACCAAAACAAACAAATCTTCCTTGATTTTGACAGAAATGCTGAGGTATCCTGAGCTATTAATTAATCTCAAACATCTTGCATTGTTATCTTTGGATTTGTAGGAAGACAAAATTCATACTGTTTTTCTGGGCTAGGCCATTCTCTAAGATTAAAGCACATTTACATTTGTATACTTCTTGTTTGCCTGCTTTCTTTTAAAATTCTAGTCTGATTCAGAAAGGAAAGGAAACTTGCTTTCTAACCCACAACCGTCTCATCCACAATCAGATTCAAGAGCCTAAAGAGCCAAAAATCCTTTATCCTCAGAACAGTGAAATGGCAGCTGTACTATAAAAACATGTAAAATGAAGGACCTAAGGGCCAAGTTATTCACATTTAATTTTAGGCAAAATAAGTGTGACATTCTAGATGAGTCCATCCAGTAGTTTGCTAAAAGGGTGCTTGCTGAAAAAGGAAGATGCTTCTCCTCTTTCTCTCTGTTTTCCCTGGAAGCTGGTTAGGAAAAAGGAGGTAATGGAGAGAAGAATGCTCTGCCTCCCCTCTTGTAGTATGAGAAAGCTGCAAGATCCACTGAAGCTATGGAATATAACTTCATGCTGGTCTAAGGTAGGGATTTGATTTTCATGAAGTCTTTCTTTCATTATCCCAAACAAGCAACTCAGCCCTTAGGGGTGAGGTGTTCCGTTGGATATTGAACATACTATTGTAACATAAAATCAGTTCAGTGTTCTCAGGGTTACTGCAGTGTACTCCTCATGAGGACATCTTATAAAGAAACTTCCACGGTTGGGTAGGGAAAGAGAACAAATTAAAAATAGAAGTGTCTATACACAGCCAAAAGAAAGCAAAACCAAAAAGAAAGCATTCAAACCAGTAAAAAATACCCTGAAAACACTAACTGAAATACACTAGTACACCCCTCCCCCCAATAGTAATATTGAAAAAGAATGGTAGGAAAGTAAAATAAAGATTCAGTATCAGTTTTTCTTAAACAGCATCCTAAATTGAAATATAAATGCCTTCTTTTACAATGAAGTAATGAGGGAAAAAGCTGAAGAGCAAAATTATCACTTTACCAGACTGCCTTTCACCAGTCACAGCATCATTACTCTAGAGCTTTCTCTAGCCTTAAAAATTTCATTATTTATCTCATTATTATACAAAAAGCAATAAAAAGCTTTAATACAATATAAACAACTATTTTTTAGAATAATAATAATGATCTTTAGTAGTATTACCAGCCTGCCTATTATATAGTGTGATTGTTTTAGCAGTTAAATGTACCACTGATAAATTCCCAGCCATAGTCAATAAAACGTCAGTTCTACTAACCCCATCAATAAGAGCTTATTACCACCTGGAATTTGAGCCTTGTGAGTCAGCAGTGTGAAATTTCTGCATGGAAATTCACTAATAGGAACTAGTTTGTTGATGAACAATACAGAATCAATATTGCCATAAGCTTTATTGTGTGATTACTGTTTTCACTCAGAATTAGTTCACCTTTTTTTAAACAGTGTTGTCTCAAAACAACTAACATACACTTCAAAAGAAGCATGAAAAAGTTTCATGTTTCTCTCCAATAAACAGCAAGGATTATTATAAAGGAATCTCTAGGATTCTCAGTATCATCACTGAAACTGAAATGCACATGGTCAGTTTTAGTTTTTTTACTACAGCTAATTAATACGCAGCCAGCTACAAATAAATAGTATAAGGTTGGAAGACACTTCCTAAGTCATCATAGAAACTGTTCATATCATTGTAGTTCATATGTTGGTGAAGATATTTAATTATGCTTAAAAAAAAGTCACTTAACCCTCAAGACCAGAAGAAAGCCTTAGCCCCTGAGTCCAGGTGCACATTCTAACCATTTCCAACCTCCAATATGAATCAAGACCAGGCTTATCTTCCCCCCTTCCCAATTCCCATGGCAGCTGAATTAAAGTCCTAATGCTTTACTATAGATCCAGATCTGGATTAGTGAGTGACTGGCAACAAAGTTATATCTCTGTAGGTAAATCTGAACATCATTTCCGTGCCTCAGGTTTTCTTCTGGGAAACAGATTAATGAGATTCCCCTAAAAAGACCTCGTGAAAATGCTTATTTGAGAATCTGTTATACACTCTACCAAAGTACTGACACAGAAAAGATGAGAGATGTCAAAGAAAACTGTCTTCGAAACAGATGTTCAATGGCATGTGTTAAATAAAACATGAGAATTCATATTTAGCAATGAGGAATACACCTACTGTTGAGAAGGTGCTCATTAAGAAGGCACTCTGTGATGAGGAGACAGGCTTCCAACAGGAAAAGAAATGCTTAAAAAAACTACAATAAGACACAAGCACAGGAAGATTGATTTTCTTCTATCTTTGAGTACTTGACTTCATAGCCTTACAATGTTCACTTGTGCCTTCTGCATGTTTGTATGAATTTATGGGCTGTATCAGATATGTTCAGGTACTGGGTAATCCACAATAAAACTACCTGGAGGTACAAAGAAAATGTGTGGATGAGAAAGTTTAAACATTCAGATTAAAAATGCTTGGCATTTTTTGTTTCTCTGCTCCTTGGTTTCATGTTTAACCGTCTTTCAGAGAGACACAAATTCTACCAGCAACATCCTTCACCTCCCAGCTCATTTGCACCTTTTATAAAACCATGATTACAAGCTCTATAAATACCTACACTGATATGCTTTCAGTGTCCAACTGTGGAAGAAAAAGGATGGCAAAAATCATGTTCCTATGTCAGTACTGAAGGTTAAGGGTTGACAAAAGGGACACTGCTGCCAAAGCAAGCTGTCTTATCACCCTGATCTCTTGTTCTGGGTGACTGACTTACTAAATTCCTGTAGTTCCTCTGGAACTGGGCAAATGTAATTTCTCTCAACACCTTCACAGTATCTGTGCTAAAAAGGTTGCTATGCAGAGGCACTCCACAAGCAAAATTTTTAGTAGCTTCCTTTAAACTGTTTTTCCAGTCTGTATTTTGGAGATTATCTACAATTTACATAAAGTTAGCCCCATTCTGTTTCCTAGTTTCAACCTTTATCTAAGTATACATAGAAATCACTGTACTCCTGTAGGTCAATTTTGGCTTAAATCTTTGCTGTGTTCTTAATCCCACTGATAATGGCTTTCCCCAGCCACCTTAAGCAATGAGCAAAATCCAACCACACCATTTGTATGTAAAACTGAACTTCAGAGGCAAAGGTTAAAGAAAAGGTTGGTAGCACATTTCATTAGAAAACTTCCTATACTCCTATTGCTTGGAGAATCCTAGGGATTCTCTCTCATCTCTAGTTTATCTAAAATAAGCTTTGAGCTTTCTCTTACTAATGGAAATTAGCTTGTCTCAAGAGCAATGCTGGGTTTTTTTCACTGATTACAGCATTTTGATCACAATGTTAGATGTCATTTCACTGTTAGACCAAATTTTAAGAGCTTCATAACTAATAGAAAGCCTTTAAAATTTTGAAAGTTACATGATTACATTTTTGTAAAGTAAAATGCACTATGCATTGACACATCTTGTGCTGAGAATTTAACTCCTGCAATATTAGATGCAAATGAAATCTGTTCAGCAGCTGGCAGAAAATTTTGAACAACACAGCACTACTACCACAAGCTGTGTTACACTGAATTTTTCCATCACAGAGTATGCATTACTAAGACATTATTTAAACTTGACTAATTAAAAAAATGCTATAGAAATGGCTGCTTAAGATGTGCCTTGTAATCTTGTACATAAGGTTCTGAGAAGGAGTTTTGCTATGTACAAGGATGTAATATAGAAAAAGTAAACTGTACTTAAGGAGGATTAGGTAGCTTAGGAGGCTTATCATAGCGGAAATGGGAGTCTTTCATCACTCAGTCATCTCTTAAATTTGGTCCCATTACACAGTGAGTGAAAGTCATTGCTGCTTAGTGACATATGAAATGGGTTTGGGTTTCAGAACAGATTGTAACTGGAAAGCATCCACATCATAAAAGGCAGAACCACAAATGTCTTTAATCTGCACCCATACTGACAATTTTCTCAGATCTGACTTAAAGAATGAATGTGCTTGAACAGCTTAACTACTGTCTTAGCTGAAGGAACAGTCTCTTATGTTTAGGATAAGAGCAGAATGGCAGAACAGGGTGGGAAAATTCTGTCCTAGTCACAGAGCACCTGTATTGGCTGAATACTTTCTTCCTCAGAGGTACTGGCTCGCTATCTTTCATGATAACAAAATCAGCTTAATATTAAACCTCATAGATTTGAAAGTATACCATTATAAATTCAGAAAAGCAAGGTCAAGGAATGTACCATCAGCATCATGCACCACTCTCCAGATTTTTAATTCTATCTATAAGTTTTCAGGCTCAGCCAACTTTATGTCACATTCATAATAGCTGGATAAGATCAGTGCTTATCTGCCACTTCTGATCATGTGGCATTACATTCTGCTTTGCTTATCTTTGAAATTGATGTTACACTGTTACAAATGACTACACCAGGTGAAAAGGTATGATAAATTAGGTTTATCTCTCTGTACATGATTTTTTCATTAAAAAACCCCAATTTTAAGGATAGCTCATTTTTTTTCAAAGCATTAGGAATTTATTCTTCTTCCCTTTCATATTATCACTAATGCTTATTTTGATTTTTAGCATAATTCAGAATTCTCAGAAGATTTGTGGTACGTTTTTAGATTGTTCCTAATAGGATAGGATTCTAAATAGAGGTTCAAAGCATACAAACACTGTAAAGTTGAAGAATTCAAAATAACAACCACTAAAAGATGAGTTATTGATTTCAGATTAAATTTAACAATAATATGCTGTTTTCCAAAGAGAATACAGTTACTGTTCAATATAGGAAAGAATGTTAAAAAACAAAAAGAAAAACAAAAAATACAAACCCAAAATCTAAGAATACAAGTTCAGGCCAGAGTAACTTGAAATAGATATTAACATTAAATTTTAATTACTTTGTAATTAAAAATAATAAGTCAACTTTGAGAGCTTAAAGGCTTGTAAGTTTAAAATAATTATTCTAAAATGAGAAAGAAAATACTTCTTGTTGTTCTGCGAATGTTTTAGGTTATGATACCTTCATCAGAGCAAGAATTTTACTAAAAGTCTTGTGGGCATAATTCAGTTTTCTGTCTCCTAAATATTTTACAATTTTCCAAAGTAGCTTTTGTTTTGTTTCTGAAAGCATTCTTTCCATTTATTAATAAAGCAGTGGTACATCCATTACTAAAGCAGCGAAAAAAGCCACAGGGGTCACTAAAAATAGTTTATGTAAAATTGGACTAGTTTCCACTTTAGATCCTTGATTCAGATCACTCCAGAGGAGAGGAGAAGTTCAATGTACAGGACATGATCAAGTTGACATACATTGCATATTACCTACCTAAACATGAAAAAATTCATCAGATAAAAGGCACGTAAGCATTTAGTTTTTGTAAATAGGCTGTATAGGGATTAAGAGCCACAGCATATATTACTGATATAATCTCTTTAACCACATTGGGAATCTTATTATGGAACAAATAAATTAGATGTTTTTCACAAAGGTCTGGAGCTGACTTGGTAGAACTTCTGTCCTTCTCTTCCTCTTTCAAAGCACTACGTGAAGATACGTTTTTACAGACAATTCTTCATCATGATAACAGCGGAATAAAGAAAATCAGTGTGAAAAGTGGTCTGATGTTCAGTTAGTCCTACTAGACTGTACCCCAGCTGGCCTTCCTCAGTGAACTATACTCTATGTCTGCCTTGCTGTATTTCATTAAAGGCCACATCACCCCAGAGAGCTTGTGTAGCACAGTATCACAAATGCTTTGATAAGTCATAAATATTCTTCATGTAAAGTTCAATTACTTCAGATAACTAAGGTTTTAATTACATAACTACTTCTGGTTAAAAAAAAGTTAGGCATTATATTTCCTTGTAAGGAGAATCTACTTAAGATGTCATTAGCATCCTCAAAATATGTCAGTCACTATAGAAACAGAGAATTATGAAATGGTTTGGGTTGGAAGGGACTTTAAAAATTAGCTGGTGGAACTTCATTTCCAAATCTCTCACTAGGTCAGGCTGCTCAGAGCCCTGTCCAACCTGACTGTGAACACTGCCAGTGATGGTGCATTCACAACTTCTCTGGAAAACTTGTTCCAGTGCTTCACCACCCTCACAGTATAGAATTTCTTCCTAATAGCTAATCTGAACTCGCCCTCTTTCAGTTTAAAACTATCCCTTGTCTTCTTGTAATGGGTTGACCCTGGCCGGATACCAGGTACCCACTAAAGCCACTCTCTTACTCTCCCTCTGCAACTGGACAGAGGAGAGAGAGAAAAAACCAAACAGCTAAGGATTCCCGAGTTGAGATAACAGCTGGGAGAGGTCAGTTACTGATTACCTTTATGGGCAAAATAGACTCAAAGTAAGGATAGTCCTTAAATTTATTACTAAATTTATTACTAACTATTAGTACTACTAATTTATTACTTAAATTTATTACTAGACAAAGAGTGAAAAATAAAACAGTCTTCTCCTCAACCCTCCTTCCTTCTATGTTCTCCCACCTCCTCCCCAGCAGTGGAGGGGGATGGGGAATGGGGGTTGCAGTCTGTTGTTTCTGCCGCTGCTCAGGAGAGGAGTCTTTCCCTGCTCCTGTGGGGTCCCTCCCATGGGACACAGTCCTTGATGGACCTCTCCAGCATGAGTCCATCCCTCGGGCAGCAGTTCTTCCCAAACTGCTGTCCTGTGGGTCACTCCTCCATGGGGTGCAGTCCTCCACGGATGAGCTGTAGTGATGTGGGTCCCCCACAGGTGCCACAAGTCCTATCCGGGAAAAACCTGCTCCAGTGTGGGATTCCCTCTCCACGGGCTGCAGGTCTCTGGCAGGACCCCACTCCACCCTGGGCCTCCCATGAGGTCACAGCTTTCTTCATGCATCAATCTGCCCCACCTTGGGCTGCACCACGGGCTGCAGGGCCTCAGCTCCAGCACCTGGAGCACCTCCTTCCCCTCCTTCTGCACTGACCCTGCTGTCTACCCTGCTGTTCCCACGTTCTCACTCCACTCTTTCCTGGCTGGAATTCTTTCTGTACCACAGCCTTCTGTTCTTAACTATGTAATCACTACTAACTGGCTTGGCCTTGGCCAGTGGCAGGAAGTCCGTCCTGGAGCCAGCTGGCATTGGTTCCACCAGACAGGGGAAGCTTCTAGCAGCTTCTAACAGAAGCCACCCCTGTAGCAACCCCCCCCCCGCCAAAACCCAGCCACAGAAACCCACTATACCTGACAATACAGGCCTTGGGCAGTAAGTCTCTGTTAATTAATATACCTTAATAAGATACTCAGTCTTCTCCAGGCTGAATGGAGCTCCAGTCCCAGCTCTCTCAGCCTTTTCACTTAGAAAAAAATGCTCTCTCTTGTAACTGTTTGCTGGACACTGTCCAGTAGCTCCATATCCCTCTTGTACTGGGACATACCAAGGTACACTCTTCATATATAAGTCTACAAAATCTTTTAAGATATTTCAAACACAAGTTGCACGTAAGATGGTTTGGGATTTACTTCCTAGCCTTTTCTTCTAATTAACTATCATCAGATGACTGTTGTATTTTCTTGGCATAACTTGATCCTAAGACAGGTCAAAAGAGCATGGCAAAGAGGTGGTTAAGTTTTTTTCAGCTTTCAGGACATTCACATAATAAAGATCTCCAGACAATACCCTCACTTTACAGTCTGCTCCAGACTACAGTTTCTGAGACCTATATATGTATATATATATATATAACTGAAAGGCTTATATATATATATATAAGCCTTTCAGTTGTGATTGTTCTACAAAGAAGGAAGACCTGATATGTAGTTCTGCTACAGAATAATAAACAGCCATTTGCAAAAGTGGTGTTGGATTAGTGTGTCTTCACAGAGCTTTCATGCAAGTCTACAGGGGGCTCCAAAACTCTTTGCAGTGATCTGTTTTGGATTAAATTACTGTAATGAAATTTACATCAAAACCAATTTTTGAACGTATCCATCTCTTTTCCTATACTCAATAAGGAATGAAGGAATGAAAGAAGGGAAGAAGAGGGGAAGGAAGAAGACAATAATATTGCATTCACTGATTCATTCATCATTTCTTTTTCCAATTTTAGACAGTAAGATTATTTCATCTGCTCTCATATGAATTATAATTAATAGCATTAATAAGGTGCTTAGCCTACATTGAAAGAAAATTAATATTATTAGCCAGAGAATAATTCTCTAAGGCATGTCACATACAGTGACATTATAACTGTGAATGCTTTCAACACTGAATTCTGTTATACACATATCAGTATGCAAAAGCAGTAGACATACGTGGTCCCAAAGCTTATCCAGAGGCTTTGTATTTTCAATTTTTGACATGGATTGTAATCATACTCTTCAGCAGTGGTTTAACAAGTCACAAACATCAAATATTCAAATAAGTATTTTATTCATGTGTCTTTTGGGTTTTTCTCCTCTTAACATGGAGATTGTTTTCCAGTTGAATTATTGTCCAATTTGGTATTGATTCTCAATTAAAAAAAAAAAAAAAAGAAAATGCAATTGGTTTGCAATTAGAATTCTCAGTCTGGAGTGGACTTCTCCATCTTACTAGAAAGGCTGTTGCTTTTTCTCATGGTCCAATCTTGATATGACTTTTTCATCACTAGTACCTGACAGTCCTAACTTCTACTTCTACATGTAATTTTGGGGTTATTTTTGGTTTGTTTTTTATTTGTTTGTTTGTTTTACTCATCCACAAGGGTTTTCCATAACATCTCCCAGTCAGCAGAAAATATATTGTAAGTCTCTTTTATAACTGAGTTAAAGTTGCGGTTCTTTTCCTACCTCAGGCCAAAGGTTTCTGATGTTGTACTATAATGTAGTTTTCCATACACTCATTTTTTCTTCATATGCTGTGCTGTCTTCACTTAGAAAGTTTTTCAGCATATTGTTGGACCTGGGTTATTTTGTTCTTATTCCTTTTGCAAGTTACATTCTTCTATGCATAAATACTAATTTCTGCCTACTGAATGATAAAATATCCTTTTTTGAAAAGCTTACAGTTTTCACTTTTTCAACTTTTCTAGACAATTTTGTTTGACTTTTCTACTGTAACATCTTCAGAGGCATTCCAAGAAAATACTGGTTATTGACATCAGCAGTACAGTGAATGAATCTACTTTGTCTTACATAGTTGATGCATTAGGACTGGAATTTTCAGTGGAGGTTAATGAAAATAAGTACTCCCTCCAACTGAAAAAAACCCAATCAACAACTATATTATTCCTTCAGACTCCTTTGGAAATGACAGCTGTAATTTTTTTTTTTGATCATGCTAATAATGGAGGAGAAAGTAGAAGAGGAACTAAACACATTTTCTACTTCTTGGAGAAATTATGTGATATCTCATCAGAGGAATCTTACAAGACAGAAGCAACACCAAGTAGCCAGACTCCTAGCAGAAATAAAATTTGATGCTTGTATTCTAGTAAATGACAGTCGAGGATCTGTTTCCTGATTCAGCTAACTCTGCTGTCCCTGATGCTTTTGTAATGAACTCTAAAGGACAATACATGAGGAAACTCATGTATCTCCTCCAAGTTTGTTCAAAATTCCTATATTACCACCAGTAAATTTGTATCTATCTCTGATTTATCCCAAGCTTTTAAATAGTATGCTTCTTCCAACAGAAGTTTGACACATCTGCCAAGAGCCTGTGGTCATTTTGGAATTTCAATCTGTTCCCACCTCTACATCACTAAATAGCCTGAAACAGCATCAATGTCAGCTGCCCTGCTTTCCAGCTTGCTGTTTAAACAGTGAAGACACTCTCTGCAGCAACAAGGAAGCAGCAAAATGTAATGGCAGCAGAAAATGACCAATAAGGCTGGGATAAGCTAAATATCACACAACAGAAAAAGAAATATTAAAACCAAATGCAGACAGTAAAACAAGCTAATGCTCAGTAGCTTACTACAATGTGGATGCAAACAAAAATGATAACACATGCATACTTTTATCTAATACAAGTACTCAATTGACCAAATGCTGGTGGCCATTGATAGAAGTGATAAAGTTTCAGGGTTGATACAACTGGAATGAAAGCCTCTCTCTCTTTACAAAACCTGATTTACAAAAGAGTATTATTCTCTTATCTGCTACACTGAAAACCCTTCCTCAGCAAGTCACAGTTTCACACAAAGGTTTTTCCCATTTTTGTAAATAATGCAGTAAATACCTTACAAATCACTAAATGTGTGCTGCCTTTTGCCCACTGCTTCTGAAACTAGACTTCTTGGTGGAAAATATGCAATAAATACATGTTTAACTTCACATGTCGGATAATTTCTGTATGCACCAAAACTAAATATCTGTTCATAGAAACTTAATAAGGAAGCAACATTTTCTTGAAGAAAGCCAGTTTGCACTGGCTTGTACTAAGAACAGAATCAACTTGGGGTATACAGGAAGGAGGACTGTAAACTCATCTTTAGCTCTTACAGTACTGCTATTCCACAATATGATTATTTACAAATATGAACTGTTAGTTGTTTACACAGGTGATTATCTCTGGAATCAGAGAAACACTTTAATACACCTAGAGAGACAGGAAACCTGTTGAAAAATATAAGGATTAACTGTTCTCCAGCCTCAGAGAAGCTCTGAACGGCAAATTGTTTGTTTTGACTGTTCTACATAAACAGAAATGGACCTCACATTAGTGATTTCAATAATTCAGAGAATTCACTAAAATAATTACCAAATTAGTTTTGCCAACAGTGCATAATATAGCCACTTCTTTTGAAAATAATTTTATAGAGATATAATGTGGTCACTTTTTGAGTTAATATATTGTTTTATAAGGATAACTTGAACAGGTCAGATGGCACCCAGGAGCTCAGGGCATTGAATTTAACTGGACTTAACTACTCAGCTTTAAAAGTCCACACTTAGGTGATCACATCTCTGCTAAAATCCATGCTGTATAGAGTAAATTCATAGTCAAAGACAAGAATAGGCTTTTGTAGGACGAACCATTTTGGTTCTAAAGTACACACGACAAGAGCTCAGATTATTGCACTTTTGAAGTGAGTGTTTCTTTCCCCTAAGTATAAAGGACAAGTATGACAGATATACTGTAGACATCCAAATTGCTGGTCTGAATTTAGTGAACATGAACACAAGTCTTCCATGAATTCCCTCGATTGCTGTTAGAAGCACATGTAACATACCTACACTCCAGTCCATTTCCTCCACTGCATCACCATATAAGCCATGCTTGCTCTTTCCTCTGAAATTTTCTGAAGCATACAGAGCAGTGTGGACATGAAGATAAGACAAGACAAGAAGAAATGGTGCATCAGTGTTCCTGGAAAACAAAACAAACCCACAACTCCTCAGTATATTTTAGAATAAAATGGCTACAAAGAAATCTTTATACAGCAGAGTTCAAAAGAAAAAAAAAAAGACTCTTACTCTTCCCTGACCTTCCCCCAAAACAAACCAACTACCCAACCAACCAAAAAAATCCAGCCAAAACAAAAAAGAGGAAAGGGAAGGGAATACTGTAATTGATTACAGGGTAATCCAGAACAAACACACACAGAGTAAAAATGCCATTCTTATACTGAATTGAAAGCAAAAATCAATGATTTAATTTACCTAGCTACTATTTACTATATATATTGAAAGAGGACTTGTTTAAAGCCAGGAATCTAGCAGTTTCTAGAGTATAGAATATAGAGTATAGATATATAATATATTTATATATATATACGTATATATATATATATATATACACACTCTTCAAGTATATATGTAAAAGCCTGAGTACAATTGCTGTTCAAAAACATACCCTCAGATCTACATATCTCCATGAAACACAATTACATTCCTCACAAAGTCAAGTGGAAGCTGATCTACCAGACTATTGTGAGGACCTGGGTCTTTATCCTGGACTAAGGTATATGACCAACTCTCTTTTCATTCAAAGCTCTGTGTGTGTATGCATGTGATCATAACCTCGAAGCACATTTTTCTCCTCAAAGTAATGAACAGTCTCCATTGTCTTCAGTTGATTTCCTGAACAGATGCAATAGAAAGAGTGCAATAAATAGACTCTGTAAATTTTGCTGTTCATGTGATCTGTCAACATGATATTTATGATTAGTTCTAGCAGGCTGTGAAAGCACAGCTTTAGCAAGTACTTCTCCTTATGCATTATTTATAAAACTTTACTCAAAATTGTGTCGTACTAACCAAATTTACTGCAATATGCTCTAACAGTATTCACAGTACATTATGCATATTGCAAATATCAGCTGAATCACAAAAGCACTACCTATAGAAATTGTCCGGATCTCACCTTAAAGCACACAGCTAATTGCGTCTATTTTTGGGTTTATTTACCATATTTTCCCTTGCCAGTCTGTGGTGGATAATAGCTGTGATTCATGTCAGCATCAAAGGGAAACTATATATTTCCTCAAGCAGTTGATTTGTCCACCCTTTAAAGAGGGGAGGAAAAATACAGACATGCTCATACAAACTGTTCCTTTAAAATTAACAAAGAAACCTAACCTTTAGAACCTGAAAACAAAGTATTTTAGTAAAAGAGATTAATCTGACATCAATGCTTTCATCTTAAAGAAAAATAATTAATTTTAATGTAGTATCTTTATGATCCATTTTTCCTCTCTCCTTGGTTGGATACGCTTTTGCACAAGTGGCATGTTTTTTTACTGGCATATACAGCAGCACATAAACTCAAAATGGGAACATTTTATCTGCATTACTTCCTTGATAAGTGTGTTTTTGACAGGGATTTTTTCTTCATAAAAAAATTCTCTTCCTTTAAAAAAAACCTCAACAGAATAAATAGAACTTTCTTCTAGTGGAAAATGGATACACAATTGTTTTCTCTTACAAATATTTGTGCATGTGTCCTGTATTAGCTTAGTGTTGTAAAGTGCAGATTAAAAAAAATAATGTTTTTTATAAAAGATACCATTTCCAGAAAGTTGTTTATTGCTATTTGAAAGGTGATACATGGGAGAACTTTTGATTTTTGTAGCAACAAATTACACGAGACTTCTGAGTCAATTAAAACACTTGAAAATATCACCACTTCAAGCAAAAAAAAGATGTATACTTATAAGTTAAATATTTAATTTATACATAAATGTAACACTGACCTTTCATTAGAGAACATTTCCGCAAGGCAGCTAATTTTTGTTTTACTTTTATTTTTTACTTCCTTGGATTTTCATTTACGTTTTCCTTAAACACAGTTCACTGAATTGAGATTAATATACAAATACTAGGGTAAAACATCACAAAAATTTACTTTATACTGACGACAGTGCAGGCAAAGTTTACTTTCCATTCAAACTGCCTTGTTCTGATGCCACAGAGATACTGCATTCTTCTAAATATATATCTGCTAAAAGTGAGTATCAAAAGCCTCCATCATAAATTATATTTTCAAGAGAGAAAAACTCAAGGTTTTTGTAGTTTGTTTTTGTTTGTTTGTTTTTTTAATAGAACTAGCACAAAGATCTAACTTTCATGAAGAGTTATCGAATCAATGATTGATATAGAAGGGCACTACATCATTCTTTTCTTTCCAACTAAAATTGACAGGTTCTGATTGACAGCTTGCTGGCAGGTGGAGAAGCGTCTCACCTATTAATATCCTATAAAAGATCAGAGGCAGCTATTTATCTCCTGCCAAAACTCTTTGAGGAGTATTATAACTGACTACCTCTACCATGACCTTGAAAATGGAATGGCAATACCAGCTAGTAGGCAGGAGAGAAATTTGACAACAACAGCTTAACTCCTGAACTTCAATAAACAGCTCCTTCAAAAATGTATTACCACTATCTTTTACAGAGTGCAAACACAGGGAATCTCAGTTTCAAAAGATCTGAGATTTTTTATCCTAACATGAATCACACAGTCTTTTCAATTTACTGAGTAGCCAGAGAGATTACATACATCTGACCTAAGTTATTCTTCAGTGTGTTTTTAATGGATCCTGAAAACATCTGAAAGCATCACAGTGCTGATGATTCCTCTGCATTGCAAAGTACCGAGCTCTTTTTTACTGTGAGGAGTCTTTATACTACTCAAAGATTCAGCTCAGGCTTGAGCTGTAAAACACAGCTTTAAAGTGCGTGAGAGAGCAATTAAAACTAATCTGACTTTGTGCTTCTAACACCAGTCTTTTAACTTTTTTCCTGCAAATCTGCTCCAAATACTGCTCGCTGCTTTGCAAACTCCTTGGGCAATTTTGTTTGCTTTTCTGTGCACTGATGTGGTGCAGTTGACACACTGCAAGGAAGGGATACCACCCAGAGGGTCCTGGACAGGCTTGAGAGTTTGACCCATGAGAACTTAATGAAGTTCAATAAGGCCAAGTGCAAAGTCCTGCATTTGGGTGATGTCAATCCCAAGCACAAGCTGGGTAGAGAATGGATTGAGAGCAGACCCAAGGAGAAGGACTTGGCAGTGTTGGTTAACACAATAGCTGGCAATATGTGCTTGCAGCCCAGAAAGTCAACTGTATCCTGGGCTGCACCAAAAACAGCATGACCAGCAAGTCTCCTTGAACACTTCCAGTGATGGGACATCTACAACTATGTTACCTGTTCCAGTGCTTCACCACCCTCTGAGTAAAGAATTTCTTCCTAACATCTAATTTAAACCTCCCCTCTTTCAGTTTAAAAGCATTGCCCCTTGTCCTGTCACTATCTGTCCATATAAAAAGTCCTCCTCCCTCCTTTTTATAAGCCCCCTTAAGCTACTGGAAGGCTGCAGCGTGGTATCTCTTCAGTCTCCTCTACTCCATGCTGAAGAACCCTAGATCTCTCAGCCTGTCCTTATAGGAAAGGAGTTCCATCCCTCTGATCATCCCCATGGCCCTCCTCTGGACCTACTCTAAGAAGTCCACATCTTTCTTATGCTGAGCACCTCAGACCTGGACACAGTACTCCAGGTGAGGTAACAGTGTGTCCACACAGGCAGGTGCAAACTTAGCTTCTCCTTTCTTGTAACTCTCCTTTTACTAAAAAGATCTTCTTCTTCAGTATCCCCTCAGTGGATAAATTCATTAATGCTTATTCCCCATGGGTGCCTCCTCTACTTCCAGATTAGATCACCAATTAGACAGTGATCTTTGTGATAGGACTGGCTGAATGCACTCATTAAGCCTTCTTATTCCTGCAGGAGGAAAAAGGCAAACCTTGACTTAGTTGTATCAAAGTAAGACTTTCTCCTACATGCTGCATTTCATTTTGTTCTGACTGTTAACTAGTAAAATTCTTGTTAGTATGAATGATTCCATGAATGAATGTTTCTGTCCTAGATACACATTCAAAAACAGACGTCATATATGTTTTTATTTCTATATAACCTTTTTTCTCCCCTTCCAAAAGTACATTTTCATAAGCATGGAGAAAGAAAAGGAATTTCTCATTTAGAACAAATTATACTCATTACTAAATCCCTCTCCCCCACAAAACGCTGGAGGCCAATAGACAGACCTACTACTTTTTTTTAATGTTCCATTGACAATGCAGTCTGCCACTCATCACAGAACTAGTGAGGTCCTTAATAATTCTTAAATTATTTAAAGATTTTGTAAAGCCCTATATGAATTCACACCTTCTTCCTGCTACTTTTTTATTCAAAAGGCACAATCAGAGGTCTGACAGAAAAGGCATGAAGATCCAGTAGAGTTGTTACAGATTATAAGTTACTACCCGTTTTTAATATATGTGCATATATACGTCATATGTATACAAATATTTACAAACTCTATAATTTTTATTTTGCTGTAAACTATAAGGATTCATATCATATAAACTATATCATTCATATAAACTGTAGGATTCATAAAAACACTTGATTTCAGAACTCTTAACTCCAGTATAAAATGACAACTGCCAGATCTTAAGACCCAGTAATATACAGAAAAACTCTAAACCAGTCTCATAGAGCAGATGAAAAAAAAATCTGAATACGTGTTGCAACAATGTTTCAAGGACTAAAATAGAATAGATAGAATGAATATTAGAATTTATTAACTGTAATCACAAAATTTTAAAAATTATGCTTATACAATCTGTGACTAAAAAAAAATAGACAAGAAAATTGTTCAAATTCACTTTCACCATACCTTTTAAATATAAACATGTTTGTATGCAAATACTGTATGCAAAAACCTTCTTTCCAGAAACTAGATTTCATTAGGATTTTTAAAAATATTAATTGTGACCAGTTATACAAATTTGTCAGAGTGGTATTCCGTATCACAGAGTGGTACTTTCATATTGTTAATTTCTTATACCTTAGAAACTGATCTCTGGCATTTTCCAAAACTGGATTTTCTGTGCAGCTGGTCATTAAAGGGCATGCTGAAGATGTAAGAGTGACAGCCACATTGAATTTAACATGAAATAATTAGCATGCATTTGACTTTCAAATATGCTGTAATATCTAGAGAGTGTTCTGATAGGTTTGCAATATGTAAACACATTTTCCTTTGGGAAAAAGTAATTGGAATTAACGTACACTGAGCTGACCTGCCCACTTACAATTAGGGGAAGCAACTAAATTACTATTTGTTTTCACACACCAGATCTGACACTTGTAACTGTATATATTCATCTCCAGTGCCATTTTTGGCACTGAATTTTGTATTTGCTCTTTTTCAGTCTATCTAGGAACAAACAAAAATTGTAATATGTATAGGCAATAGGTATAATAAACTAATATAGATAAAACATTTATGTTGGAATTATCAATATATATTCATATCATCATGGCTAGGCTTCGCGAACGAAGATTTGGGAAGGGCACTACCCACGCTTGCTACAAGCGCGCTGGTGGC
>JAWMRA010000001.1:94396054-94454213 GCA_035584735.1 Pseudotriccus pelzelni | reverse complement strand
CCCAGGTAATTGAATTGCTGGACTGATTTGAGCTCTGATTCACCAATGGTGATACGGGGATGATGGAAGACTTCCTGAGGTGCAGGCTGATAGAGAACTTATATTCATATACGTTGCATATAAAAGGGCTGTACAGGAAAATACCAGTGCTGTTGAAGATTGGAGCTTCATCACATATTTATTACAAAGATAATTGACCAATTAAAAAATGCATGATATCTGATGACTTTTAGTTTGATGATAAAATGTGTATTTAGAACCAGTTAAGCTGAATGTTTGAATTCTTTAAATTCCGGATTGTTTGCATTCCGGTATATTTGTGCACAAGGATTACTTGTGTACATGACTGAGCTTGCTATTTACTGTATCATCTAAAGAAAAGGAGACTGTATGACAAACTGAATATTCAAACATGTGATTAAGGGCCTGAAAGAACTGGAATGATAAGAATGCTGTAGAGCAACTGTGGCTTCCCAAAACCTTGTGGACCTTCATTTATGAGTGCCAGATGTCTGCATGCTGTTGAAACATGGCTGACTCTTCACAGCCATTCAGCAACAAATGGCCAAGCTTAGTAGACTAGTCATAACAGCAATGGACTACTGGTGCCCTGGAGTTACAGGTGTGAACTACATAATGTCAGAACCAGTGTGTCAAAGCAAATATTGGTTTTGTTGCTCTGACTAATATATGGGACAGATCAGTTCAGTGAATATTAATCTAATTACTCCTGTCCCGAGAAGCAGGGTTTATGGTCATATACTTTGCATGTGAATTCACTAAAGGGCACAGTTAAGATTGCTCAAATGCCCTAATAGCTTCTCAATACCTTAATGTGCTTGGATATTCTCTAATTTAACAATGACTCTGAAGAGTCTGGGTTATAATTCTCACTATAATTGCATCATTCCTGAAACAAAGTTTGTTGTAAATTACGAATATGTGCTATTAACCTTGACTTCAATTTAACATCGCTGTTGTCTGGAAACTACACTAAGATATAGGGCCAAGTGCTCAGCTGATATAAAGCCATTTACCTCCAGCCGAGTCAGCAAAGCTGTGCCGACTTAGATTATACATTATTTTTCCAGCTCTAAACACTGGGATCAAACAATGACACTAAGCTATACAATAACAGTGTGCACATTACACATATTAAAAAAGTCAAAAGAGTTACTGGTTTTCTACCATCGATTTCCCATCTTCAACTCACCTGTTTTGGGGCAACCATTTTATTGTCATGGCATTGAAATCCATGAAATATTCATAGATACCCAAAACACTATCACCACAAGTACATTATATACTTGTAAATAATGGTAGAATATACCAACATATAGTTAATGTACTCAAGAGTCTTTTAAAATCACCAAATGCTTGGTCACTAAGCAAATAACCTCTCAACAATTTTCAAATGTGTATGTTTGTGTATTTGTAGCAAACAAAGTACTTCACAGTTAAATGTAGCTCAGAAGGCATCTTTATATCTATCACCATTGCCAAGAGGAAATAAAGATGCTTCAGTTTATTTATAAATATTGATGAGAATGTTGATTGTTGGGAAAACTTACTCACTTAAAGAAATTTGATACAAAACCCCTTTTACTTTGGTATGATGAGTAGAGATGGCCACATCAAATAATCATAATGATAGAAATGATAGAAAAATTGACGTATAAGATCAAGATTTTAGTTAAACATTTTTTCTTGCTAACAGCTAGAAACAGCTGCTGCATGCAGTCATTAAGACTAGAAAATTTAGCCTCTGATTCTATGGTATATGTTTTCATCCACCAATGACACTATGTGAATATATTCACAGTAACTAATGGTACATACTTTAGGAATAGTAATTCAGGGACTTCTATGTCTTAGAATATGTTTTTACTTTGATTTAGTATTTTTAAAAATGCTGCAGCCTGCACCAAAAGGATTCAAGAAAAATACTTTCATATATTTTTTCAAGAAGTTAAATTGATTAAATATTTTTTCTCCAAATATATTGACATATATTTCTGAATATACAAATGTATACTTTTATAACTTCATCCCATTAGAAGCCCTGTGGTGATGATTATGGCAAAGTACCTAACTTAGCAAAAATGAACAATGCCTTAGGATGTTTTTGTACATCCAATGTTTAGGTGGCCCAATGTGATAGCTATTAAAAAGAAATTATTTTCAAAAACCACATTTGTTTCACAGAACCACAGAATTACAGAATGGGTAAGGTTGGAACGGATCACAGTGGGTCACCTGGTCCAATCTCCCTGCTCAGGCAGGGTCATCCTAGAGCATATGGCACAGGAGCTCTGGCACAATCTCTCTGGGCAACCTGTTCCAGTGTTTGGTCATCTGCACAGTGAAGAAGTTCTTCCTCATATTCAGGTGGAAATTCCTGTGCATCAGTTTCTGCCTGTTGCCTTTTGTCCTATTGCTCGGCACCACCGAGAAGAGCCTGGCTCCATCCTCTTGGCACCTCCCTTCAGATATTTACATAGACTGATGAGGTTCCCTCTCAGTTGTCTCTTCTTGAGGCTGAACAGGCCCGGTTCCCTCAGCCTTTCCTCATAAAAGATTCTCCTGTCCCCTAATCATCTTTGTAGCTGCCTGCTGGACCTGTTCCAGGAGCTCTACCTCTCTCTTGTGTTGAGGAGCCCAGAACTGGACACAGCACTCCAGATGTGGCCTCACTGGGTCTGATGAGAGTGGAAGGATCACCTCCATCTACTTGCTGGCAACGCTCAGGAATTCCTAACTCAGCCCAGGATCCCATTGGCCTTCCTGGTCAGCAGGACACACTTCTGGCTCGTGGACAACTTGTCCACCAGGACCCCCAGGTCCTTCTCCGCAGAGCTGCTTTCCAGCAAGTTAGCTGCCAGCTTGTATTGGTGCTGGGGGTTATTCTTCCCCAGGTAAAGAACCCTTCACCCTAACTTCTGTGAATCAAATCTTTTCAACATTAATCTGCCATAAAAGTGGAGGCATATAAAGTGCCAGTATCTTTAACAATTTGCCTTATGAATGCCTTTTAATGGTTGCACCAACTCAATGATGAAAAACAGTTTCCCATTCCAGAAAAGTCATGGATTATGACTCTGCATTGTGTTTTCACATAATTAAGTCACACCACAAAAGATTTTTCATATTTCACGTTATATTAAACCCTTAATAATGAAAGTCCTAAAAAAGTTGACAATTTTTGGAAAAAAATTCTGAAGTATGTAAACATAAACAATTAAAAATTTTTATAGAATTAATTATATAACTGATAGAAAAAAACCCAAAAAACAGTCACTTTCAATAAAAAGATTAACTTCAGTTATCTTTTAAAGGAAAAATTATGATGATAATATATAATGACATATTCCTTGTGCCTACAAGCTCATTTTTTTTTCCAATTTTTAGAAGCATCATCATTGTGAAATGGCAACACTGATGTATAACACAGTTAGAAACCTACCTTCCAATAAACTGCATGGCTTCCTTTGTCAGCCTCTGAGTAAGGTTCTCATAGGACAGTGGCTGCTGGATAATCTGATGATTCCTCATTAAGAAGCAGTTTAAGTGTCGAAAATGATAGAAGAAAAATATCAAACCCACAAGTGAAATTGTGATTATGAACAAGCAGTAACCGAATGCTTGGAAAGGTACATTGAGGAGGCCAATGTACTGCACTATTGCCAAAGAGACAAGGGTGATTCCAGCGATTTGGATTGGGATGACAAGGGCATTCTGAACCCCTTTTAAAAATACGCTGCCTTGGCCAGGTTTGCAGTCTCTAAAATTGGTCACGGTAAGCCCATAAAAGTAATCAAATCCATGACTGAGGGGGTGGTGACAGAAGTCATTACTGCTTTCACAGTTCATCCCAAGATGCCACTTTCCTACAAAGAGAGAAGGACAAGGAGTATTTTTGTAGTTAAATCATCAACCTTAGTTTTAATGTGCACTCTTCCAAACATGAAACTGTCACTGTCTGACTGATATCCCCCTGCCCCCAGCATCTATTGTGTGGATCTCTATTTTCTATTTAAACTTTCTTTATGCCTTCATCAAAGATTTTGTTTCATGTCTGCCTATTCATCTTAGTTAGAGATAGGTTTAGCAGAGCTGCTGCTGAAGAACATTAAATTTTGAGTGGGCTAGCAGGTCACTAAAGAGCAACAGAGCCCTAGTGAACAGTTAACTTTGGAAATAAAGCCTTTGTGTATGCGTAGTTGTCATAAAAAAATACTATTTTGTAGTAGCTACTGATTGAATAGGAAGAGCCAATACAGAGTTAAAAAATATCTTCTCTGAAATTTTTCTAGCAAATAATTTGAATAGCTTAAAAAAAAAAAAAAAGGAAAAGAGAAAAAAAGAAAACAGTAACAAATAGGAAATAAATCAAGAATAGGAAAATTACCAAAGCATTTATTATTTAAATGATTGCAAAAATGTCTGAAATTGTCAATCTCCCTCACAACATACACAGATATATATGGTGAGGGTGATTATTTTACACCTTTTTATTTTATATATATAAATAAAAAGCCAAAAAACAGTAAGAAGTAAATTGCTACCAAATCCTAGCTCTCACAGCTTTTTGTCTCACTAGGAAATTATTCTAATTCTGCAAAATGTTGGACACTGACTGACACAAGAAACTAGTGAGCCTGATTTGCATTACAGTAGTACAATCTATGTTCATGCTGATTACAGTAAGTATCTAGATAATTCATTCTATGACTTAAGTATAACCTCTTACCATATGCTTATGCATTGCTTAGCACAACAGACCTAACTGTTTGGAAGCTGTTATTTGAATTCAAATGCGTAATTATAAAAAAGCTCACAAATTCAGTTAAGCCTGTTGAGATAGATTGGGGATAGAGTTATGCTCTTTACTCTCAGCCAGAATATGTATTGAATATTTAAAAAAATATGCTGGCCTTTACAAAACAAGCGACATTATATATTTCTGAGCCAAACTATTTATTTTTCTGAATCAAATATTTGAATACGACCAGCATAACGCTGGGGTTGTGTCTTAAAAGAAATAAACAAGAAAACCTGAAAATCCAGTAAGTTCTCATTCCCACAGCTTAACCCAAAGAAATTTGAAATATTTGTTCTACAGGCTTCAGGATACACATAGCAGAAAGTACATAAAAGGAAAAAAGCCTACATAGAATTTTTCCCTTTTCCAAACCATCCCAGCTTTTACACATCTGTAAGAAAGAGTGCTGATGCAAACAGTATTGGACATCTTCTCCTGGGTCTAAAGAACTACATATTCACTCTGCACTTCCTTTGGCAATGACAAATGCAGGTACTGCAGTACCAAAGAGAGTGAAGATAGGGATCAGTTCTGCTTTATTTTAAATAGTACCTAGCAAATGGACTGGATGTTGCTATCTTTCTTCCACAAATAACAGAATTGAGGTATAGAATGGGAATGCCATGTGCTTAAGTTCACCTGTCAGCAAAGGTGTAGAGAAGTAACACAGAAATGTTGAGTTTGAATGTTTAGTTTTGTCCAGTTCTCCTCATACATCTCTTAAGTTAAAAACACTTTCTGTACATCATCAAAGCAGGTATAAAACATTTTCAGGTCTGCTTATGTGCCAGTGAAACTAAGACCTCTACGCCACTTTCATCCCATCTGAATTTTTCCCTGTCAGAGGTGGTATTCTGTTTCTGAGGGCAGAATGCCTCATCACTACTCTTGACATGGTTCAGTAAAAAGTACCGTGGTCAATTAAAAAAAAAAGAGCAGTGCACACCACCGCACTGACATTTCAGATGTTATAATGATGCTATAAAGGGCTAGGTAAGGCTTAAAGTCTGATTTTCATTCCCGGCATACAAAGACACACATTTTTGAAAAGAAATGCTTCAATGTTTTCTCTTAGTTTTACAACACTGTCTTCATGGAATAATCATAAAGCCAGATGTGTAACAAGGTGAGCATGAAACAACTCTCATCAAGTTAGATAAGTGAATTAACGGTAGAGGCTAATAATCATGAATATAAATGACCTTCAAGCTTTAATTTTTAATTTTTTTGCTGTTATATGTCAATCTCAAAGCACCTATAATTCAGTTAAAAAGTACAAAAAGGAAACTCAAACAAATTAAATATGCCTTCAAGGCCGTTTATTATGATATAGAGGCTTCTTTAAACTGGATCTCAATAAAACTGGACACTGCAAGACAGGATAGAAGAATCTTGCAATAACAAATTAGGACAAGGGAAAATATAGGTCCTATTTTTATCAAAAAGGTTTTAGCAAGCACAACAAATTGTTCAATGTCAGGATGAACTTGGGCCTCAAAAAGAGATTTGTTCAGAAGCAACTGAAGCCAAACAAAGCAGAGAGCAGGTTAGTGGGAAAAGCAACAGAAGCTCTGGTTCAAATTATATCGGCAGCTGTGACGGAACAACACAATTGCCATTCTCTAAGGGCTGATGAGGTAGAAGGTTTTGATAGATCCTGCACTACTCTGAAAAAAGCAAATGATGACTGGGTCATGTTTTGTTTCATTCCTTGTGACAATAAACCCTGCCTTGAGCTAGTGCTTCAACATATTACTGTAATATGCTTTACAGTCTGAGGCCCTTCTCAATCTGAGAGCAGTGCAAAATGCTCTCATCTCTTTGCCAAGTGATGCTTCACAGGATGGACACTTCACACAAGCATCATAAGCACTTCAGTAGATTCTACCAAGCTTTTGAGTGAAATTTATACTGCTAATTGTAAATTATGAGAACCTTAGTAATTTGAGACCTAGGCATTTCTTCCTCTCCGATAGCCACAATCACGATTTCTGCAGAGTAGAAATGAAAGGCAAGTATTATTCAGCCAAAAAACTTCACTCAGAACTCAGTTTTTCAGAACCCAGAATCCTGGGGATGCTACAAAAATCCATGTTGCTCATCTTTTTTTCCCTCAGTTGAAAAGGAAGCAATCTGAAGTCTGAATTGTATAAAATGATATATTTCTTTTGGAATGATTTTATTTTTCAGATAAATGGCAAGAGGCAAGATGTGGAGCAAGATGCAAACAGAAATATTTTATGTGCTCTAAGAAATACATTTATATGAAGTACATATCAATAATAATATAAAGCGTATGTGTGTATGTTATTAACACGGCCAGATTTTAAGCTGTTCTATGAATAACTACTGTATTAATCCCAATCTATAGACTCAATCAATCTTGGATTGGACACCTTACTACTGTGACGTGTCCAAATATTACACCACCTCATTCTGGAAGAAAGAAACAAGTACTAGCTATCAATTAGTGTTTCAGCTTTGGACATAAGCTACATAGGTGGATTTTAAACTTCTCTGGATACCAAACAGTACACTGGATAAAAATAGTGAGGAAAAATTAACCTTTTACTCAACTGTAATTGATTGTAGCAGTAGTTAAAATAATACTTACCTAAGTGGAATTTTGCATTATGAATAGCTATTTCCTGTAAAACATCAGCATTTTTTTCTACTGTTGAAATATCACATATTTTATGCATCTGCTTTTTCTTATAAAACTTGGGTTTTTTGCAGATCTGATTGTGCGTCTTCCTGACAGATGTATTGGATGTCATCTTCTTTGTGTCACAGGGGAAAACAATGAGGTAGAAAAGTGTATACATAGAGTAGATTTATAGCCAAAATATATTTTAGGATGTATCGAGCAAAAGAAAGCATATATTCACAGGAGAAAAAAGCACAAAAAGAAGCAAAAATGCATTTAGAGAAGAGAAAAATGTTCTTAGAGAATAAAGCAGAGAGAAACTTGGGTGAAAAAAAAAATAAAAAAAAAAAGACACTACACATCTGAAGAACTGAAAGGCTTAAAATTACCCTTATGCCAATCCATCAATGGTGCAGGATTTGACAATAATTTGTTTGGGAACTGCTGAGTTAGATTGAACCCAGCAAAGACTCCCTGACCCAGACCAACATGATGTGATAAGAATACCAGCAGAGGCAGAAAATGGCCTGACTGGGAATCAGACTCTGCCTACCTACTCTTCAAATCTCCATAATTTTTCTTTTTGTCATTTACATACGCTTTATTCCTAATTTTAATGTACTTCTTGATTTTTGGAAACCTTCATTATACTCTAAGGATATGGTAATATTACATTTTATGGTCTTATAGCTATCATTCAGGCCACTTGGAAGAACTGTTCATTAAATATCATGGAGATAACTTCTGGAGATCTAAGTGGCAAGCTGTCATGTTGCAGTGAAAGTAGTTAAAAAAAGAACATTAACTAGGTCAGCCCCAGAAAATGAGTTATATTACAGTGCTTGTGACAAACAGAAAAAAACCCCAGCCTTTAATTGAATATGGAGCGATAGGAATTAACTCCATGAGGAACATGACAAATTATAAATGGCTTTTTTGCACTATGATTCAAATACACCTGCACTAAGTATACTTCTGATAAGATTTTCTGGTTTTCTTATTTGTTTCTGTCAGGACATCATGGTATTCTATCCTTCATAAGATTGAGATACAGCTAAGTAGGATTTTTAATTAGGAACACTAACTAAAGTTAGGTTTATCTATATAATATAGATATTTTTTGAACAGTGGTGTGAATTGTTAGCTTTGCTAAACAGCCTGATTTTAAAAACAAAAATCACTCCCCAAATTGCAAGATTTTGTTTAAAAATCAATTAAAAATATCAAATTGGGTCCATTCTTCATCTAAATTTATTTAGTAATTCCAGTATGATGTTCTCTGAACAATGATTCCCTGGCAATTCCAGTACAGAAATACATTAGGTAATACAAGTTGTACTTCACAAAAATCTTCTAAAATATAAGCAGGCCAAATTAAAAAAAAAAAAAAAGGACCAATCTTTATTCTTATACTTTCAGGATATTAATTCCAATTCTATTTAAAATTCACCTAGTGAGATTCCTCTGCCCATCACTGGTTATTTATGCTGTAATTAATCGCCTAATTTATCTTTACAATGGGAGAGAAATACATTTTTATATTACATTTCTACCACAGGATAAGAAAACTTTCCTAGAAATGCCAATTTCTGGCTGGCGACTAAGAAAGAATCTAGACAGTTAGTCCAGGTACAACACTATTTACTTTATGGATATTTAAAAACTAGTGAAATGAATTGTACCACTGTTCTGACTTGTACTCTGTGATCAATCCCTCTGTTGTAATCAAACTCATACTGATACTGAAAACCTTTCAGGAGCTTGACTAATTTTCAGTTTGTTCATCATGTTTCTCCGGCACCTTGCACAATGAGACTATAATCACACAAGTGAATTAGACATACTTTATACATAGTGTTTCACATAGGCACAGGAATGTGCTCAGCTTTGTGCCAGAAAATTAAATTCATTATGCTGTGGGGGGAAAAAGCTTAATGCAAACCCTTAATAGCCTATATGGAAAGCTACTGTTCTTTTGATTTAAATGAATGTAAAATGGTGTTGCACATGTGTTGTTGCACAATTTTACCTATTAGAGCAGTTGCGTAACCTTTCTGTTTCAGGACTTTGGAAAAAGTTATTTCTTCAGAAGGAAGTCCCCCAGAAGAGGCAGAAAATAAGAAGACACCAACTCGTGAGAAGGCAGCCATTCCTAAATACAATGAAAATTAATGAGACTTGAATAATACGGAGAAACTATTTCCATTCATTCTTTCTTTATGCACTTTTTTGCTTCAGGTGGTATCACTTCAATGACATATTACAACCAGACATTAAATGTTGCAAGTGGCTCATACAATCATCCATTTAGCTGAGAGAGATCTTCTTTGTACTGACACCAGAAATTGAGTAATTTAGAAAAAAAGTCTCTGCTTACAACCATGGGGCCAGACATCAAATAAACAGCTTGCATCTCCTTCTGCAGATGTTCTAAGGTATAGCATAACTGAAAAAAGTTGAGCTTGTATAATATATTTTTCTTGTACATGGGATAGGAATGGAACTGAGGACTAAGCGAGATCATTTCCAAGTCCTACTCTCCAAATTTCCGCTTTCTTCATATGTGGTTTTCTATAGGCCTTTAAGGTTATTTAAGAGAAGGCACATTGAAATAGGGCAGTCTCACAACTGGGCATGTAAATGTCATGAGGTCAAAAGTGTCAGAGAGAATCTGATTCTGGAAATAGAGTAGCCAGGGCTCTCAACATTGATGGGAAAGCACCAGCACTCCAGTGGCACAAACATACATGATTCAAAGCATTCACAGTGCACTAAAGGAGCATCAGGTGTCGGCTAACAAGACAACATCTAAATAAGGCACAGTAATTTCTATATACTGAGAGTCTGAGGAACACAAATGAGCTTATAAGCTACTCTCAAGATGAGGAACTTGAGAGCTCAGGTTCATGAAAATTAGATTACTAGGATTCCAGATGAGAGCTGGCTCTGAAAATAGACAGACAGAACAGAGAATATCTATGCAAATCTGTGCAGATGTATCTTCAGGAAGTCTAAATTATGCAACTGGATGATTGCAGTGCCCAAATTACATGACTGATGTAGACAACCAGAATCTTCCCTCAGGTATCCCTTGTGGTTACATGAGAAAAAGACTTGTTAGACCGGTTTATCAAAGACAGCTCAACTTACCCTTCAAATGTTGACTTCAGTTTTTCATCTCAGCTATTTTTGTTGATTAACAGTTTCATTTTAGTCATATATATATATATATATACACAAAATTTATTTATATTTGATTTTATGTAATTCAAGCCCTTGTAACTGAAATCAGTGTAATTCCCTTAAGCTACACAGATGAAAAGTCAGACTTATGTTTGGGGTTTTTTTATCATTACCTTTCTCTGAGTTTGTGTCTCATCAAATACTGCATTTTGGAATCTTTTTCTTCCGCTCTATTAGTAGGAGTTTTAAATTTCTAACACTTTTTTTCCACATCATGATTCTAGTGCCTTGTATAATAATCCTTTACTAGGTCTTCAGCGACATTTGGAAGCAGTCCATATTTAGCCATTTTGTAATGTAAGTAAGACAAAGCTCAATTTTTGCACCTACATGGAAATGATCAGCGAAGAAAAAAATCAGTTCAAATGCTAATTTTTCAGAAATAAGAACAAGAATCATAATGGAAAGTGACCTGTGGCTTTACCTACAGTAAATATTAATAGCAATATAGCTGTAACAGGTATATAAAATTTTCCTTTGCAGCTGAATGTAATGGAATTATATTAGCTGGCACTTTTGCAAAAGCTCGTTACTTGATTTGGATGAGCACGAACGTATCAAGTAGGCTCCAGAGTCTTGCTTTGCTTTCATTCCCAGAAGCAAGGACAGGATGTTTTATCACTAATGAACAAGTGATCTGATTAATGTATAATGATCCTTGCTAAAAATGATGTTAAGGGAATGTTAAAGTTGCATGGCTAAGCACTGAGAGGCTCAGTCCCAGCACGATAAAATAAACAGACTGGATCTTCAGTTACTCAAATGGGCTTTGGATCAGGTATTTGAAAAGTAAGAGAAATTAAATGCATGGATTCATAAGATACTTAACATTGTATAGGGGTAGGTATAGAACAAAAATACGTAAAAAGAAGGGAGATTTTTTGCTTTCCTCTTCCCAATTTTCAGGGCAACTTGAATACCTTAATAAGCCGTCCTGCCCCCACCTTCCCCCTGAGAAAACAAAAAGGAAAACAAAAAAAAAAACCAAAAGACAAACCCGACAATTTGTCTAAACCAAAAGGTTTTGTAGAAATAGAAATGTCTGAGCAGAGGTATTTACATGGGGTTTTTCTATTGTGTTTTTCTAGATGCATCTCTGTGATGTCCAGCACTTGGGCTGCCCACCAGCGTACTGGGAGCAGCCTGAATGCAACTAGGGAGGCAGGCAAAGAGAGAACTGAATAGTGGTCATTGAGTAGCAGAGGAAGTTGATGGATCTTGCGGACAAATGGACTGGTCCTTACATTGAATAACCACAGTCAGATCTTTCTCTCAGTATTTAAACAATAAAATATTTTACTCACTAAAAAGACTTTATTTTTGTGTCAACTCTTCTCAGATGCAAAAATTTGCCACACATATGAAATATTTCTAAAGTAAACCAACTCTTGATGAGCTGGATCAGTCAACGAAAAGACTGATCATTTCTCCTTATGTAACCTGGTAATGATAAAGATATCGAGAAAGGCCAGACAAAAAAACCCCTGCATACCGTTTACTGTAAATAAAATATGATATTTATATATAAATAAAGTAACGGGGTTTTACCTGATCTTATAGGATATCTCCCTGTCAGGAAAGCTGCCCTGCTTGGAGTACAAAGTGGGGCTGCTGCTATATGCTGAGTAAGTGTCACTCCTTCCTCTGCTAGCCTGTCAATATTAGGGGTTCTGGAGAAACATAAGCAGGAAAAAAGAAAGAATACACCAAAATTATTTTTTAGAAACAGTCATGGTAAGATCAAGGCATCAAGACTTACTGTATGTCAATTATCAAAACCATGATAATGTTGCAGTTCTAAATACTATCATGTCAAATATTTTTACATTAGGTGTCAACACTGAACTGAAACATTGTGGCATTCTGCCAAAAATCTTATTTCCCACTTTCATCTACTCTGCATGGCCAATACTAAACTGTTACACCTAGACATATTGCATTGCAACCTTTTTAATGGATTCCTTGACCCAGAACTGTAATTTTGCAACCTTTCTGCTTCAGCAATGGGGAAAAACAGAAACTGGAGAAAGGTCGTGCTTCCTCACTCCCTACTTGGTATCATGCCTGTCTCTCCCCAGCAAAAGGTTTTTGGGGTAGGGATAATGTTGTACGGTGCTATCAGTTAACAGAGAAGATTCAAAAAATTATGCCTCTGTGTTACACTCTATATTAATGGTATCTACATGTCTGACATGATTATGTCTGCAATATTAGACCCAGGAGCACAACCAAGTTTCCATATCTGCATAAGAAACCTGCCTGTGACCTGGCTCATCATGCAGATGAAAACTGATTCCTGCAGGAAGAAATCCTGTGTCCTTGGTTCTACAGATAAAAATTACTAATGCAGACTGGCCAGGAGCTGCAGCATGCTCTAATAGCTCTCTGACCCAGGAGATTAATGACCATGACCTCAAGGCATACTAGTGCTCCCATCATCTAAGTTTGAATAGTCAGAAACATTAATTTTCCAACTGACTTATTCGCCATCAGTAACACCACCTACTGATAACAACCAGTATGATGAAATTTCTTCATATTCCAAAGATCTAATTCTGAATTCTCACAGCAGAGAACATAGATCTTAGAGTCATTCTGGTCCCTGTGATGGGAATGATCCAAGCAGCGGTGTTTTACATAATTTTTTCCTGTTAAAACTAGAATCTGTAACTTTATTTTTTTTTTAAATTTCAGTTATGAGGAGGTTTTACTTCTAACTAACATCAGCAGGAACAAAAGCATTTAGCACTTGACAGGACAGTGCTTTTACTCTGAATGTTTTATTTAACTTTGTAGTTAAAGCCTGTGCAGCACAAACACAATGAGTAGGTACCATTTTCTCTGTTTACACAACCAGCACACCTAAGCTGGTAGGAATATTCTGGGGAACACTGCTGCATTATTCAGGAATATTAACATTTGTTTGAATGAATATATTGATTACTGTATGAAGATAAATTAATTAAAAACATTTCCAACTGGTTAACAACAAGCTTGCCTCAAATCACAACTGCTTCAAAATATGCTTAATTCATCATACTTGTGTCATGTATATTCTAAAAGAAAACTGTTGATTATACTTTGCTTTTCTAGAGCTACCCTTATTTGGTTGGTTGCTCAATTCTCTGTTATAATGCAACTTTTCAGCAGGATAAATACATAAGATAAGTCTTTTGTCAAGAAAAGAAAACAAAGATTGAATATGTTATTCTCTGGAAAAGTTATTAACTTTGATTACTTATGAAAAGCCTAATCAAATCTCTGAATGTTCTGGCATTTTAACTTTAAAAATTCATAGAAAAACTAAATACAAATCTGTGACTCCCCTAAATTATCATCATACCTTAAGGTTTTGTTCCCATAACATCCCAGGTCTCCAATACCGAGATCATCAGCCATCACTAAAATGATATTGGGGTTTGAAACTCTCTGTGTTTTGACACTGTTTATGGCACACTGACAAATCATTAGAAGTAAAAGGGGTCCCATCTTCTTCCTGGTGTGTAAGAAGAGGTGGAAAATATAATAAATAGACACTTTTAAGAAAAATTAAATTTTAATCTAATTTAGTTCTATTATTGGCCTTGTATAGTAAAATATAAAAAGAAAAGTTAGATTGCACATTTTTATTTGGTGCTTTTTTTCCCCCTCAGGGTTTTCTTTAACACTTTCTGTTTCATACTTCTTTAAATAAAAATGCACCTTTCAGTATATAGCTAATTTTTCCTTCTATCTCTTTACAGAGATGAAGCCTTTAAATAAAGACAAAGAACTAGCTACAATCTCAGTGACAATCTTGCATACACAGATGCACTACACAGCAATAAATCATAAGAGCAAGCCAGGCTTGGGGGTTTTTTGTTGTTTTTTGGGAGGGTGTTTCTAGGTCCAAATGTGATTTGAGGAACACAGAACCTGAAATCATTTAGGACCAAAATTTCCAATGTTCACTGCAGGACCAAAGTTAATCAATTCTGCTACTTAAGTAAATGACTGAATTTCTCTTCAACAAGGGGGGGGGGAAATCCAGTTTCAGTTTCTTGAAAGGAATAAATATTATTGAAAGGAGGGTGAAGAGATGCATTATGAAATTATTGTAAGAATGTTTAAGAAATAGTTCTTCACAAACATTTTAAATATTAGGGTCTATAGCAAAATCATGTGAAAATATTTGATGTCATATCACAGTGTTCTATAAACAGTGATCATGCTATACCCAACCTAAAAGGGGAAGAAGAATGTATTGTACACAATACAACATACAACATATCCTTTTATGATAAAAGCAGAGTATTTGCAGATGTGCATGCTATGAATGCTATTTCACCTAAAGAGGGACTTGTCATATCTCTATTTTAAACTGCATTTAATATAATTGACTATGCCCTGTCTGAAACTGAGTTCCTGTAGGCTGTAATGGACCACGCCAGGTATACACATCAAAAAGAACAAACTCTGTTTCTCTCTCTCTTTTATGTCTACTAATACTCCCATCTTTTCTGGATGCCGGCAGCCTTTTTCAAATGCAGATGAGGCATGAGTCACCCTGTACTCTGGATTATGCTGGGAAAAGAAATAAAGTGGAAGAAACTAGGACGGAGGTAGAAATTTAAAAGTGAAAAAGTAGAAAAAGGAACTAGAAACAAGAATTTCCAGAGAGAATGGGGACAGCAGGTCAAGAAAGAAAAATCTTATAAATCAAGGAGTTATGGTAGATAAAAGTAACTGGAGAGAAGACAAAGAAGACAAAACTGAAAGAGCTAGTACAAAAAGACTAGACATCAAGGGAGACAGATTCATAAATCAGTGAGGTGGGTGAAAGTATGTGTAGAGAAGACAAAGTAGTTCGAACTAGCAGAGCTTACACTGACTTGAATAGCAAGAATGGAAGTTGAGACCCAGCTGAAATGAGAATTGCAGGCTGAAATAAGGAGAAATGGGAGAAGAATAAAGAAACTGAAATGAGTAGTATCACCGTGAATAGAAAAACAAAACTGAGGAGAAGAGGTGAGAGAACTGGGAGTGTCTGGGATGAAAGATCTGAGGAGTTATGATTAAGGTCAATGAAAAGAACTGACTGGAAAGAGCTTGGGAAGATAAGACTTGGGACCAACATAAGTGAGAAGAGATCAAAATAGTGGGGATCAACCAACACAGACTGGGACTTCTGATTCCCAACTTCATTATTGGCATTCTGTATAGGTGTAAAGAGGATTTAAACTCTTTTAGTGCTTCTTCACATACAGATAAAACAGTAGTAAGTATATTAGCTATTTTTTTTTACTGCTTAAGGTACACTTTATCACTCATTCATCTCAGTTTGGTGAGAACAGTTCTGGTTTAGACTTCAGCTGGTAATATCTTGTCACTGCAGCAACAGATCATTACTTGGTTTATTCCACGGGAAGCAATCTACTTCATTTCAGACATGGAAATACATACACAAACTTTGATACTAAAAAACTAAATGCATTTTTGTTGGGCGGGATGCATCTAACTACTCCTTCATCAAATTACCATACTAATGAAGCCGTGTAATGCCCTCCATGTCACAGACTTTTAATTTCCACGGTAGATGCACCTTTCTTTCCTGAAAGGGTAAGCAAGAGTGATTTGCTTCTCAGGCTTTGCAAGAGAACAACTAAAACCTTGATCCAATAGGACAGGAACAACCTACTGCTAGATCTTACGTTCCTACTCCACTGTTCAGACTGCAAAGGTCTCAAGGGCCAGTGGCAATGGGGATGTTGAAAAAGGGGACATATACATGTTGGTGACATTATATAGAGAGTTGAATGGATGCTCACAGGACCTGCAGAAGGTAGCCTTATTTATTATCTCCATTTCTTATCTTGCAAATCAGTCAAAAATATTACTATTAAAAGTTGTCTCTGATACTCCTCCACTCTGAAGATGCAGTAAACTCTCACACACTGAGCTATTTGCCTTCACCTGATATCATGTCCCTGAAGTGAAATCAACAAGGAAACAGGAAAAAGAAAATAATCCTAACAACTGTGATTTCTCTGGTGTACTCTCTCTGCAGCAGATATTCATGTGTCTTAAATGGATGTGCAGGGAAAGCAAGAAAAATCAGATGGATGAAATTGAGTGGAACAGACAACAGCAATGAAACTCAAAGGAGCAAAAAGGGAATGACATGAGAAGAATGAAGCTCTGAGAATGCTGAGGGCCATCTGTGTCACACCAGGGTTTGTACTGGTGAAGAGACAGGCATGTGTAGACCTAACATGAAAATGATGACACCAAATCAGATGAAGCTTCCACTTAACTTTGTGTTTCTTCTCTGTCCACAGACAATTCAAATGCTTAAGGAAAGAATGCAAAAAACTTGGCAAATAAATTATTTTACTAGCACACCCTTCTACCTTTTGGCAGTTACCATTAAAGTATTTTGGACAGGAGAGCATTGTACTGTATATCTCTCCATGGATCTTTTCATCGTCATGGATTTGCTATAATCTATTTTGAATCAATAAACTTTTGGTTTGGTTTCTTGCATTGAATGAACTTGATTTTTTTTTTTTTTATTTCCACGACACTCTTTAGGTGTTCCTGGAGGAGGCATCAGCTTTGAAGGCTTGTGTTTTACATTCAAGTGGCAACATTTTTCCTCTTTTTTTTTTTTGCATATAAATGCAATTTTTAACCTCTGCTTCACTTTCCCTGTGATATAATAGAACTAAAAGTAGCATCCTTCTTTTCAAGCTGGCTGCTAAGCTGAATTAAGAGGTGCTTAATCTCCTCCACCAAGAGCCATATAAAAATTTGTATTTCACACACCCTATTTCAACCTAAAATACTTTAAGCACTGTATATGAACTTATAGACATGAATACATACATACGCAGACGTGTCAATATGCACATATATACATATATGTGGGGGAAAACACACATCTTACTTTTTCTATGTATCTTCAAATTATGTTTTTGTGATTCTAATACATATTTTCTATTTGCATTAAAAAACAAAGTATAAATGTGTACAAGCAAATGGATGAAAATAAAGACACAGATATAATCCAGTATTTCTTGATATTTGTTTGGTTGGGACTTTTTACCACATCAGGATAACTGACTCAAGACACGGCTATCATATAATCATAGAATATCCTGAGTTGGAAGGGACCCACTAGGATCATCCAAGTCCAATTCCTGGGCCTGCACAGGACAGTCCCAAGAATCACACCATTTACCTGAGAGTATTGTCCAAACACTTCTTGAACTCTCTCAAGCTTGGTGCTGTGACCAGGAGCCTGAGTGTCCAACTACTTCCTGGGTGAAGAACCTTTTTCTAATATCAAACCTAAACCTCTCCTGAAATTACTTCAGGCCGTTCCCTCTGGTCCTGTCACTGGTCACCACAGAGATCAGTGTCTGCCCCTCCTCTTCCCCTCACAAGGATGTTGTAACTGCAATGAGGTATCCCCTCAGTCTCCTCTTCTCCAGGCTGAACACACCAAATGACCTCAGATGCTCCTCATATGGCTTCCCCTCAAGGCCCTTCACCATCTCCGTTGCCCTTCTTTGGACACTCTCTAGTGGCTTAATATCTTTCTTATATCATGGTGCCCAAACCTGCACAAAATATTCAAGGTGAGGCCGCTCCAGTGCAGAGCAGTTCAGGACAATTCCCTCCCTCAACCAGCTGGCGATGCTTTGCCTGATGCCCCTCGGGACACGGTTGGCCCTCCTGGCTGTCAGGGCACTGCTGATGTTCATGTTCAACTTGCCATCAGCCAGGACACCCAAATTCCACAGCACTATTCTCCAGCCTCGTTTCCTAGTCTATACACACAATCAGGGTTACCCCATCCCAGGTACAGAATCTGGAACTTGCCCTTGTTAAATTTCATACAGCTGGTGATTGCCCATCTCTCTAATTTTTCTGTCTCTCTGCAGGGTTTCTCCGCCCTTGAGGGAGTCAACAGCTCCAGCCAATTTAGCATCGTTAGCAAACTTACTTGGTATACTTTCCAGTGCTGGATTGTTAATCCAGATGTTGAAGAGCATATGGCCTAAGATGGAGCCCTGTGGAATCCCACTACTGACAGTTGATGTTACCCCATTTACTATAACACTTTGCCCCTGATCCATCAGTCACTTGCTCACGAGTTTTATGACATGTTGACCCAATAGGACAGGAACAGCTGTATGCTAAATAATCCTTATCCCGGTTAATACAGGCAAATGCATGTCTTACAAGAACAACTATATGAAACTCTTTCAAACATCTCTTCCCAACTGAATCATCTCAGCAGTTTTATTAAGTTTGATTAAGCAATTTATCTCTAAACTACTCTTTTAATGTAACAGAACCCTTTGAGAAAATGCTTAATATACTTTATCCTTGAAGGTATAGTATTTTCTGATGAAATAAGCAACATTTAAAGATACTGACCTCATTAAAAAATGCTGTGCTATCCTTAAGCAGTATGCAAAAAAAAAAGTACTTAATTGAATGCTAGAACTCCAAAAATTTTTGTAAGTCATAAAAATCACTGTAAACAAACTAAAGACAACTCTGCTCTCCACTACATTCTGCGGAAATTCCTTAGCTTAATGAGAAAAAAAAAAAAAAGTTTTTGAACTTAAGAAATGGTAAAATAATATTATATACTATTAATAATTTTCTGGTATCAGCTTAAGATTTGCTCATATCTCTCAATTAGTTCCTCTCTTACAAGCCAGTAATATCTGTTACATTTCTGATGTCATGTAACTGCTTTTCTGAAATTTTCAATTAGATTTCAGTATGCATATTTAGGTAACTATGTACATAAATGAAAATCTGTATTCAATTTATGAAAAGTTGTCTCACTGTAAAACAGAAATTTCACTTAACATGAGCTGGGACAAACATCAGAACAAATAATCATGTTTCTTGTTCAAGCATATTAATTACTGGGTCTGAATCAAAGACAGAGGAAACCACAGACCCTCTATCAGATCTGAGTTCAGTTTAGGTATCTTTTAAAATGGTCTCTCAAGAATTTTCAAGTTTTATGTCAAATAAATTACAGAACTTAATGGTAGTATTAATAAATAATAAATATTATTTCTGGTAGCAAATTATAACCTGAGTAGAACAAAACATAATCTTTTGTGATATAATTTCATTATTTTATTTGTAATAAAACCCTTGTATAATTAGATACAAATATTAGAGAATATACTCTTTTTGCCTGGTTACTGCTTCACAATATTCCTCCTATTAGCCAAACGCTCATTAAAAAGTTGATTTTGATTATGTGCCCTGGTCAGCTATGTAATAAGAGATCTTCAAGGTAGCACAGGTAGTCAGCCTATTTGCCAGTTGTGCACCATCCTGAGAAGGAAAAATCTTTCCAACTGAAAAAAAAAAAAGCCTATTATGAGTAACTAACTACTAGTGACTGTCTCATGTCACTTCCTGGAAACCAGATGCCTAAACAGTATTCTAAACAATTACAAGAAAACTGTCAGATTCAGTAAAATGTGGGAGCATGTATGAAGGATGCAAGTCTGCTCTGCCTGTACAGGTCACTGTTTCACAAGGACTTGAGCTCTGTACCTCTCTGCACACATTTCACATTTAGCTTAAATGATAAATCACCATTACACGTTGATGGAACAAAAAGACACAAGATGAGAAAATTTTGTTTCTGAAATCTGTATCAGTTTGAGTAAATATTACATGATGCTTACTGACATGTGCAAAGCTGTTGACACACAATACTCTGAAGTACTTATTTTTATGTGTATGCCCATTAGAATAAGAGCTTTATAATGCTGCATTAATCAATGCAATATGATGCTTACATACTTTGAGGGCTTAGCTAAACTAATCCATGATATCTAGCTTACTTAAGTTTTAAAAGATATTGAGTCAGGGTTTTTCTAACATACACAGATGATGTGTGAAAATACTATTTTTGACACTGTCTTTTTGAAGAGTATCAAATGGACAAGAGGAAGAAGAATTTAAATGCCTAAAACTTTGTACTTTTGTGTTTATGATATACAAGAAGATAAAGACTGTACAGCTTTGCATGTCTGTGAGTCTTACACATGGAATTAGCAGAAGAGTTTGGTTATGTGCATTTGAATTGCACCAAGATACAAATCACAGCTTCACCTCATTAACTGGGTACAGACTCTATCTTTGCCTAACTACAGCCAGACCAGTCTCTTTTGAGTTTCCATTCATATCCTAGGTAGTATTTCAAAAAGTGTTTGAAAAAGAAAAAAGTTTAATTATACTTCATATTGGAATGAGACACTAAACTCCATCAGTACGCTGCCTTCATAGTGTCCCTTCACAGGGACAGTGCACATATCTGAAGGTTGGTATCTAAATCCAGATTGTAGCAGATAGAAAAATTAAGAAAAAGCTTCATTTAGCAACTATTGATTTTATTCATGCAGAAGTTAAGTGCCTAGATAGCCCAGAGCAAATAGGTACTCATGTGCTAACTAATCCACGTGAATTCATTCATCTCTAAGTTAGGCATTTAGTTTGAGCTAATTATCTAGGCTTCCTCTCTAATTATTAGGAAGAGACAGCCATCTTAGAAGGATGATTCATTTCTTCTTAAGATTAGTATGAAGAAATTTTGAAGTGATGCCCATGACCTTTTTCCACAGAATAGAAAGCCTAAACACCTGGTTTAGACTAGATTTATACAAAAAGAATAAGATAACATGAAATTAATCCCACTCTGATGGTGGGTTGCCCGCATGCAGTCGGCATAAAACATAAAAAAATCCTTTGTGTAATAAACATGACATTTTTCAATTAGTGTGATGTGCTCTACCTACCTTTCTGGTGTAATAGTTTCTTACTCTGTGAGTAATTCCACTGAAAACTGAGAACTAGGGACAATTCTTCATGAGTTTTAGTTGCAAAATTTTCCTCCAAGGGATGTGTTTAAGTATTTTTCTTTTCCAGATTACACAGCAATCTGATGAATATTCCATCTTACATCTTTCATTACTCTAAAGCAAAAGAGATAAGAATGATCACATCCAACAGCAAGGATTATTTTATAGGAATATTGGTAATACTCTGCTCGGAGTCAGCTATATCCAACATGTTTTCAGGTTACAATCACAAGTTTGATCAGAGGAATAAACTTTATCTCTGACATTGTTCTGATAGACTAGAAATTACAACCCCTAGTGTTGGATGATATTTCAAGGGAGCTCTTGTCAGAGGTGGCCAGCCAACAGACTGTGAGCTCAGCCTGACTGTTGTTCATACTCTACTCCCTGCCTACTCTGCATAGGGGCTGCCCACACAAGGCAACCAAAACAGCCTGTGACTGGCCAGTCATTGCTACATTCTGTTACTTCTTTCCCGAGGTTCTTGTCACAGAACTAAAACCACTTCACTTCCTGACACATGACAAGAAAAAGTCTGCATGGATACTGTTCAGCAATTCACATGGATAGTGAACATTTAGATCATGTCACTACTCACATGCACAGGTATTGCACATGTTCTCCTGACCCCCGTCCCACTGAGGAAAACGCATTCATTCTCATCACGGAACAGTGATGCACATGCTTGTCTTGTCACATAAGAGGTAGGAGAACAGGTAGGTCAATGTTTTGGCAGACAGGGTGATACTCCGGGAGAGACTTTTGTGAGAAGAGACCTGGGACTGCTCTGTGCTAGACACAGTCAGTTTCAGCCAGCTCTGCAATGGACTCACTGCACAACAAAGCTGAGCCCATCAGCCAAGCCAGTGGCACCTTGGGGAAACATTTAAGAAAGGGCAAAAAATACTGGGTGCAAGGAACACAGAGAGAAGGGCTGTGGGGAGCAGAGAGAGAGGAGAAGAAAGAAGGAACAAGAAGGCCAGAGCAGTGGGAGGTGTTCCATATTGGATCAGGTATGTGCCCAGAGGGACTGTGGCCTGTGGAGCAACAAACAGTGACAGAGGGAAAGTCAGCTAAGTACTGCCTTCATCCTTGTGTGCCACCCTCCTTGAAAGGACTGTGCACAATGTGCAGCAGTAACACGGCAGGAGACGTCTGGAGTGAAGGTGTGGAGGCTAGGAAGGTGCAAGAGAGGAATCTGAAGCCGAGCTTGGGAAAGTGGAAAGAAATGTGTTTTTCCTGCAAGATTAAATGTTTGTCCTTTTCTGTTGTCGTCGTTTCACAATATACCTTGCACCCTGGTACCTCCTGAACTCTCCATCTTTACAGTGATAGATTAATTAATTAAATTATTAAATATTTATGCTACTTAGCAATAAATTAAGTTAAAATCCCCAAGTGGTTTTGCCCCTGACAGTGATTTTCCTGTATTTATTTCAGCCCATGAGTTTTCTCACTGCAGTTCCTACAATTTTTTCCCCATCTCCCCAGGGAAGGGAGGAAGGGAGTGAGTGAGAAGCTGTGAGTGCTTGGCTGTTAGCCAGGGCCAACCCACCCATTTAAAATGAAATGGGATAAATGGATCCAGTGGCAAATTACTTTCATTGATTATCAGTAGCCAAAAGTTTCTTTGCTGTGATCCAATTCATCTAGAGTCTAAAAGTGAACTTTTTACCAGGGAGAGAAATGGCAAAGCTTTTTAAGCAAAAAATAATTCAATTTGAGACCAACTGACTCCTGGTGATGCTTCTGTAAGCAAGAAGCTCACAAGAGATAAACAAGCAGTTTCTCCTTCCTCTTAATTTGCATGGGTAAGAGATATTAAAAATAAACAAGTGCAGTGGCTTATTGAAGACCAAGCTCCTTCTTTACAGTTTCTAAAACCAGAAAATCTGGTTTATGTTACTTTTGTCCTGCAACTAATACTTAGGGAATGGTGTGTCCTCATTCTACAAATAGTCGTAAATGTGTTTCACAACAAATTATTTGGAATTTTTTTTTTTAAAATCTTTCTAGTAGGAGAAAAAAGAATTTTAAACAAAAAAAAATGTTGTGGGTTTTTTTTTCATTTTTAAAAGTAGTAGTTTAAAAATTAAATTGTTCTCCTTTACTTTTACACCATAAAATGTTTGGCATTTACAAGGTGCAACCAAACCACTTTTGTTGTTCTTTCGGGCTGAGAAATATTTTTACTGTATTATTTTGAACTGAGTTAAAAGACTAACCCCAAACTACCCAATTTAGGACCCAATGCAAAATCAGAAGATAACTGAATTATCCATTCATCATTTTTATTTTTCCCCAATTAACATGATGGTAAAAGAGCTTCAAAAATGCGGGGGAGGGAGGAAAGTAGGAAGGTAAGTAATTTTGTAGCCAGCTTTAATGAAGAGATATTCCACTAGCATTATGCACTAAACAATAAAAGTACAAAAGGGTTTAAAATAAAATACAATTATTTCAAAACAGATTTGAAAATAATATGTTAGCAACACGAAGTTAGGAGGTCATACAAACCAGGAAAAATATTTATCCTAGAAAGAACACTTGTACAATCAGGAAAGGAAGGACTATGAGCTGCACAGTGGCCATTTAGCTGCCTGGTTGCAAACTATACATATCTGAGTCTGCTAAAAATGTGCCAGCCAAAGGACAAAGATACTTACCAAATAAGACATATACATTAAACAATTTTTTATCCCAATTCAAAGGATTTGATAATTTATTAATTTCAATAAACATACAAAGGAGTAACTGACTCTCCCATTAAGAAAAAAAAATTGTGAGTATACTCAGCTTGGCAAAATATTTGAGGGATAGAATTTACACATCATAGGATTAGGCAACAATTAAAATGAAAGTCTTAAAATGAAGGATATCTGAAATAGTAAATCATTCTAAGACTAAAAATAGCTGCCTACAAGAGGAGGCTAAGTCGGTCTTTAAAGTCTGACAGAAAATACAAATACCCTGAACCAACAGTGTAGAAATGCATATATTGTATTACAGCAATACAGGAAACCCAGCAATTTAAGCCAGAGGTATTCAGGTTCCTTCTGCCCTGTGTAAGTAGAAAACTCTTGCTCTTTCTCTCCCTTCCTCCCTTTCTCTAATCTTTCTTCCTCACTTTCAAAGGAACTTTATGAAACTTGTAAATTCTTGCTGTTAAAACAGAACACCATTCCTTTGCACATAGGAGCTAAGAGGCCAAACCCCACGACAACAAAATGAAAATTATCATTAGCTCAAAACTATAGCAATTCTCTTCATTTTCACCTTATTTTGTATGACATTTTAAGATCATAAAGAAATAAAAAAAGTATTCAGAAAAGGCATTTTTCCGCTTTCTTGTGGCACACCTTTTCTTGTGATAGGCCAACATTAGCTTCCATTTAACATTTGAAAGTCTCTCAATAATAGCTCCAGGGGTCTCATTATCTTTTGGCCTGGACTGAAGCACACTGCAGGTATTTCTGAAGCAAATAACATGCTTTTTCAATTGTATCAGAATGCTTTTTAAATAAGCTTTTAAGAACGGACATTTTCCTTTTCTTTGTGCCTTCAGGTACAATACAACCTTATGTTTTTAAAGGATTGATTCTGTTCATCAGTGAGAAAGAATGTATCAATTCCTTTGTCAAAAGTGCATTTTTTTAGGACTAATACTTTACTGCTATTATTAGACAATTGCTATGGTACACAACATATCCAGTTGTCTATTGGAATAATGTATGAATTAGAGATGTGATGCTAAGAGTATGTTTTGTAAATGACTAATCCATGTCAACAGCTTCTAATTTTCTTCATCATAGTTGTCAGTCCTGTCAGCAGTGCAGAATATGAACAACAAATAACAAACAAAAGGAAAGAAAGAAGATAAAAGTAGCATTATTGACTTTGACTTTTACTGAAATAAATTTTGTAGCACTATGGATTCCTGCAGAAAGTGTGTTTGCATACACCACCATACAAACACCACTCTGGCTAGTAATATCAGACGAAAACAGATCTGTCTGAGCTGTACACCCTAAGATTTCCTGATGAGTATGGCTGATCAACTGATTATTTGGCATAGTAGAAAAAAAACGATGAGGCCACTTTTACACCAAATTTAAAATATTTGTCCAGGATGCAAAAAATCCCAAATCACTGTCACTGCATACCTGAAGCAGTTCAATCTTGTGTGTTCATGGACCAGAGTGCTACAGACAAAATTCTTGTTAAGTACTTCTTAAAAAGCCATCTCAAATGTCCTGTCTTCCTCCTCTCATTCTCAACTAATTTTATTTCATTCATTTCATCCCCAAACTTCTGCTCATAAAATCAAGAAGACATTGCACAAACTCTCTCCAATCCTTATCTTACTAAACCATGCCCTACCCCATTCCAAATCCCTTCCTACTGAAGAATCCCATAGTAACGTGCCATCGATCTAAACTCAGGCTGAGTACCTTGATGCAGAGGCTCGACTCCTCCAATTCTGCTTGCCCAGGTACTGCTATTCTCACTTCCATTCCAGCATTAATCACTACTCTGGATGTTGCTGCGCCTCTCTGTGTCCTCCATGACTTCCCTCCACACAGCACAGGCTCTTCCACCTGCCAGCAGTACACACTGCTCCCTATTGGCGATTCTGGCTCTCCCCGTGTTAAAGCAGCCTCGGCTGCTCGTCTGACAGGCTTTAACACAGGTCTGCACTTACCAAATCCACCTGGAGAGCACCCTAAGGGCAGAAACAAAATACATGTTTGTGAGAAAACAGGATGTGTGGAATCCATATTATTAACGAGCCATTACAAAAACGCATAGCAAGCAGTATCTGTGGTCAGATTCTGTTCAAACATTTGTTTTGGTTAAACAGGCTTCTCCTTTTTCATCTTCCTTCTTCTTGTCTCAGCATGGTTGCCCAAATGCAGTTTTCCTGTTTAAGCCTGGCAGATATAACCTATCCAGAAGTGATTATTTTTTCCTTACCTTTTCTCTTTCTCTTTATTATTCCTTGCCATCCTCCTCTGTCTCAGTGACAGAGATATCCTCATATAGACACTGTCCCCTCAGTAGCTGGGTTTATCCCCAGTTTACAGGTTGGATGTGTATGAAGTTACAAAGAAAAATATTAGATTTATTTAATAACTCACTGAAAATTACAGTTAAGTCTTGTGGCCTTCCACTTTTGAACTGAACAGATTTTGTCAGATTACACATACTGCACAAAAACTGAAGTCACTTCAAAACTACAAGCTTACTTCAGAACCCACTCCCCTCCAAAACTATTTAACAATTCATTTCCATTTGATTCTTGAATCAGACTCCATAATCAAAATTACATACACTTTTAACATTACTTTTTAAACAACTGGAGCTTAAGTGCTATGAAAAAAACACTGCTGCACAGCTGGAAAATCTTCTACTTTATACACATCCTCCTTTCTTTTTTGTTCAAAATGCTTTCACAATTCAATGCTTATGCTCCTCTTAACCAGTTGTAGGCAGAGAATGTTGACTCCATTACAATACCTAATAATAAAGTCCATTGGGTTACAAAGTAATTTGCCACTATAGTTGACAGTATCTCATAGACGAGAGTAGACAGTATTAGCAACTTTTTCTTCTTTCTTACAAAAAATACATTGCATTAGGTTAATGAGAAAAAGACAACACTGAATATGTTATTATTTCTTATGATTGCTAATTTCCTGCGATAAAGATTTTAATTTGAGCTGTGGAAGAATGTGAACTCCAAATACACATTACCTCAATGTTTACAATTAAACTATACATAAATGACAGACTTTGGGGCAGGAAGAACATTTTACCTTGCAGCACGGAATTGTTTCAGTTTCTGATTCTAATTTTCAAACAAGATGGCTGTGCACTTATTATCAGTAAATGAGTTCAAAGTCCTGTCACGTGAACTGAAACAGAAGGGTGGAGGGGAAGAAGGACAACACCGAAAAACGCAACTTATTATACAACACCTACATGATTTCTAGATAAGACAATACTTCAGTAGCAGGAAACAATCTCAACATTTTTCATAATGCCTAACCAACACACATGCCTAACGAAGATGCTTGTTGTAGTTTGTTACTGATTTTCCTGTTAGTTTTTCCATGTTAGTGATTTTGCATATTTTTGGAAAACAAGGGCAGTACCAGAATCTCAGGTACATTTCTGCCTTCTGCACACATGAAAGCATTCCCTGCTGAATATCTTTTTAGCAACTTTGGGAAAACTGCCCTGAAACACCTTGTAAAATATAATCAGATCAGTGTTTTTCATACTTTTCCATCAGAGGCACAGAAATATTTAGAGATTCTCTTTTTAAAAATACCATACACTATGGTCTGTCCTGGTTTGTTCACCATGCATTGTCTTAGAAACTGTATGTGCTCCCAGAAAACAACTGCTCCAGTTATTATAGTTATTGTCTTCCTCACCCCAACTTAGGGATTTTTCCCAGAGATTTGATCAGGAAAAGAAAGATGCCAACAATTAATGCTGATGAAACTTAACAGAATCCAAGCCTTACATTCTAAATATGAGATTTTACTTTTCCTCTAGGCAAAATATGAAAGCTTGCAATGACTGGGAGAAATCAAATTGAACCAAGGTTTTTGAACAGCTGTCTAAATGCAAAGTTTAAATTACATTTTTCTGTCGTTCAGGAAATCAGTACAGCTTGTCCCAAGCCTTCTCCTGCATTCTTCCTCTGTCTATTTAAAAATAACATTGTACTGTAACAACTTTGAAAGAATTTGAAATTGCCAAGCTTTTCTCTGTCTCAAATATAGATAGAAAATGCTAGCCTTAAGTTTTTGAAAAACTGCACTATTGTCTTGCAGTTATTGAAAGCTATTATTAACAAGTATATGTAAAGACAATTTTTAAAACATCTTGTCAGTCTCCCTAAAATGACCAACTAATTTTTAATCCCTTTGATTAATGACATTTTTATTCATATTTTAGAAGGCACTAAGAAAAAACCCTTTATATGGGCAGAAGAAGCAGCACTAGAGATACAACAGATGATAAGCAACATCCACTGGCGGAAAACCTTTGTACATACACCGCAATTCTTAAAACGCGTAATAATAACTACTTAAAATAAATTTTATTAAGACAAATTATTTTTAAGCAGCATTCATTCAAAACCTTGTGATTATGTAAATTATAAGAAAGTAAGGATAAAACAAGAATATGTATGACAAAATAAAGATGGACTGAATGAAAAGCAGACTTGTCTGTGCTAATTAACATGACAATTCAAGTCATTTGATATGTAAACCCAAAACGCAGTGTAGAAAGATCTATTCATTCTAACAAAAATAGTATGCAAAAAATTACAATGAGTTAATGAGTGAAAAAAATAAACTTCCTCCCCCTCTCGTATCCAAATCTGAGCACTGAATGAAGACTGAATAGAGGGGTTTTCTTTGTTTAGGTTTCTTTTCCATGTTTAATTAGAAATCATTGAAGGGTGCTAAAGTGACAATTACTTGATGATTTCAAAGCATAAGTAGGACTGAAAATTAAAATGCTACCAGGGAGGCTGCATTTAGTGATGGCAAATAAGGTACTATGTTACCCAGTAATGTATTCTCCAATGATCTATGTTACTTCATGAATTGAATTATCCATTTTGAACAATAGGTGTTTTTGTGGGTTTGGTTTCTTTTTTCCACATGGACACGAACACAGTGAGGTTTTTTTTTCCTTTCATAATTTGTTAGACACTAATAATTAATTATTAATAAGATACTTTTAAAGATACTTTGGACTTCTGGTCACCAAGTGGGAGACAGTATCTACCTATTTATATATGAATGTTTATATCTATAGCAGAGTTCAACTCATTTAATTGGTAAAGGAAATTATTTCTTTAAAGAATGTTTGGGATGAAAAAGAAGTAGAAGCATGCATGACTGAATTACTGGAATCTAGTGGAAAGGTAGAGCTGCAGTGAGGCAGAGTTTTTGTTTCAGTTCATCAAAACGTCTTTGCCAAAGCTTTAGAAGTTTAGGATCCAACTCACACCACTAAATGTTCATTTACCACGTACGGTACAGTGTCTTCTTAAAAACAACACGATACAGCTGCCGTAGACCGGCTGAATGTTGGTGCACATGTAAATGCTTATGCTTCCACATAAATCTGCTAATACAAACTTGTATTTAACTTGGATTCAAATGAAATACAACAGTAACAGAGATAAAATGGAACAAAGGGTATTTGACAACTTCTCTTATCATAGTGAAATCAAAGGAACACAGCTAATTTCAGAAGATATTTTTGAAAGACACACATATCCAGAATTAAAAGGCAACAGTTCTGCTGTTCTAGGGACTTTGTAAAAACTGGATTATGGATCCCAGAGGACATTTACTCTGCAACAAATCTTCACTGGAAAAAGGTGTTTAAAGTTCATTCTTTGGATCAGTCCAAAAAAAACAGTGGTAAGTTTCCCTCTGAAAATTTTATAGCCATGTAGTTATCTTGGAGGATGCATGGGAATCACCATATAAACTTGTGAAATCTGTGGATTGCAGAGGACTTTATACAGTTCTGAGGAAGTCACAATGGCTTTTATACACGGAACTCTATGACATGGTCTAATGGTTTAGGTAGTTTTTTTAAAAATTATGGTTGTGAATAACTAGTGCAGAGTCACACATGAGAGTTTAGCTGGAAGAACTGGCTATGCCATGTAACAATAAACTATCCAGGTTTTGTAATTGCTAGTTTCTGACTATCAAATAATACTGGTCTAAGCTACCTTGAGTCACAAACAGAATTTTTGAAGAAAGATGGACTTGAACAGACATGAAAAATATATTTCATTGAATCTACTAGATAATTTTTTTTATTATTTCCTGGATATGATGAAGTCAGAAAAAGCAGCTGAATATGCAGGTCCCCACACTTTATCAGGTCCTTCAAGAAGCAACAATCACACAAATATTACAAAATTGCAATCAGACAAGGGTTTACTATACTTACACCAACTTTAGAAAGCTTCAGTGCAAACATCACCCCAGAAGATGTCAGAAATTCAGTGACAAGAGTGCCATATACTGAGTGAACCTCTAGGCTTCCTGAAGCATGTAGGCTTTCCACCATGCTCTGCAACTCCAGAATACACCCTAACTGTACCTCATTCCTGACCACAAAACAAAGTTAGTTTCAGGATGGCAAATTAGGATATATAGCCATTTTAATATTAAAAGCCTTGTTAATAGCTTTTGGACAATTGCATTAGCCTAATTTTTCCAGATGAGAGCATAATTGTTGGCGTAAAAAGGAAAAGTCAGTGAAAAACAGATTATGGACACAGGCTGTCAAATACGGTCATTAATGTAACATTCCCTATTAGCCTGTAGCAGCCACTGGTCTAAATGACACATACAGCATTTCCGAAACAGTGATACAACAATTCATCCTGTAATAGAGCTTCTTGCAGATAGCTGCCTCATTAGGCTTGCAAGATAGTAGTTTTTCATACTTAAAAATGCAGAAAAATATTTCAAATAGCGTGAAGACGTAGTAAGCTCTTCATGGGCTAGAGATGTTGCCACTCATCTCTTTCAGTGAAGTATAATACCGACTTCTCTAATTAGTGAGCATACATATAGGTGTGATCCAAAAAGAAAATTTTAAATTGGACAAATAGCAACAGAAGTTTTGAACTTTTGTCTTGATACAACATGGTGAATAACCTGAGTAATCAGCGGTAAAAAACAAACTATTGCAAAGACAGTAATTCAGTTCTTACGTTAATTCAGAGGTATTGCTGTATCTGGGACTAAGAAGGCAGTCTAATAGCAAAAGATGGCCTTCTACTTGTCACTTATAAACACCACAGCTATAATAATGTACCCAAGTGCTGGACTTCTCTAAGGATACAGAAAGCCTAAAATGCTGAAGAGCAATCAAAATGCTAAAAGCTTCAGAAAGTATAACGTATGACAAAAGAATAAATGAATGAAATTTGTAAAATAGAAAAAAAGATGGGAGTAAGAACACAGGGTATCATAGCAGAGCAAAAGATTCACTGAAAGATTTAGAAAACTTTAGGCATAATGTCTGGACAGATATTTTAAGCATATACAATTCTATCTCAAAGAATTCATCTAGATCTTGGATGTCTCTTGTGGTCTTACCTATATGTAAGTACATGAAACGGAAATCCAGGAATCTTTCAAACCTGCAGTTTCACTGTAAGCAATCATTCACCTTACAGAACTCAAGGTGAAATGAGATACGCTTAGTAAGTAGAGCTAGCTGTTTTAGGGTACCACTGGCTTGACAGCTCTGGGACTTCATTGTTTCCTTCTAGGTATCCCTAATATCTAACTTTATTCATATTTATAAATAGTGTTTCTTGTTTTACAAATGTTTTATGAAAACAAGTATATGTTACTGATCCATGACGAACACTTCTGTTGAAAATATAAGAAATAAAGTGACAGCATTTTGTCATCTATATTGTTACAATACACTGAACCTAATTCCTCAAGGTGAACATAAACTGAACTTAAGTGGACAACCTAATGAAGGGACTATTTCCCCACCCAAAAACTAGTCAGTGCCCTACATGCCAGTGGCCACAAAAACCTCTTTGCCATTGGCTGTCCACAACAGCACGTTCTGGAGTATACTACCAGTGCCTGTTTGTCTGTCTGTGCATGTAAGGAGGAGGACAGGGCAGTAGCATTGGGGGGAACACAAAAAAGGCATGGCGACTTGGCTGGAAGGTACACTAACTCCTGCAGCCAAGAAAAAGTCCCAACTCCCCTAGTCAGGCACAGCCTATATGTCTCATACAATTCAGCTGCAACGGGGAGTCATGAAGCCTCTGGATAACTCTGCTTGGCACTGTCCCCTCTACTCTCCCCACCACTTCTGCTTCCTGATCAGATTGCTACTTTATATGTATCAGCACGGTGTTATGATTTCCCTGGCTAGATAGATCCAGGAGCTCAGACCACTAGAATCACTGCAAAAGAAAAGTACGGGCACTGCTTGACAGCTGGCCCCCAACTCCCTCCCTACAGTACCTAGGCTCGTAGCATGCTCATCACCCTGATCATGTGGACATTCTGGGCTGCATGTCAGTGAGTTCAATTATTTCTCCTCGACTCTTCTGGGTAGGTACAAACTTAAAGGCAGGCAGCCACAGAGAAAGCTGAACATCTGAGCTCCGGAGATTCAACTGTACAGCTTGTTGCACGCTGAGTGGGGAATACGCATATAAAAACCTGAATCTGGAGCAGCATTACAGATCAGCAGCTTAGAGACCTTGTGACCCTGAGAATCACAACTCCTTCTCTCTCTTTTCCATCTGAAGATCTAATTACAGCAGCCTTTGAAGATGTTGAGCCTAGGAACACAGGACTGAAATGGACCACTGGCAGGGTGACCGCATTCAGTTTCACCTTGACTGGTGGCAACCAGGAGATAGATGACTTGCTCAGAAAGGTTCACAGAATGTGTATTCCACATGACAGTACAAATACAAAGTTTTTCCTATAATCTGTAAGAAACTGTAGTAAAATGAAAAAAGCATAGCCAAAAAATTCACATGCAGACAAGGAAGAAAACCAACAGCTTGACAAATATTTTAGGCTCCCTCAACAATAGGAAATTAGATTAATAAATGAAAGTTGCAAATGATCCCACACAGGAAAAAGCAAAAGTAGGATACAATGCATCTTCTCTGGGGATGCAATCCCATTTGCCCTAATCTTTCTGATAGTTTAGGGCTAAGCAGGACCTACTCATTAAACACTTCAGGATTTCCATTACAATAACACTGCTAATCACCTGAACAATTTGCCCATGTGCAGCCACTTTTTTACTGAAAGATCAAAAATTACTTCAAAAAGCTAAATCACAACACATAAAAGAGAGAAGATGGTTGTAACTTTAATGGAAACAAAAAAGGCCCTGAAGCATGGTATTAAGGCTTCATTTCCCACCTTCAGAAACTGCTTGTTCTGTTGTACAATCTTATCAATAAATACAGCAACTGACAGCTAAAAATATCATAGTATAGTTCCCTTGTTCCCTCTTGTGTGCTTGCTTGGATTTTCTAGAATTTCACTCCTCACTGCCGCTTAAGAACCTTCTCATAGTGCCTCATTTAAATTTATCAATGATGAATATATATCTTCTTCACTTTATTCTCCTGAAGCATCATCTTTCTTGCTTTGTAACTAACACACTTGTAACTGGTGGTCAATAACAAAACCTAGAAAACAGATGGCTCTCCTCCACCTACTTGCTTGGCTGAAAGAATACACATGATTGATTAAAAGAGGATATACTCCTTTTTGACTTACGTAATCAATAAAACATGACTTAGTTCAGCAGGTGGATGGTAGTATTTAATTGCTTTAAGACATATGCTCATCTTCCCTTTTGCAGCTATAAAAACATGATCCGAAACAATAAAATTCACCCAATTCATAATCTTAGGGTGAAAAGCTCTTGTTTGGTGAAATCCAGCATTGATAGGGGCTTAATTTTATGAGGGCTTATGGGCTCAAATATAGCAACTGTTGTGAATCTCAGCTGATACCTGAATTAATTCACATTTAACTCTAAGACATTCCAAGTAATTTGTTACTAATAGTGGGCTTAACAGCTGCTCATGTAAATCATTATGAAAGCTTTTAAATTACTGGATTTATTCAAGTCTTCAGATTCTTTTTTAATATTCAAACCAAAACGGATTACAATCTGTTTATCCTCTTTGCCAAGGAGCCTGCAGAACAAGAAAAATAAAGTCAGTCATTTCTGTGTGAAACACATAGGGCATGATGTTCCTATGAATGGCATAAAAAACAGGTAAGTGAATCCATGCTTCAAGCACAATATGAAATAGTGAAATAGGAAATTGCAATTATTGAGTTACCTGTATCAGCTAAGAAAACACTTAAGCATATTCTGAAGCTTTTACTCTCCAGGAAAAGAACGTAATCACATAAATTTCAGTGATGTGGGAAACTTTTTAGTTTCAAAGTAAAGAAAACCCAAACAAACAGTAGTAGCACAAGTGGGCATGGGCTTAAGCTCTGCCAGGGGAGGTTTAAGCTGGATATTAGAAAGAAGTTCTTTACAGAGAGAGTGATCAGGCATTGGAATGGCCTGCCCAGAGAGGTGGTGGATTCACCGTCCCTGGAGGTGTTTAAGATGAGGCTGGATGTGGCACTGAGTGCCATGATCTAGGAATCACAGTGGGGTTGGATCAAGGGTTGGACTTGACGATCTCGGAGGTCTCTTCCAATCCAGTTAATTCTATGATTTTATGATTCTATGAAACATACAGAGGTTAAAAAAAGGTTAGGAAGACTCTGTGCCTAAAACATTGTGTTGCATAATTAATAATCCCATGGATATGCACCTGAATATTTTCACTTTATCTCATATGCAAGAAAAATAAAACCAAAGTGATTTTATCATATTATTAGAAAGCCAGAGAAATTAGACTTGTTTGGGGTGTGATGGACTACTTATAGGCAGTTAGCTTACAATAAATTCAAAAACCTGGATATCCAGATGTATATTTACCATGTATTACCATAAAATTTAAAACTCAGTAATGATTTATTCACCTGTTTTGGTGTATGCCCAGATAGCAACTTTAATTAATTTTAAAAATGTACATGAAATTGTGTTCTTCAGACTTTGCAGGATTCGAATCTACTTGCACAATTACAGCACTGATACCCATGTTCATCCTTCTCAATGAACATACATCAGCTTTGTAGCCATGTAATTAGTTATCAATTTTCATGGTTACTGTACCTCCACTAGGGTATGCCTCCCACAACTCAAAAGTTGCTGACATCCTCATAATTCAAAACCATTTTAAAATAAGTAATAAAAATAGTAGCAAACAAAAAATAAATTGCACAATTCTCAATTTCAAATTCTTTTCACTCCTTTAAAAAAACCCAAACAACCAAGACCAAATACTACTGGTGAGAGACAAATATTTAAGACAACTCGAATAAAACTTACATCAGCAGGATTTCTTACTTGTGCATCTAGAAAACCATGCTCCACCATGAATTAAAAGTTGCTTGGACTTAATTCTGGACTCATTCTGTTAGTAAGAACACAGTCACGCAGAATAAACCTAAACAGGTTTATTGGGAAGATATTCCTGTGTTTGAATACAGCTATGAAGAATCAAGTAAGCTAACATTACACTGAGTATCACTGAAGAGCCACAGAAAAGCAAAGCAAATTGAGGTCATCAGTCTGTCAGGTAATGACAGTCTTGAACTGCATGTCATAAGATTTGTAACACGGACCACTTAACCCTAAAAATGTTTCCCTTGTGTATGACACTTTAATTTTGTGGGCTTCTTTCATACAGATTGTCTTTATGACCTATTTCCACTTTACATACTCAAAAGTTTTGCAAAAGCTTTATGTTGTTTTCTCAGATGAACTGCTGACTTACACAACAAAAATAGTATCTTCCCGTTTGAGGAGGGCATGGGAGATGGAATTGTGCTCAAACAATTAACACTTTTCTCTAGAGCAATGAATCAAGATAACAAGAAAAAGCTACAAACAGCTGGGTAAAAAGTGTAAGTTTTACTATGTCAGCAAATACAATTTAAGACCAGCTTTTTCAAGTATTTGCTAATTAGAAAGTAGATGAATCCACCTCAGATACAATTGTCATACAACCTCATTACTCATCCTCTTTAAATTTTGTCACAACAGCCTACACTCTTACTGCAGAAGCCATTCTTTCTTAGGACAGCACAACACTACCATTATAGGTATTAAAATTACTATAATGATTTTTTTTATTCCCCTTAACAGTTAACACATACTGTATTTTGGGTTTTACCTTTCAATTGATTCTAGCTGTGCTCCCACCTAAGTGAACTACAAAGGAAACTAACACATTTGCTCTCTGAAACAAAGCTGGAGTATTGACTTGTTTCACAGTGTTTACTGCAGAAACAAAACAGCTGTGGACTTTCTTAACACTCATACTGTGAATTACAAAGAAAAAAATTATCTGGAATCACAAGACCCATTTTCTTATACCTACGCAAGAACTAACAGATGACAACATGTGGAATTTTTAAAGGACATTTAAGGTACTGTGCACAGTCCTTTTCCTAGCCTGCCTAGGCAGCATTATCATTACAGACTGAGACAAGATGAAAAAAGAGAAAACCAATCAAAAACTCAAAAAACTTTGTTTAAAAGTCAAGTTTTATTATTAAAAAGGGTACAAGTAAAGGCTAAGAATATTTTGTCTTCTTATTTCCAAGACAGAACGTATGAGGAGGATTCTGTGACTACACTTCACACAAATGTAGGATGAGTATACGTTGAGGGATAGGTTTTGGGGGCAGGTAAGATGCTTAAGGGAATTAAATTAAAATTCAAATATAGCTGTATGACACCTACAGTTAGGGCTTTAAAGACCACCACTAACTTGATAAAATGGTGATGCATTGCCAATTCAAATGAAGGGACTGTGAGAAAAAAAGAATTGCTGCAAGGCCTACCTACAAATGAGACAGGACTTCCCCTACGAGAAGCTCCAACTAACCACTGCCTTCATACGGAACAGCAAAGCTGTACAAATCTTCAAGCCAGTATGTCACCTTGGGAGCCTGATACAGCTCTTTTCATGTCTGCTTCTGCAACTGGTATTTCAGTGATCTTGATGCCCCCCGGAGAGTTACCTGCATGAAAAGATAAAAAAGGGAAGACTGATGAGTTAAGTCCCCTCCTTTCCTCACAACTGCCTAGTCAAAACTGGATGATGTGTCCATGCAGGGAGATTTTGCTTCATTTCAACCTCCAATTAACTATTCTTGCAGTCAACAAACCACAAGAGATGAGTTTACTCTAACCTCACAGTTTTGATGTTTTGTTGTTTGGGGTTTTTTTTTCCCCCATTACTTTACTCTTCTCTCGCAGCTTTACATAGATTTGTACCTTTCTGTTTATGTCTCCAATTATGACCCAGTGGTAATATCATTCCTGTAAATCTCATCACAGACACGCAAAAGGTTTGCGAGGCAACACTGTCTGAAGCGTCAATTTGGGAAGAACTCCTCGGTCTCACCCGCCAGCAGCACCAGGGGGACTGAAGAATGACAGAATGGGTAAGGTTGGAAGTGACCACAGCGGGTCATCTGGTCCAAGCTCCCCTCTCAGGCAGAGTCATCCCGGAGCACACGGCACAGGATTGCATCCGGACCGTTCTTGTGAGGGAGACTCCACAACCCCTACGGGCAAGAAGCGCCGTCTTCCAACAAAATACGCCCCAGGAAGTGAAACGGACTTTGCTTTAAAAGCAGAACAGAGCAGACAGAGAGGCCCCGCTGGCCCGGCCCACGGCGCTCCCGCACCCGCTGAGTGGCCCCGACCCCCCCGCGCCGCGCCCGGCCCGGCCTCGCCCCGCGGCAGCTCCGCTCCCGCTCGGCTGCTCCGGCCTCGCCATGTCCGCCTCCAGCGCCTCGGCGGCCGCGCTGCGCCCGGCCACTCACCTCATCTTTGACATGGACGGGCTGCTGCTGGGTGTGTAGCCTGCGCTCCTCTGCTCTGCGCGCCGAGGCCCCGCGCCGCTCGGTTCCACCGCGCCGCCAGGCCCGGCCCAGCCCGGCCCGGCTGTCCGGACAGCGCGGGGCCGTAGCGGTGGGCAGCCCCCTTCGCTTCCCTTCCCTTCTCTTCCCCTCCTCCCCTTCCCTCCCCGCCTCCCGCGGCCTGAGCGGGCCAAGCTCCGGCAGCTCATTCGCGGCCTTCTCGCTCCGGGCGAACGGCCAGCGCGCCCCGGGCGGCGCTGCTAAAACCCGAATGAGGGGATTAAACCAACAGGAAACGACCTAATTCCTTCTCCTCCTTCCGCCATCCGCTGCCTTTCGGGGACATATTCTGTCATGATTTAAAAGATCCGGTGATGAGCGTGAACAGGGCGCTTGCTCGGGGTGGTGGAGGGCTGAGCGAAGTTTTAGGGAGAGAGGTGAGGGTCAGCTTGGGGTTGCAAGCCAGAGAAAGCGGGTATGGAGGAAAATGGGGATCCAGCGTGTGGAGCTGAGAGTGCCCCGGGCCCGGCGCTGGGAGCAGCGAGACCCTGGCCCAGGGCCGGACGTGCCAGGGGCAGGAGAGCGCTCGGCAGCCCTTGAGGTCATCACTGCAGCTGGAAACGCCCGTGACAGTCTTCTGTCAGGGTTTTTGAATCAGTAGACTGCCTGCTTTGCAGGCTTATTCTGTAACCTGATTCCTCCCGCGGTACAGCTGGATTGGATCTTGGGGTTTGAATAGTCATTATGACGAGGAAAGTATTTAAGTCTGCTCTTAACTGTTTGCTGAATCAGGACCCTCTACTGAGTGTCTCCTGTGCAATAATGGAATATTTTTATATGTGACTTGTTTTTTGAAGTAATTCATATGGGTTATCGCACAGGAAGCAGCTTTGGTTGTGGGTGAATTCTTAAAAGTTGTGAACTTTACGTGTGTGCCTTCCTTCTCAAAAACCCAAATTGTTGCAGTTTCTGGGAAGACTGGTGTGAAGTTTCTATTTCCAGGAAATGTGCACTTTCCCCTCCTTTAATAGGTGAAGATGATTCACTTACCAACTTTTAAAACAAATACGGCATTTCCCATGCTCTCATAAAATTGGGTTCTGTTTGTTTCACGTGTACTCTTAATATGCTATGCGAAACAGTGATTCAGTTATTCTAGTTCCATTTTTTGTTTCATCACTGGAATCTCAAATAACCTGGGGTTATATATATACACACATACATATGTATGTTTAATGTATATATATGTAATCCTGTAATCCAGAACCAGTTATTTTAGTTTCATTCATATTTAGAAGTTTCAAGAAAGCTTTTTTAGTTACTACTGCTTTTTGTCAGAAGTTGAAAATCTGTTTCACGCAGAAAAAACTCACCTGAATGGGACAGTATTGGTCAGCTGTAGTAGCTGTTGATGTGGATATGTAAGATTTTCATATGAGTTTTATGGAATCATAGAATGTTAAAGAGTTGGAATGGGCCTTAAAGTTCATCTAGTCCCAACTCCTCTGCCATGGGCAGGGACACCTCCCACTAGAACAGGTTGCTTAAGGCCTTATCCAGCCTTGAACACTGGCAGGGTTTGAAGTGAATTTGTCACGTACAGATTAGGTGCTTTAGCTTTGGATCATATTCTAGGAACAAAAGACATTTTTCTCAGATGCTATCCTGTTTATATTTAGAAATTGCCTTTCTGTAACATTCCAAATAATCAACACCAATACCAGCTGAGATTGTGAGTCATTTTTAGATCTCTAAACTCCTGGGGCTCATACAGTGAAGAAGGATTAAAAGTCCTCTAGATTATGAACTGTGCCTAATACTGGGAAAGTAATTATAAAAGGTCCATAATTCTTGGATCTAAAACTTTGCCAGGATTGAGACACTTGAGGTGTAAACCTATTCCTTGCTGTTATTAAACTTATATGTTGTAAATTACAGCTCCAGATAAATACTTTGTCACTTTCTTGATTGCAATAAAATGGTAAACATAAATTATGGCATTTTGTGTGCTTATATAAAAAAATATATTTACATTAACATTTTATGCGGGCTGGTATAACTTGTTTTTTTATCCTTATATAAGAGGCATGCTTTGCACTGATAAGTATTTGTTGTGTTTCCATTCCCCTAGTTACTGTTACACTATGAGGATGTGATTTCTTGTGTTTAAAAAAGTTGCGTATAAAGAGTGTGTTGTGTTTCAGAAGTCTTTCAGCTGCAATGAATTAAACTGAAAATACTCTTTAAATAACTTCTAGTACAGAGGAGTAAGAGACACCACCTTGATTTTCATAATGTACACTTCATTTCAGAGGACTTATAGTATGTTTCAGCATCTAAATACTATGATTTCTGTCACGAGTTTGACATATTTTTTTGGTGAACCTGTTTGTTTCATGATGAGTTGTGACTCTCAGGAGGCAAAAAGGCGGTCAGGAGACTGCTTGGACTTTCCCAAGGTTCTTAAATGTTTCAAGAAACTTGGATTAATTTTGGGAAAAAAATGAACTAAGGGGCACATAAGTTAGATGCTTTCTGCCCAACTTGTTTGCGGTAAATCTTCTGAATCAGGCATGTGGTTATATTGATGTACATCTTCATGAGAAATAATAAACCCTTTAAATTTTTAATGAAGTTTTAGTGTCACATAGCGTTCATTGAAGATACTAAAATGAATAACATAGATATTTTGAGAAGCTGTAGAAATATGCCCAAAATTACTTCCTTTCAAAAAGTTTGAATTTGGTATTGAATGCTTATATATACAAAAAAATTTGGTATTGGATATCTAAAACTACACTTTTTGAAGTATCTCCATAGTTGGTTGCATTTTTCAGAATCTGAAGCTCTAGATTTTGCAATAATTTTCACAACAAAGTAGTGTCTGCAAATGTACATGACTATTTTTGCAAGTTTTCACCTAAATTTTACTGATTTTATAGAACAAATACAAATTGATCTATAAACGATGAAAAAAAATTGAGCATTAAATTCATCTAATGTAATGTGCCATGAACTTGCTTTCTGTAACTGACATACTTGCTTCCTATTAAGGAAGGTAGGATATTTTCTGATAAAAAGCTTCCAAAACCGTCAAAAGTGTAGAATCCTTAAATGAGGTCTGAGGAGCTGACTTTGGAAACAATCCAAGTGTTACCCTGTAGAACCTGTATCCTATACTTTAATGGCTAAGGCTCAGCTGTATGAAAGAGTCTGATCGTCTGTTATTTTATTCCCCCACACCTCGTTAACATAATTGAGGCTGATTAAGTTGTCCTTGAGTCCCACCTTGATGTATCAGCTTACCTTCAACAGGGAAGTTCTTACCCCTGAATTGCTTGGGAAAGTACTTCACCCCTTTCTTTGGGAATCTTTCTATATCATTGTTTCAGGTTTTTTTTCATTGTTTCAGGTTTTTTTCATTGTTTCAGGTTTGTTTCATTGTTTCAGGTTTGTTTCGTTGTTTCAGTGTTATCTAACACCTTTTTCCAGCATGTATAATTAATGCAATCTACCCCTTCCTTTTTTTTTTTTTTTTTGTTTTATTGCCTTCTCTTTCCCTTTGAACTGTTGGATGAAGTCTTAGGGGTTTTGTTTGTTGCCAAGAATTTACACTGGAAAGTAATGCTCTCATTTTGTAAGTAAAATGTGAACAGCACCACTAGACAGCTTATTATTTAATGGGTAAAATTAATTGAAGGACTTTTTTTTTTTCTGTAAGGGACTCCAGCTGTAAGAGAAAAAACAGCCTTTGTGCTAATGTACTGCAGTTACATCCTGCTTCATTATACATGGAATATTAGAATATCCCAAGTTCGAAGGGAGCTTAAGGATCATTGAGTCCAACTCTGCTCCTTGCAGGACTTCCTAAAACTGAAAGAGGAGACTAAGAGCATGGTCCAGACACTCCTTAAACTCTGATGGCTTTAGTGCTGTGACTACTGCTCTGGGAAGCCTGTTCCAGTGACTGATCACCCTCTCAGAGAACTGAACTAATGTCCAATCTGAACTTCCCCTAAAGCAGCTTCATTAGTTAACATAGTTGATTAGTGGTGCACTGTGTATTATAAACTAGAGGAAAAGGAATAACTAATACTTTATTTTTAGTGTACTGCATTACTTTCCTTTTTTAAAACAAAAACAATAAACCCTCAAACAACAAGAAAAAACCCAACCAAACAAAAATGCAAAACCCCAAACCCCCGCCACAAAAACCCCAGCACTTCAATTAAAGCATTAAATTTTGGAAGTTAAACTTCTACTTGATTTCCTACAGCAAATAATATTAAATGCTCAGAATAGTAGATTGCTTTTTCTTAAAATGCTTTAGTCTTTTCCTACAGAAGAGTACTGTTCTAACTGCTAGTATCTAGTATAGTTAAAAATATTAAACCTATTTATGTTTGTGTGTATCCAACACACACAGTACAGGGTTAATATATAACAGTAGTAGTAGTAATAATAAACCAGAACGAAATTTAGATATCTTTGATACCTAAATATATCCTGTTATAGTTGTACTGTTTGATATCTGATCCTGACATTTTAGCATATTGTAAAAACATATAGCACCAATGCTAAAGACAGAGAAGGAAAAATCTATATAATTTTTACAAAATATACAATTAGAGTAATGCCCCCAGGATCTAACTGCTCAACTTACTGCATAGGTTGTCTTTTGAGCTATGACAAGTGGTTTTGTTATATAACTGTAGCCAATAGCTACCCCACCACCAAAACAGATAGGATTGATTATTGCCTTTTTTGATCTGTGCCTAAACTTATAGGGGGCTGAAAATATTTAAAATTCTCTACAAGCTGCATGTACAATATTAACCTTTCCCAGCTGACAGGTGAACTTAGGAAAATGGCTGCAAAGATAGGAAGTTTCTTAGCCTTGTGCTTAAAGCTGAACTAAGTCTAACCCAACATGCAGAGAACATGACACTTCAGTATAGGAAGTTTAGTCATGTACTCATTTTTGTTTAAATTTTGCTAGGAGTAGCGAGAGGGTTTGTAAAGCAGCCTGGCTTTGTGAGATACCTTCACCTAAACTCAGAATCATGTTAGACTATACAGGCACAGGTATGCCAGCTGGTTGTGACCATTTATAGAGGGATGAGAAGCAGTTTAGGCAACTGGGATCAGAAGTTGCTGCTTTTACAGCTGCTTTCTCCTTTGTGTGGAGACTGCTATTGCCCTGTGTGCCACTGTTAAGCCACTCCTGCATGTCGTAATACAGGTCATCTCTGGTCTATACTGTAGAAGAAGTTAGCTTGCAGTGAAATTCATTGCAGTGTTGTGGGATCCACAAGAGTTTTGGCATGTTTTCTTTCTCCCCAGTGTTACCTACCTATTGTCACAAGGTCAGAAGTCAAAAATGTACTCTTACTTTCATTTCATTGCACAAGTTGCCTAGGAGATTGCTGTTACAAGAAAACTGGTGAGAGTTCCATGCTGGAGTTTGCTTATGTGCATGCTGTCTTTTATTTTACAGTGTGAATGGGAGGTTAAAACAGCTTCCTATTTCTTCTGCATCCGAGAAAATAGCACCAATTCAACTAAACATCAGTCCTCTCTAGATTGTCCTCTATTATGGCTTAAGTGCAGGAATTAATCTTCTTAGGCTATAACCTGGCAATCTTGTAAGCCTGTTTTCTGCTTCTGTGTAGTGGAAACTTGCTTTCTTGTCATTCTCCATTTCCATCTGATTTTGGGGAAACAAAGAAGGAAGCAAACATGCTGTCTGTCCCCTGTGTTCTATACTTGTAATTTGTTGTAAAAACAAAGAGGTTAAGGATATTATTAGATTAAAATACCTCATAGATGCTTTATGAGCAAATTTTGGAGATAACTAAAACAGCTCCTCATTGAGAATTAACTAACCATAAATAGAGTAAATAAGATTTGTCATATGCTTGAAACTAACATTTTAATTTAACAGCAAGGAAAATTTTGGCAAGAACATAACAAACATACTAACCCGGAGTCTCACTTCTGGTATTCCCATGATTAATTTACAAATTCCCCATCCACATGGTTGCCTGTTTGTGGTTAGAATAATCCAGAATCAGAGCTTAGTTCAGCATCAGTAGAACAGGGTTTTGTTGTGGTGCTGGTTTTTTTTTGTTTTTGTTTTTGTTTTTTTTTTTTGTTGGTTGGTTTAGTTTGTTTGATTTTGGTTTTTGTGTGGGTTTTTGTTTCTGGGTTTTTTTTCAATTTCTATAGTGGTTACCACGTTTCAATATGCCATGGGCAGCATTAGCAATGCTAACTTTTTCTTCTTAAGAAATTAACCAAGGAATGCTCCCAAGCTGAAAGATTCAAGGTTCGATTTTAATATTGCACAGAAATTACACACAAATGGAATGTATTTTTGATGCCTATTTATTAGTTGCCTCGATGCAAAGCATTGGTTTTAAATGAAAAGAAGGGAAACCACATGCTTAATAAACTAATCCCAAGATTTTTCCAATTTCCCTTTTAGCAATGTGGCTTTTGTTTTCTGACTGTTACACACATTCGGTTGTGTAGAGGGCCTTTAGCAAGTGAAGAGGTATGTTTTGAAAGTGCTGGGAGTCTAAAGGTTCTGTTTAGTGATTTTAAAGGTGCATAACAGCAGTTTGAAGTTAGCATTTATAAAAATTAGTCTCTTTCTGTGCCTAAATGCAGATTTGCAAATCTGTTTGTAGATGATAAGGATTTTATATTTGTTGGCTATGTACACTGTTTTTTCCAACTTTGAATGTAAATAATAAGGTGTCATAAATGGAACAGAGTTTCACACAAAGAAAAGATTCATAGAATTTCTCATTATAATAACACAATTTCCAGCTGCTGTGTTCCAATTTTCTTTTTACTTAAGAAGAAAAACAGCATTATCAAGCATGGATTTATTATTCTCCATACTGGCAGTAGTTATACTGTGTGCCATCTTGGTCTCAGCTCTGCAGTTTTTATTCTGAGTAGTTGTAATCCATTCATGTAGCCTTGTTGTGAGTTGGCTAATTGAACTTTTGAGAGTGGAATTTTTCAGGACACCTTAGTTTGGGTAGGGCAGTTTACCAACAAAATTTTGCTTTGTTAATTCTGCTGTTATATTTTCTCTGAGAGACCATCCTGTTCTTGAATACTGTGATTTATACTTCTAATGTAGGGGGAGGAGAGGTGTTGATGGTTATTTTTATATTTTAACTTTTTCTTTTTTTTTAATTTTCAACAGACTGTGATGGTGATGATAATTTTCACAATACAATGGTTGCTCTTTTAAAGACCAGGAACTCTATTAACTAACAACACAAAAGCAATTAAGCCAAATATCTTCTCTTTTCAAACTTTATTGCATTCATAATGGACATCTTTAGCATGAAGTAGAGACTGCTAGTGATTTCATTGCTGTTTCTATTATGTGTTTTTATACGTGTCTGTATTGATTCTAATTTCTTTCACAAGACTACAGAGAATTATATAAGCAAGATCATTTTTGTGTCTTACAGTGGTTCTGGCAGAGACTCCTGACCTTGATTTATACTTTTTCTCCCCCTTGATAAGAATAAAATCAGTGTTCTGACCCAAAGTTCTTGGAGGTAATGCCAGCCTTTTTCAAGATTTTTCTTGGGACTAAGGAGAAAACCGTCCTGTATTATTTATCTCCTTTTTTACTTCCTTTGCTTCAGTAACCAGTGAAGAATGTTTTTATCTCTCGTAGGCCTTTTTTGATGGTTGACAATTTTTTCTACTTTTTTTTTTGCAATATTTTGCTTCTTGAAGGGTTGCACACCTATTGACAGTAGCAGTGTTTGTTGTCTCTATGTATGCTTTCTGTTCTAATGCAGCTTTTAATAATTTTTTATTCCTTTTATAATGAATACCATATTCAGTAGTAGTTTGGCAACGAATCTGGTGCTGTATTTTGGAACAACTTGCATCTAGGTGGACACTGCACTTTCCCAAGTACGGTTTTGCTGTTGTTATATACATATAATAGCTGTTTTCTTTTTAAAATGAAGTCTTACTTTTCTTCCTCCTTTTATTTGGAGGTATTTGAGGTATTTTTGTAAAAGTTATCAAATAAATCCTGGTAGACCATATGTGTCTGATTAAACAGGTTTATTTCTGTTCTTGAAAGATTTCCTTCAGGCACCAATTATGTGTCAGCATTCCATGCATTCCTTTTTTTCTCTGCTGTTAGTTTTTGCCTCTGCTGCGTCTGTGTGTGGTTCTTTTGCAAGAGTTTTACATGCAGTTTGTCTCAGGATAATGCAAGGTGTTTGAGAGGAAATCCCAGTTTAATATTTGTCAGTCCAGTCTTTCTATCTAACATCCATGTAATTTACTCATGACCTTTGTCATTATATGCATGTACGGAGTTACACAGTGTCGCATTCTCCCAGCTCATTAATGCGCGTTCTCTGACCTGCTGTAATCGGTCCCCGTGTCACCTTTGCTCTCCAGAGGCTGGGTTCGTGCTAGTCCTTTGCAGCAGCGCTGTGCTTGCGGGTGCTGAGCTGCCTGGGTTTGCTGCCAAGCAGCTCAGCCGCGGGCACTGACTGTCTACTGTGCATAAATATGAGTTCACCCAGGTTCCCTTTCACAGGGTCACCGTATACAACAAATTGCCTGCTCATGTGAGGGCATCTTTTGGAATGTCATGTCTTCAAAATGATGTTCTGCTTTAATTGCTCCATTTGTGTGTAATATAAACTGACACAGAGTACACATTCAAACTACTAGAACAGACCCTTATTTGATTACTGATCAGTAATAACTGGGGTAATCTTTGGACTGGGATGTTTTATGAGTTTAAAGCTGGTACTGCTCATTTGGGAACATTTCTAAGCACAAGAAAAAATTTCCACTAGTACTAGAAGAAGAATGGAATGAAAGATACTGTGTGTTTCGTGAAAAAAATGGGATTATAGTGTATCAGAAGGTCTGAAGTATGAGAAATTAATGGGTTTAAGGTGGAACACAAGTATACTGGGACATAATTTCATTTGAATAAATTGTTCTATAGTAAAGATTTTTTTGTCTGTTTGTTTTGTAATTTGCATACAGAAATCTCCTTTGACTTGTCTCTTCAGGCCAAAAGAGTAGACCCACGCATGCCCATAAAGTGCCATAACCATGGATAATGTCATCATTCTGCTACAAGACCATTACTGCAAAAAGTTACAGCATGTGAAATGGTGGATCTTTTTATGCTAGAACTGAGTCTTCACTATAGCGTTCTGTTATTATTGGACTAACAAAGCTATTTGCTTTATGGCTCAGGGGAGATGGAGCCACAAGGAGCTTATCACAGTATAATAAATTTCTACTCTTTAAAAATTAAAAACAGTGTTTCATGGGGAACATATGTCAGGAAAATGAAAGTACTTGGGCCACTAAGGTACTGTAGTATAACTAATTGCAACTCTGCTGCCTAATAACTTGCATTTTTATTATTGTGATAGATCATATTTTTATTATATTTATCCTTCTTCCATTTTTAATTTTAACATTTTCGTTTTTCATGAATGACGGTATCTTAAGAGTAAAGAGCAAGGAGTTGTGTTGCTATTTTGGTTTTGTGTGTTCTAGAACTTAAAACGTTTTATGTGGCAGTTGATGGCAAATTATACAGTACTGAAAAATGTAGCTTCTAAAAATGTTGACTCAGAGTTGACTGCACAGTTTACTGTTTATCATGGGTTTTGCCTTTTTCAAAAAAGGAAGTGAACTATTTCCCTTCACTCTTTTGCAACTTGTCACAGAGAGAAGGTAATTAGTATGTGCACGTGGAAATATTGTAGAATAACAAGATAAAATTAAAGTTCAAGGTTCTTAAGTTAAAAAAAGTTTTGCGTCCTTATACCACTTTTCATAATTGCCACTTCTACTATTTTTTAATTAAAAAAAGTTTCAATTTTATCTACTAATTGTATTTAAAGAGTTACCTAACTTTTGACATGTGTTTTACCTGATATTACATGAGTTTTCATACCTTTAGTAACAGCTGCATCTTCTAATGATCTCACTGCAAAATTTCTGTGAGGCTGTGACCTATCACACACAACCTTCCCTGCCCAGGCTGGGCCCTGAACTGCTCTGACTGGAGACCTTTCTGGAGTCTGCTGTAGCACCATTACTGCTGTCCAGACCATTCCTTTGCTATGGAAAGAAGGATGGTGGAGAGTGAAGGCAGCCCACATATATATTGGGACAAGGTCTGAAATAACATATGACCTGAGTGCTTTGAGGTCTCAGGGCTTACAAATAGCTATGATTTCCAGAATGTATACATTGGACCCCCAGGAGTAACTGCCCTTATTAATGACAGTGTTAACAGCATGCAAGAGTTTATCCAAAGACTTACAAGTATATGCAAGTATACTTTATACAGCAGTTTTCTTATGGCATCTTGGTCTCCAAGAGAACGTCTGAACTTTGGCATCTTGTGAAGTGTTACAGCATTAGGAATTTTCTTATTTTGTTTATTCTTGTAAAGTTTTTTCTTAGACTATGTGCCAAATTCTGCAGTTATCAGATATGAATATATAGATATCATTCCTTGGGCATATTATGTTATTGTTGCTTTGTCTCAAATACTTTCGTAAATAAGAGAAAGTCTTTGAAATGTTCATCCTACTGTTAGGTTTTCTGTATATGTTAATTTATTTTTTGTTCTAGGTATCTGTTTGCTTTACACACTCCAGAGTCTTTCAAATAACACTCTTTCAATTTGGAAATTTTCCAGTGCCCTACAATTCCTGGATAAAGCTTGAGAGATACAGGGGATGTCTTTTCATAGTGTGTATGTCTACAAAGGAAAGGATTCATTACATTTACAATAACTATTAAGATAATGAGCAGCTTTTCAGTAACTCCGAAGACATGTCAAAATATTCTTGAAGAAGTCATCCAAGCATAGTAGAGAGCTCACAGCAAAATTGGATTATATAGTTTATGTTTATTAAACTAGGCCTTGTTTTTCCCTAGTCAAAACTCATGGCTTTAAGAGTTGGCATTCCAGGATCTGTAGCTGGTACCTGTCTGCATTGTACTGGTTAACGCGCTCTCTACATAAATCCTTATGTTTCCCCTGCCTCTCCCATAGGCAATAATAGAAGATGATTAAGTTTTGTGTTAGCGTGTTTTTTCTCTCCTCATTGCCCTGGTTAATTGAGAAATGGCTCTGTGTTCTAACTGAGGAGTTTCTACTAAGATGGGAAGAAGAAAAGCAATATTCTAAGTTTTATCGCAAAGCAGTTGAAGTTATTCCCCTCTTAACCTGTTCCCTTTTCTAATACTGTAGTTCAACATGGGATAGATTCATATTTTCTTTTTCTTATCTCTGTTATAATTGCAGCTTCCAGGGACTAAAGAAGATATTCCTGTTTGACCCAGATGTTCCTGTATTTGTATGTAACAAAAAGGAAGGCAGAATACTTTTTTTCCTCTGGATACTTTTCAGTAGATGTTTAGTTTACCTTTCTCTTCATAATATCTTCCATACTGAAATTGTGAGCTTTAGTTCTCTGCTTTATATTCTAATTTTATGCACAAGAAATTACATTTCATTGATAGTCTAACATTCCTAACTATAGCCCAAGAGATTTACAATATGAAAAATATTTCCAGTACCCATTCATTCTTTCTGTGTTAGATTCTACATGTACCTTTCTTGTCTTCCATTTCTTTAAAGTAGTCTTCTTGTGCTGTGAATTAAGAACAGACTTGCATTTGAAAAAAAACCCCAACTCTGTAAGTTTAGGATCATCTGAGATTTGATCTAATCTTCCTAGAAATTGTTCTCACTAACATCCTGAAATCTTCGACTTGTCTGAGTCTTCTTGACTTGGCAACTGATTTGATAGAGCTTATCAATAACTTTTCCAAAACTTCTTTTTTTTTTTTTTTTTTTTTACGGCATTCTGTTTTTAGAGGTGAGCACAGCATGGAAATACATAATTCAGAAAGATTGTATTTGTACTCCTGAATTGTTACAAGATGCCCAGTACGTGGGTGGTATACCGTATGACAGGTGTAATATGGTATGCCTTACAGATACTGCACTTTCCTTAGATAGAAGTAAAAGAGTTGGCACACCTTATGAAATCCCATTTTTCTGTTTAAATAACAGTTAAACCCCAGTATTTTATGTTTAAATAACATTGCAAATATCAATTATTACAGGTATCATATAAGTGTACTTAATGGTATCTAAGTTTGGAAAATGTATTACCCACTTGAATTGTCTGTAGTGGAGCCTTTGAAAAAATTACAGACTACCATGGAATATTTTTTTTTCACAGAATGATGATGATGATGGAATTTAATCGCTTCAGTACTGACAGTGTAGATGCTTCCCATTCTAGAGTAGTTCAAGAGCTACTTAAACTCCCTTTGCAAGTCCATTGGAAGGAGTTAAATTCTCAAGAGATATGCTAGATTTCCTATAATGAATAGTAATAGGGTAGAGAGCACTGTCAGGAGAAATCTCTCTCCTAAAGAGAACAGCTTTAATTTTTGTGTAATTTCAGTTTTATTCATTTGTTACTGGCAAAATTTTAAAGCTGTATAAAACAGAAGTTCATAACAGAAATGATGACAGGCTGACAGCCCTGTAGCAGTACCACCATGAACTGTGTCAACCTAACTCAAGGGAAAAAAACCCTCCAACCTCTTTACTTGTGACAAGGTCAGTGACTAAAGGTAACCTTTACATTAGAAAGGGTAGGCAGTAGCCATGGTCAACAGTGTTCAGCTCTGTTTTATTTGGTTTCAACATTCTATACAACTGAATTCTTTTGTTAGTAGTTAGATTTGCTCCTCAGGCAATGGGGAAAAAAAAAGGCATTTCAGCTTGCTGATGGAGTACCAGGTTTGCATTTTTGTGCAAAGTTCAATCTCTTTGAAAACTACTATCAGTAGTTTTCTAATAACAGTCGTTATTAGAAAGATGTGGCCTACAATGCATTTGCCTCTTTTTAGAAGAGAAAGGCCTATTTTTGGTTGACCAACTGTTTTTTTATTATTATTATTATTGCAACACCTCACAATTATTTTTTCCTTACATTTAGGAAACATGTAAGTTACCCTGTATTAACTGGAAATGGAGCTCTAACTGTATGCCTACAACAGGTTAGTTCTTCTAACAGTTTAAAAATATAATGAGTCAAAAGGTATAGGACTTTTTATTTAAAAGTTGTTGCGGTTTGGTGGCTCAGTTCAGTGTATTCAGCAAGTGAAGCAGACAGCTTCTCTTACTGACTGTAAGCTTGATTTTAGATCGAGCAAAAGGAAATTACTGAAGTGGGGTCAGGGAAGCTATTTATTGAACAGCAGTTGTTACAAATGGCATTTTTCAGAGTTATTTCATCAGGTGTTGCTAACTTCTACTTCATTCTAGATTTTGTATGTCAAATCTGTTTGGATATCACTGAATACAGCTGTTCATATTTGAGTTTATATTTATTATATATAGTTGCATAAGTGATGCTTATATTAATTATTTCTAGTTATAGGTTTTTTCCATACCTTGTCAGGTGATGGAGTCTAAATTTTTTTCTTAATTTCCTTGAACATCTTGCCCATGGTACAGCTACCTGCAATGAACCTTCAAAAGCAATTTTCACATTTATAAGCAGTACGATAGAAAATAATTTTTTACTTTTTTGTAAATCTAAATTCAGATTAGATTATGTGGAATTGGAAATGTAATACCTTAATGTATACCTTATTGCACATGTTTATATTCAGTAACTGTGAGCTTGTTTGTTTCTTGCTTGTACTATTGTGACTTTATTGATTTCTTTAGATTTTTATGTCATATTGCGTAGTGAGAGAAAGGCTACTGAATTTTTTTTCCTTCTTTAGATTTTGGATGGAGGGAAAGAACTAAGCACACCCCAGTGTAGTAACTCCTGTGTCAGGCTTATTAAATTCCACCCACAGGAGAGTGAAGCTGTTTGTGTCTCAAGATGTAAACTTTGCCCTCAGCTTGCAGAATTGAGGTACAAGGAAAGAAAGATTGAGTGAAAGTGGAATGACTTCTAGTTCAGTTCACAGTATCTCTTTTTATTTTTATCACATTACTCATATGGAAGATGAAATGATGGACTAAAGTTTCTTGTACCGTATGAGTCTCTGAACACATATTTTTTATTTCATTTAGCTGGATGTACAGCGGCATTTCTTGTAATTCTGAGCTGTCACACTCAAAACAGTCATAACATAACATTTCCATTATGTCCAGAACCACTCTCTAGCAAAAGAAGATTCAGCCTCTCCCTTTTGAGATAGCTGAAAATATAACCTTAATAGCTACTGTTGGAGAGTCTCCTTCCAGCTTTCTATTTCTCCTGTGGTCCTCGTATGAATTGGGTTCACTGACACGTTGGTGAGATTCTCTGTCTGAACCTCTCAGTAATCACTGTATTCTTCCAGGATTGTTATGTGGATAACTTTCTTATAATGTCTAATAATGTCTTCTTATAAAACATCTCTGCTATTGTTTTATTATTTCCCCCCTGTTTTAAACAAGACGTAGTAGAGTTTAGGTTAAATGGATTTTGATGTTTGAAGACCTTATGCTAGTTTAGAATTGTCATAATATGCTAAAATAATACAAAGTGAGATTGATCCAAGCGTGGGAGTTGAGAGTTCTCAATCACCTTCTCTCTGCCAGGAAATACCACTCTTATAAAAGCTTTAAAAGCTAAAGTATTTTTACTTGAAGTTGAGGACTGGATCCAGTACATCAACCTTTAGGTACCTGATATGTGCCAAATTTTTGTATCCTATGTGCCACTTCTACTATGAGAAAATAATTTTTATGTGCAGTAAAGAGATGGATGTAGTTTTTTGCAGATGAGTGTCCCTGGAATGGTTTCAAACTGAGGTGATTTGAAACCCTTTCACAGGTATTTTCATCAAATGTTTAATTTTGAGTTGTCTCTTCCATCTCTTATGGGAACTGTAGTTGATGCCTCATATTTGCATTTGTTTTTCAGGCTGCCTAATCAATCTGCATCTGCCATATTAAGTAGATGGGAAGTAGAATTTTAAGGCAACAGTTTTCACAACAGAAGCCTAGCTTAAAATATGCTGATAAGATTTTAAAATTAATAAAGGCTATTTTTAGTGTGGTATATACTGGTATTACTAAGTAGACTAAATCATCTATACAGAGAGGCTAAAGTTTTGCAGCAAAATTTCAAATACATACTGGAAGGAAAATTATATCTCTGTTCAGTAGCAGGGCTAAGAATTAGTGTGTTAATACTCATGAGGAAAATAAAGGAAATCCCATTATAAAACTATTATTGCATACTAAACTCTGTAAGTGTCAGTTTATTGGGGAATATTACAAAAGTCTAGTACAGAAACAGACTGCATTTGAGTAGCAGACTGGCTTAATTTCCTGGGAATAGGAGAAGTTCCTTTTGCCGTACAAGGTGTTCTCAGTGCACAGTTCAGGTTTCGGAGTACAAATGGTATTTTACTTCAGAAACACAGAAGCATTGTGTGTTGGATGGAGCTTTGAGCAACCTGATCTAATAAAGTATCTCTGCCCCGAACAGGGGGGTTGGACTAAGTGATATTTCAAGGTCCCTTCCAACTCAAATTTTCTATGGTTTAGGTACCTATCTCTCAGTGGGTTTGATGGGGCTTAGTTAAAAGCTTCCATGGCCAAGTATAAGTTTTTATTTCACTCTGCTAATTATAAGCAAGCTGATTATATCCTAAAGCAAATGACAGTCTTGCAGCAGTGCTGTGCTTCTACTTGTGGTGTTAGGAAACAAGGAGAGCTCATGTACCATCATTCATGATAGTCCACTAACTTTGAGTGGTCTTGCTTTGGGCTGCAGGCTGTATTTGATCTGAGAGCCATTTAGGACTTGCCTCTGGATTACTGCTGAGTCTGGAGATGGGACAACTCTCGCAGTCTCTGTGTGAGGTTTTTCAGTGTTCTGTGAGAAGAACCTCTCTACTCTGATCCTCAGCCTCACATGAGAGGCGAGACCTGTGGTCATGCAACTTCAGAGAACCCTGTGGCTCACCTGTATGGAAGTCCACTGTTATGTGATAATGTAAGTTCATTTTATTGGTATCTATACCGTGGTTTTGAGGTTTCTTCTACGATTTTCAAACAGGTAGTACAGCTCATAAAACAGTTTTCAGTTTGTTGTATCACACGTCATGAATCTCAAAGATCTGATTCTCTGGGGTTTTTTTGTAATTTAGGTTATGGTTAGGATTAGGAGTTCTTGGTATATAACTGTTAAAGAGTCATTGTGGTCAGGTCTTGCAGTATTCTGGCTCTTTTCTCTTGACTGTAGATAGTCAGCCATGATGGAACATACTCACTCTGGGAGAATCAAGCTATTTGATGATGTTTGATTTTCTGCTCTTGGTGTTATCACCACAGAGAAATTACTCCATCAGCAGATTTACTTCAAAAATTTTAGGTGCTCTTGAGTGGACAGAAGAGATTAGCTTTATTAATGTGTAGTTCTTTACACTTCCTTTGTGGTAGTATGTTTGACACATTGCTGCAATTAAGTTTAGAACATTTCAAAAGACAAAGTGACTTCAGTAGAAAACAAAAACATTATTTTTCCACTGTGACCTTGGGTTTTTTTTGAGGAAGGAAAAAAATTTTCTGACCCTTCTTTCTACTCTTATGACTATTCTTTTTTCGATTGTTGTTCTTTTATGTTGTGGGTTTAACAGAGCAGCTCTGGGATGGTTCAGGGAAGGTTATGGTTTTTTATAGCATTTCCTCAAGCAAGTGTATATTGGGTATGTCTGGCAAGGTTTTGGTAGTGGGAAGGGGTGAGTTGGGGGAGTGGGCTTTTGGGGTGGCTTTTGTGAAAAGCTGCCAGAGCTTCCCCATGTCCAACAGAGCCAATGCCAGCCCATTCCAAGATGGACCTGCTGCTGGCCAAGATGATGAACCCATCATCTGGGTGTAACAGATTTAAGAAGGTGAAAAAACTGCTGCACAACAGCAGCAAGGACAGAGGAGCAAGAATATGTGAGAGAAACAGCCCTGCAGACACCAAGGTCAGTGAAGAAGGGGGGGGAGGAGGTGCTCCAGGTGCTGGAGCAGAGATTCTCCTGCAGCCTATAGTGCAGACCACAGTGAGGCAGCTGTGACCCTAAATCCCATGGAGGTCCACAGTGGAGCAGATACCTTCAGCCCCTGGAGGAACTGTCTGTTCCTGAAGGACTGCACCCTGGGAAGGGACCCATGCTGGGGCAGTTGGTGAAGAACTACAGCCCATGGGAAGGACTCAGACTGCGAGAAGTTTATGGAGGTCTGTATGCAGGAGGAGGGACCTCACACTGGAGCAGGGGAAGAGTGTGAGGAGTCCTACCCCTGCAGAGGAATGAGCGGCAGAGACTTGATGAATTCGCTGCCCACCTGTGCTGCTACAGCAGACATGGTAGAGAACTTGGAAGTAGAGTTAAGCCCAGGGAGAAGGGATGGGTGCAGGGAAGGTGTTTTAAGATTCGGTGTTATTTCTTGTTCCCCTACTCTGATCTGATTGATAAAATTTCCCCAAGCTGAGTCTGTTTTGCTTGTGACGGTAGCTGGTGAGTCATCTCTCCCTGCCCTTATCTTGACTCACGAGCCCTTAATTATATTTTCTCTCCTCTATTCAGCCTAGAAGAGAAGTGACAGAGTGGTTTGGGTGGGTAACTGGCATTCAGCCGGCATCAGCCCTGCAGAATTTTCACTAAGAAGATATAGTTGGTTATTCTTCTGCTGGCTTTGATAATACAGTGATCCTTCTGGTTTCATCTACTTTGTGTGCCCGTTTTATCCACATGCCTTGGAACATCTCATTCCAAAACAACTTTGTAAACCTTGTTTTGTGTTCCTCAGGTCAGTGGCCTGCTGCTATGTGTTGTCAGCAATATCTCAAGAAGAGGAGGTACCCCCTTGGTGAAAGGCTGACTTCTTGTGAATATGTTATAAGCTGATAGTGTGTTCAGAGCTGGCAGTTGCTCCTCTGGTTTAGAACATTTATCACGTAACACCATTGCCTTGGTATAGGCGCTCATATGCTAATGACGGTGCAACTGTTACTTGACTCAAGTCTCCTCATACACATTTTAAGAAGCTACTTCACTGTTAACTGTAGGGTTCGACCCTACAAGCAGGATTTTTTAGGCACCATATCAACTGCTGTTTGCATAGTTCTATTTTTAATGGTTAAGGCTCTGCATGAGAGTTTAAGAAAGCATATCAGGCAGTTTCTGTGAATCAACAGCTTTTCCATTTTTAAGCTAATGAGATGCTGTCACATAGGTGATAGTTAATAAGTACAGTTTTAGAATGTTTTGCATTAAGTCATATATGTTGCCTGCTATTTCAAAGTTGGATTCCCTTGTGCTCTGGAAGTGAAATACAGACTGCTCTTTACTTTTTCATGTGCTATTTTGTATTGTGCCAGAGTATTTGTTTATACAGTTCCACATCAGAAGAGTGTTTGCATTGTTTATTCGTGAACTGTTTCTTTTACTTCCCTGTGGCATTAAAAGGAAGGATAAAGTGTATATGTGAATACAAGATAGCATTAAGATAGGTCTGCTATGTTAATGTAAACTAAAAGCCTTTTGAATTTGTTCAGAAGCTTCTTTCCCTCCCCATAAAAGTAACATGTTTTTCTGCATATAAAATGAGAAATTGGCTTCTTCTCTAGCTGCCATTGAAGAATTCTCTGAAGTAATATAAACCCAGAGGGGAAATGATACTCATTTGGGAATAGTTCCATCCAGCTGCCGTTGTTTGGGCACCAAACTTACTGTCTTTTTAGACCTGTTAGCAACAACTTGAATTCATAGTAGTGTGTCTGATATCAGAAAAGGGCAAACAGACTGACAGCACAGACTTAGCCAGTGGCAGTGTGTTTTTCTGGACTTAGTGAAGTAATCACCATGTAACGTATTCATCTGTCTTGGAATGTACTTATGTTAATATTCAAGTACAATGAAAAAAAAAAGAAGTAGGTTTGCAAAAATTAAAGCTCCAGAATAGACTTCTACCTGCTCCTTACTAAAATGAATAATGGATCATTTTCAGTGAATTTTTCTAAGTGCTAATCAAAAATATAATGATGTGCAGATCACTACTCAAATTGGAAGCAGTAATATTAATTTTCAGCAATTATAGTAATTTTTTTTCTTGGGAGGTTATGGTTTATCAATCACGTAAAATGGTTTACTAAATACCTTGCTCTTTATAACCACCTCATGATTTTGAAGTAGCCATTATTTGGTGTTCAGTGTTTATATTAATAGAGACTTCACCTTCCTTTAACTTCCAGTTAACAATAAAATAAACTTAAGTGGTACTGGTTATGAGAGTAGGTCAGCTGAAAGGTAAAAGACATGAATACTACAGCAGCAGTATTTCCTTTAGTTTGATGGTCCAGACTTTAGGTTCAGCCCACCCGGTTGAGTACATCAGCACCACTTGCCTTGACATTTAGGCATGTCTCAAATATTTCGGTTGAGCAATGTGTGAAAGCAGTGCTTATTTCCTCCTGTGTCAGTGACTGAAATCGGTATCTCTAAGATGCTAAATTTAGATTTCATTTTTCTTCCTAAGCAAGTTAATGGAAGGAATGGAGGGGAATAATACAGTAAAGGATAGAACATTCCTTTTCCTTGTCTTCAAAGAATAGAGTGTTCCTTTTTCTCCTCTTCTCCTCAGGAGGCTTTCTGTGCTAAGCGGTTTGAACCACAGCTCTTTAATGAGCCGTTGAGTCAACAGGCTCCAGGTTGATTTGTATTCACTGGATAGTGAACTCGTCCTGAGTTTTATTCTTTAGAAGACAGCTTTTGTCTGTAAAACACAATGCTATACATAGACTTTATAGAAGTAAATAAATGGCCAGTCTTCGCGAACAAAGAAGCGGGGAAGGTCTTTACACCTTCCAGCCTGCGCATTGGATTTTTTAGGTGAGACACAGTGTGCGCGGAACTGAGCCCA
>JAWMRA010000001.1:94303174-94395954 GCA_035584735.1 Pseudotriccus pelzelni | reverse complement strand
CGCTTGGACGGTGGCAGCGAGGTCCTTAGAACGTAGGTGGATTGCCTTACAGGGCTAACGAGCTCCACCTGCCCGGATAGAAGTAAATATATAAAAAATATATGCGTATATGCTTTATATATATATACACAAGCATATAAATGGATTGTATGTATAAAAGTGTATAGCTATACATATGACATAAGAGCATAAAAAATTTAATGTGATATTAGAAAAGTAGGCTCAGGCCCTTAGGGTGTTTGAAAGGCCGAGCTTCATTTTCTGGACTAGTGCTGTAACACTTAGGCACTAGTAATTAATTTTCTTCAATTTCAGACCTGTTCTTGTGACAGTTGTATAGTTGCTAGTGTTTTGCATAGCTTATACTGTTTTTGTCTGTCCTGTTTGACTGCTAATACCTCAAGAAGAAAGTCTTAAATGCTCTCTGAAAGAAATTATAAGGATAGCAAAAGAATAGGGAATGTGTTATGCAGTTACTTAGTGACATAAAGACACTAAATAACTCAAATGACTAAAGTCATTCGTAACTCAAAATGAGTGATGAGTTATTTAGTGACATAAAGTATTGCTCCCTCAGTGACCTTTTTATTTTTGTGTTTTGTGGTCTGGTGGTTTTTGACTTTTTTAAATTATTTTTCTTTGATTATTTGTTTTTGAGATGGAGCTATAATAGATAAGTTGTGGATAGTAATATCTTGATTTCTGTTTTCTGTCGAGAGTATGTCCCTTGCACCATTCTAAATTTGCTGTTCCGTAGCCTTTGGTTTCCCATTCTTTTCTTTTTTCTTGCTTACCAAAACCACCAATAGAATCTTGCAAATTTATGGATAGCTATTTGGCTTTTACCTTGCCAGCGGTGCTTCCTAAACTCTGTGACAGTCCTCATGCCATTAGAAATTTTACCGGATGTTTGATACTCATATCCTCAGCTTATGGATGTTTCAAGAATTGGTTCACTTGGTATGACTGAACGAGCTAAGGACATGTACTGCCTTTGGGGAGAGAGGTTGTAGAATAAAAAGATTGATGAGTGATCCCTTTAGAGCACAGAGACTTATTGAAAGACATCCATTTCCTTGCTTTCACACCATGCAACAGCGTTTTTTATCCTCCTGAGTCTCATAGACTTGATACGACTGGTCAGTGAGCTGATCAGCCGTGTCTTTGGATGCTGGAGAGAGAGAGAGAGAGGGGGAAAGGAACCGTGAGTTCATGATTTTGCTGATGTTGAAATAGGTGGGCATGAGGACCATGGATTGAGTTCTGCATGTGATACTCAGGGCTTGACAAAAGTTAGTCTTTCTGAGGAGAAATCCGTCACTACTTTGGCTTTGCTGTTACACTATTTAAATCCTGTGTTCTTTAACACTGTTCAGTTGATTCAGTGAGATAATAAACACAAGGGCCTGTGTTATATTTAAATCCAGAAATGAGAGAAAATGTGAACGTTGTTACTACAACTCCACAATTAGAGGAAACATCTGGTATTCTCTGGAGTATGAGATGATTTCCCTCACCATTTCAGCCACTGTGTAGATTTGTTTGCAAGTTAACAGTTTATGCTGTGCTAAATGCCATCAATTGAGTTGCAAAAAGCAAAGGAAAAATTCACATTTCTATAATTATATTCTGGTTTATAATTGTATTTACCTCTTGTACCCCAATTGAGCATTTCAGTAGTAAGTATGTTTTTTTTTTACACAATTGCATACCCCAAAGAGATTAAAGGAATATTGTGAAAGACAGATAGGAAAGCAAAATCAGTCTCTGTGTGTTCATTCAGTATTGATGGTGATGAAATCCAATGAGATTTACTCAGTCTTGGGCCACAGTGTTGGTAAAAGTGACTGTTTGTGTTTGAATTTGGCTAAATTGAATACTGAAAATGGTACTTTTCTACATTTAAACAGAAATATGCCTCACAGGTATGGATACAAGAAACCTGTTGCTTAAATTTAAATTCTTCTCTTTAAACATTTCTATATCCCTAAAAACACCAACCAAACAACTCTTGAAGAGTTTCAGTGTCCAGGATGTCATTTTGACTTACTGAAGTATATTGAATACACGCAATTAAAATTCTGTTTAAGACTGTGTGAACTCCTAGCACAGGGATAAATCATGGGCATATTTCATCTGGAAAGCTTAATGTAAAGTTGAGATGGGTTATTCAGACAAAGAACTCAGAACGAATGATTAAGATGAGCTACGGCTAAAAGAAGTTTTCCTGCAAACTAACCCTATCTCCTTGATAAACTACAGATTATTTTAGTCACAATAACCTAATTTTAATAAATTCAGAAGGTGTAAAACATTCTGAAAAAAAAATCGAGTTCTGTATTCATTCATGAAGTCATAATTTTCTGTAATAAGCTGTCTTTGTGTGGAAGTAATTAATAAAGCTGAGGTTTAGATACTGCTTTGATGCTTTCTGTACACTCAGCCTGGGTAGATCTGCACTTCTACTTGTGATTCTGCAGTGCTTTGATCACATCATGAACTCCACTTATGCACTGTGGTCAGTTGCCAGGTGACCTGTAGGTCTTTCTGAACACACATCAGCATATTTTTGTGCCAGATCACAAACTGAATAATCCAGTGCCTCTGTCATTCTTGTCACTTTATTTGTATTTATTGTGACTAGCTTTTGCACACTGTAAACAACACCAGTGGAGCTGCCTGTGCTGTTACACAGAAGAAGGGTTGCTATAAAAATGACTAGAAGATGATTTGTGACTGGAGAATGAATATTACTCATTCCCAGTGAAATGTAGCAAGCAGATGGACAGAACATCCTGCTGATAATGTCCATGTGAAAGATATACCAAGAGATGAGAGCTAGAAATTAGAAGAGTACTTTGAAAGGTTATTTTATTATATATATATTATTTAGAAGTTATACATTTTCTGGAAATTGAGGGAGCTAAGAATTCTGGCTTTTCCTTCCCTCTATTAGAACAGGCCACTGCCACTGTGTCCTGTTCTGTTCTCAGCTTGTATTCCTGATGGGGGCCAGCAGCTGGGACTGGATTCACTTGGTGAAATGTATGTGTTTATTACCACTTGGGATGCTGTAGAGCATCTGGCTGCTCATGCAGTAAGGTGTGAGTCTTGCCCAGATTACTTTTTTTTACCATCAGATGTGTGTGGGAGTTTTGGACATACTAGAGTAGATAATAGTAGGTGGCTGTAATTAAGAATGTGAATTGAATTCCTCTTCCGTGTTTCCTGGTGGATTGTATTGATGTGTGGGCATTAGATAAAATTTCTTATTGTATTGCAGATTTGTATCAGTTTGAAATTGTCTTGTTGATGCACTTAAACTCTAATCAATCTATGGTTTATTTCCTGTTACAATGGTGAAAAAGCTAGCCTGCCTTGTATTTGTTAATCGTTTTCTTTGAGATTGCTCCATTTCAATGGGAATAAGAAATTTTAAAGTTGTATAATTATTTACTATTTATTTACTGCTGTCTAATTATAAGGGAGACGTATAGATTTTCCTTTCTCTTCAATCAAAAGGAACATAGGTCCTTGTCTGTTAAACGTGTATGTAGGAAGTGTAGCATTTTCAGCTGTGGTCTCCTCAGATTCCAGTTGGAGATTTTACAATGTATGCAAATGCGTGCTTCTGTGTGTAAATTTTTCCATTCAGATTTCAGTTTTTGGTATGTGCTGTGGTGGTACATATTTATGTTCACATCCATGTTTTTGTTATTCACTCATGAAAATTAAAATCAGGTTGTTTGTCCAGAAAGACAAGTATATTTAGAATCTTAAAAGAGGTCAGGAAACTTGAAATTATGATAATTTCCATTGCAACCAGGTTGATGTCCAGAGTCCAGATGCTAGGAAATCAGGCAGAGTGAAAATGATCTCTTTGAGAGAAAAATTAAAGATTTTATAAGCCAAGCCTTCTAATGGATAATTAATGAGGGGAGGGAAGGAAAGAAGGCTCTCTTAACATCCTGCTTGTTTAAGCATTTATGTTGCTTTAAACACTTGAGTAATATGTGAGACTTAAATGTATTTAAATTAAATGTAGACAGTGTTCAGTTGTTTGTGCACCAGTTTGGAGGTATTTCTGTTTGTTTTGTGGCTTTTTTGTGTTTTTTTGTTTGTTTGTTTTTTGTTGTTTGGGTTTTTTTTCTCAACACTGAGATAGTTAAGTTCTAACACAATATGAATAAGTTAACAATTAACCGTTGTAATAGGTTCATGAGTACTCTTTAGTTGGCAAACTGCAACATTGCATAAAAGACCATTTTTACGTTTGCAATCTGGGGGGGGGAGGAAAGGATGGATTATTTGTTTCTATTAAAAAAATAGCTTGAAAGCTAAAACATCTTTCACATATAAGCTGCCAAAATTCAGCCTGAAGTTTATTCTTGTCTGAAATCCCCTTGAAATAAAACTGGGTGTGTTTTGCTGGAGTAATCCCATATAAATGCAGTGCTGCCAGGAGCACTGCAGTAATGACTGTTATGTCTTTGAAGGCACTCAGAAGCTTCCGTTCAAAGACGCTCTTAAATAATTAATTCTTTCTTTTCTTTTTTCAATTTACATGGAATGTGTAATGACATCCCCCAAGTACCAGATTTCCTTCCTTCCCTTCTTTTCTTTCTCATGAAAGCCATAAATAGAGTATTTTAATTAAGACCCTTCTTGCTAACTTGGGTAGTAAAGAAAGGTGATGAAAGACCAGGTCCAGATAGTTCTTTGTTGATACCCTTAGTTACCTTTTCTTAACACAGAAGTGACAGCTTGAAAAACCTGGGTATGTCTGAGATGATCCTAGAAGCCCGGGTTCCCCTCTGCAAATAAAGGGAGGCAGTTTTATCCACTTCAGTATGAGCCCTCTGGCTTCTAACAGTTCACTCCCCGACCATTTATGTGGTCCATTTGCAAGACAGCTGCCTAGGTGGCTGTGTGTGAGTTTAATTTTCCTTTTTTTCCATTTGTTTGTTTGACAGATACCGAGCGTCTCTATTCAGTAGTGTTCGAAGAGATCTGTGGGCGTTTTGGAAAATCCTATACCTGGGATGTGAAATCCTTGGTTATGGGTAAAAAAGCCCTAGAAGCAGCAGAAATTATTCGAGATGTTCTAGATCTTCCAATAACCAAAGAAGAGTTACTAGATGAAAGTCAAATCAAGCAGGAGAAGCTATTCTGTAGTGCTTCATTGATGCCAGGTATGTTTCTTTTCAATATTCACAAATTCTTTATGAAATTATTTAAATGCTAATCAAGGCGGAAGTTTGTAATCTGTCTCCTACAAAATAGTTTCTCTTACAGATTCTGTTTCATTGCTTTCGTTTTAGCAAGTCTTACTCAAATCCACCTGTTATTTGCCAGTCTAAAGAGATATTTTACCTGTCAAGGAGTACAGAAAACTTTTTTCCCATTAACTTGGAGAAAAGCTTTTTTTCTAGGTGTTCTAAGAGGAAAAAAAAGGACTAGGTACATGTGGGTGAATTCGGCTTTGTAAACCAGACATTCTTTATAATTGTTGTTGGCAGGTTTCCCTGACTATGAGCATAGCCTGATTTTGTTACGCACAGATACATTTGCTGCACGTTTAAAAGTATGTGAGCCCATGGGTTCTTTCAGTTGGGATTAATCTGGCTTAACCTGAACACTGAAGCTCAAGTAACAGTGTCTGAGTGTGTAACTGGAGAGGGAGGGTTCCTCAGGTTATCCTAAGGCAGGAGAATTTCCTTGCCTTTTACCAGTGAGAGAGCAGAATGCCCAAATGAGTAGCTTGAGCCACATACCTCAACATAAGCAAGAGGGTGAATCTTACCTGTAGTGTGAATGGATACTTTTATATTCAATTACATTTAGATCTGAAATGTTTAGAGAGAAATCCTCAACCATACAAGATTAGCAATACCTAAACCTAGGATTGCAGGTAACATTATGTACAGTGTTAAACTTTCTGGAGCAAATATCAATAATTTATGAAGGAAAAAAAAAAGGAGGAGATGGAGAGGAATAATAAAAAAGTATTAAAAGTGAAATAACTGCGTGTCACTGTATGAGTTTGACTGTTTTCATTTTTTCTCTTTGAACGTGTGCTCATTTGTTCTGACAATTTCTACAGTGCATTAACGTTTTAATTTTTCGATGCTTTTTTATACCTAGTTTCATAATGCATTAGGAGGATGAAAGTTAAAAATATGTGATATGTTAGGAATAAATAACAAGCAGCAAAAATAAAAGGTGTCATTTTTTTTTAACGGCTTAAAAAACTTGAGTATTTTGTGCAGGCAACTTAGTTATCTCTTTAATGTCTTTTGTGTGCAAAATTTTTCAAATTGCATCTCCCTCAATCTTAGTTCCCCATAAAACTGTAAGTTTTAAGGCTAGTTAAACTGTCCAAAACAATGAGAAATATGGATTGATGTGTTTTTCATTTTTCATGTCAAACTTCTGGGACTAGATTTTCAACTATATCTTTTGCAAGCCAAACAAAAAAAACTTAGTCTGGGCTTAGAAAATGCCAGATGGACAGACTGGGTGAAATGGTAGGAGGCACAAAGAGTTGCTGTAATGAAACAACACAGGTAGTAGACCCTATTAAGTGGGTATTCTGTGCCAGCTGAAGATTGTGATAAAGTGGCTGAGCTGGCTTAAACGGAGTTAGAGAGGTGATGGAACAGATTAGCTGAAGGAAACATGAGGTTTTATGCTGTTCCTGACTTCATAAAGTGAATACTGGGCTTGCTGAAGCTGGGCAATTATGGATGAAAACAGCAAATTCTTACTGTGAAAAGCAAGTAAATATTTTCATCATCCCCAGAATTTTTCAACTGATTATCTTTTCAGTTCAACTAAATAGACGTGGTAACTTTCTTCAGGGTATTTTCTAAAGCAGAATTGATGTGAACTAACATACTTTATGCTCACTGGCCATTGTGGAGAGCAGAGGCATCCTTGGTTACTAAAGTGATATGATCTGTCCTTTACTTGGAGGCAGCATATGAGATACAAACTAAATTGGCATGAATTTTGAGAGACCAGGTTGATGTCAGTTAATAAGCTAGAGGGAAATGGCTCCAGCTACTTACTATCTAGGTTTTTTAAGGACTGTTCTCCAATCAACCAGGTTTTTAAATCTGATATTTTCTTCTGCCCTTTTGTATCTTCTGAGGGTGTTTATTCATGTAATCCTTGTGGATTTGTCCTACAGTCTCTTAATGTTCTGTAATTAAACATGGGCTTCTTGCATCTGTTGTGTAAGATACAAGACTGTGATGACATTTTGAGTTTACACTGTTCTCTGACTAAACTGGTCTTTCAGATGGTTACAGGTAAATGCAGGAAAGTGAAAGTTAATTGTCATATTAATGGCATAAGATGACTGAAGTGCTGTGTTTCTGGCCATCTTTTGACAGTTAATATTCAGGTGAGGTTCAATTTTTTTTTAATCAATTTCTAATGTTTGTCCAAAAAATAAGATTAAAATTTGGTTTGGTGGAGAACAGTGCTAAAAAATGTCCAGTGATGTTGGAAAAAGTGACTCAAGCAAAGCAGCACTTGTTTCTGGATGTAGAATGAGCTATGCACATAGTTTTGCAAAATATGATAGGTCTATTAATTCCCAAATCAAGTAATTGACAGGTATGTTGATGATGGTTAAAGACTGTGGGGAAGCTGTATGAAGGTTCAGTTGACAAAACAGTTCTTTGTCTGACAGGTTAGAAACCTGTCCTGGTTTCAGCTGGGATAGAGTTCATTTTTTTCTTAGTATCAAGTACAGTGCTGTGTTTTGGATTTAGTACAAGAATAAAGTTGATAACTCACTGATGTTTAAGAAACACTTGCCCCAAGTCAAGAATTTTTCAGTTTCCCATGCTCTGCCAGTGACCAGGTGACCAAGAGGAGGGAGCATGGCTTATCTGAACTGGACAAAGGGTTATTCCATACCATAGTACATCATGTCCAGGGTATAAACTGGGGTTGTTATCTGGGAGAGGGAGCAGTTGTGGCTTTGGGATGGACTGGGCATCGGTTAACAGATGGTGAACAATTGCACTGTGCATCACTTTTCTTTCTTAGGCTTTTTCTCTCTCTCCCCCTTTCCCTTTCATTTTACAATTAGTAGTATTAATATTATCATTATTATATTTTACTTTGTTTTGATTATTAATCTGTTCTTATCTCAGCCTACAAGTTACTTTTTTTCCTGATTCTTCTCATCCACCAGGGAGGACACACGCACTGAGTGAGCAGCTGTGTGGTACTTAGTTGCCAGCTGGGCTTAAAGCATGACACAGGCTGTATTACAGCCATACCACTTAATGTGCAACACTTCTGAGGCATGACTGACTGAAGACAGAATTTTGGCTATTTCAATATGGCTCAACTGACAGACAAAACCTCAACACATCAGGCTGTGGTCAAAATACAAATTTCATCTAAGAAGAGTCTATATCCATTTCTAATATGGAATTTTGTGGTAACCATTTGAGAGTTTTTCACAGTTAGATTTATTTTTGGTTTTGAAAGAATCTTAAGAATTTGCAGTTTTGATTCAGTGGAGCAAGAAATTAATCCAAGACAACACTGACAACAGGACAGGCCTGTTATTCTTTCACAGTAGTCTCTGGTTTTTGGCTCATCATCATTATCACAAAGCACAGATTCTTAATGATTGTGTGACTGTGTATACCTTTCAGACATTTTCCATTCCTGGGTTGTTTTTAGAGTAACTGGGATTTAGTTGTTGCAGCTCATGTTCAGCCAGTGCAGAATGTGATGTGCAAGCTATTTTCCAGTTCAAGTACAGTTGACTGTTTCTTGCAGCCATGAGGAGGTAATTTCATACCTCAATTTTAGTACCAAATGAAGCCAGTCAGAAAGCATAAAAAGAGAAGAAAGGAAAACAGTTTGAATTTCATTGGCAACTCCAGTCTATTTCTTTTTTCAGCAGTTCCATTCAACCAGCAGTCTAGTGAGCTTAACTATAGCTTCCTTGATTCATGTTGTGCCCTTAACAGGTAAACAGACTTCCTACCATGCTATCTTTTCTTTTCCTTGCTGTTATTGTTTTAGTGCTAGGAAACTCTAGTGAGTCCATGCTGGGCTCAGTGAGCCTGTAACCCCTAGAGATCAGTCCATTAGCTGCAAACTCAGAATGATGCTTTCTGTTTGGCTGATTTCAAAGATTTGGCCTTTACAACAAGTCCTGAAGGATTACAACCCAAACATGCTTTTATCAGGAAATCAGCAACACAGCTGATGCAGGTCCTAAATGATGTAAAATTTGGTACTTATATTTCTTCTATGTCATTCATGTGTCAGTATGTCCAGACTAAAATGATAGTAATGATTCAGTGAATAGGGAGTTTCTGTCTCCAGAAGGATCTCTGGTATTTTTTAGAGGGCAATAAGATGAGAAGTCAAAATTTTTTATTGATAGTCAATTACCTTCCAAAGTGGGGAATAGGTTAGTAGTTTTCACCTCCAGTTTGTAGCTGAGGGAAAGGATAACATACCACTGCAGACAGCATTTTTAAACAGTGTATCATAACAAAAAAAAAAGAAAGTAGGTTGATCTGAGAGTTACGTTTCCATTGTACGTGAGATTTCAGAATAGAATAGAGCAAAACAGAACAGGACTATTTCAGTTTGAAGGGACCTACAACTATCATCTAGTCCAACTGCCTGACCAATTCAGAGCCGACCAAGCTAAAGCATTCATGACAATTAAACCAGGGAGTGGATAGTCCCACCTCTGTCACACTGTCACCTTCACAGCAGCAATCCTGACTTCACCTGAGGATTGCGAGAGAGTGTGAGATAATGAACAGCACTCTGTTGTTGCTGGTGTTGTAGCACACCAGACTGCAACATAAAAAAATAAAAAATATTTTTTAATCATTTTATTACTTAAGTTAGCAGACAGCAGCTTCTTTTTATGAGTGAAATCTTTTTGTGTTTTGTTGAGTGCTTTATGTGTTCAGATGCTGCTGAGGTTTTTGCCATAGAATTGCTTTTATGAACTTAAAAGATGATCAAGAAATTGGCTAGAAATCTAATCAACCTGCAAAGCGCTGAGTGATAATGTTAACTTTTTTTTGATTAAAGAATGTGATGAAAACTTGAAAAAATTAGTTTGGTATCTTATCACATTCAATGTAGGAACTGTACATGATCATGAAAAAAAGGAGCAGTCTTTTAATACAGAAGCTATTTTTATTCTTAAGATTTTCATTTGTGCATATGGACATAAGTTGCCATGAAGCATTTTCCCAGTATATGACGGAGAATCACTTTCTTGTCTTTTTTGAAAAACGTTCTTACACACCACTGGAACATATTCATAGAAAAAAGGTTTGGTTAGAGACATATTAGAAAAGAATAGAAGAGCTTTATAGTATCTCCTTGTTTGTCTGGAAACATTTCAAAAGAAATAGATCTGAATGTGGAGATAGGGAAGTAAGTTAAGAACAGTGTTCTGTTCAGTGATAGACAAATATAAGAAAAGGGATGGTACAAAAATTTGAAATTATATGAGGTAAAATATAGCAAAAATGTTTGTGTTGTTCACTGTTCTGAAGTATTCTGCGTGACACAGAGGCCATGTTTGTATAAAGCTAAAAGGAAAATAAAAATTCCCTTTGTTTTTCATCAATTTGAGCTAGCTTTGAGGAGTTTTGTCTTGTTAATTTTCACTTCATAATGAGTAATGCCATTTGATTAAAAAATGCGGTAACTTTAAAAAAAGCAGGTAGCTAACAGTGTTGTAGTAGCATGTAAGTAATTAGATAGGAACTCTCATTAGATTGTTTTAGTGTAGCATTATTTGATTTCCTGAACTCATATTGGTTTCCTGAAGTCTTGCTGTACATGTTTGTAGTAGCCAATGAGAAGGAAAAAAGCGAGTTAGCCCAAGGGTTTTGTCATTCAGTATAAGTCGTATTTTTAGTTTGTCAGTTGATCCAATGTATTAGTCACCATGATTTCAACTGATCTAAAAAGTGCAAACACCACATTTGGAATCAAATGGAGGAATAATACTTCCTTTTTTAAAAAAAAATATATATTTTTCTATGTGATTTCCTGCAATTTTCAGAACAAAAAGCTGATCTCTTTTTTTTTTTTAATGCCTCTGTGGTCTCAGAAGAAATAACTCCTTCCTGTTGGTTTAATTTGTTTTCTTTTTCTATTCCCAAAGTTGATAACTTCATTGACATTTGTGATTAATTGGGTGTTAAAGATGCTGACATTTAAAGTTGATCCTTCTTCTTTGCAGCTACTGTAACAAAATTGAGCTTACAGTTCTTTTCACCTATTTTTCTTTCCAATAGTTACCAGCATTGAACTATTGCATTTAGCATATATTGAGGTTCTGTGTCTGTTCTAAAACTTCATATTTAAAGACACAGCATAAAGAAACAGTATTTATCATTTTGGTTATCTGAAAAGAAGAGTACATTTGGAAATAAAGCATAGCAATGTGGGGTACTCCGGATTTTTTTATAATTACTTGAGGAATTCATATACTGCATAAGATAGTTATTGCCTGTGTGCCACATTAGGAGTGTATCCTTATGCTGGAAGAATAGAGATCCTTATTTCTTTTGATCTTTATTTTTTGTTCTTGCTGTATGTGCCTAAGCTTTCCTGCGGAAGGTTGAAAGGTGGTCCCACAAAGTCTAACAGAGGGGTCCCTCTGTGATGGATGGGCTCTGATGTAGCAACAAATAAGTTAGAAGTTGTCAAGATCGTGGGAATTTTTAGCATACTTCTTCATTGTCTTTGAGATCTTACTTGGCTGGTTTGATTGTCATTTGATTGAAAAATCTTTGTAGCTACAGAGAGTATAATAACACGGCATATACCAGGAGAAGTTTCTTACAGATCTTTAAAGCAGTTCCTCAATCCCCCTTCTGTTGATATTTTCGCACTATAAAAATATAGAGGAAGATATTATCTTCCTAATAAAGAATTACGTGCTGAATTGGTACAATAATTGTGTCAGTAATTTGATGTGGTAGCTAAGTGTCTAGAGCTGGTGGTAGTTGATGCAAACAAAAATGGATTTTCTTGATCTATAGCTTTTACAAAGAGGAAACAAACCTGGAATGAATATTTTTCATCTGTTTTGAGTTTGTCAAGTTATGCTAACTACTCTTCCAAATGCAGTATAATTTTTTCCGTGCAGCTAATTTGCCTCTTGCTTTTTTTCTAATATCTTGCTCTATTTACACAGATACAAATAATCATTTTTTAAATGGCATATTTTTATTTAAGTGCATTTTCTGAATAATGTAAATATTTGCTTTCTGGAGGTATTAAGGACAACTGCATTTTAGCTCCCTTGTTGTGAGGGAAGCCAAAAGGAGAAAAGAAACACACACCCACACACATTTACACACTAAAATCAGGATGTACTGGGGGAATATAAGAGAGAACCCTGAAGAAATAACCTTCCTGCAATGGTGCTTTTCTGTGGCTGGATACCTCCAATAGAAATATAGAATAAACATATCCTGTGAGAGATGAACTGAAGCTGTGATGCAGTGGGACTGAAGAAAATTAGCTATTTGAAAAGAGCACAACTTTAGAGAAAACTAACTATATCATAGCAAGGGCGTAGGAGATAGGAAAAGTCTTCTGCTTAATCTTTGGACTTCTTTATATTGCTCTACACGTGACATGCTAGCCTTGCTAAATGTTGCAGCTTATTTAGAATAAGTTCCTTAGAATGAAGGCATTTTATTCTAAAGAAGAGAAGCTTAGGTTACTGCTTTACATTAAGGCATCTTAGTATTTCATTAATTTAATATAGCCTTACTACATATTTCAGAATGAAGACTTAAACTATCTGGAATAAAAAGTTAGCTTGTATTTAACATCATATTTTGGTGAGAGGACATAATAGCATCATTTGGGGACAATGCACTTGCTTAGTCATAACCATTTAAGGAGGTATAGGAACACTTTCAAATGGATGATGCATTGCAATTACAGGAGGAATAACACTGGTTATTTCTGTCCAACTTGAAATCTAACATCACGGAACTGCATGTATTTAAAGTCATTAAATATGAACATGGAGCTGGAAATGTCAGTTTCTAATTGTTTGATTAGATTCTGGAGAACATAGGAGAAATCTGCAGAGAGCCATATAGGCAAGTCCTAGTTCCAGATAGGTGGATCAGTTAATGCACCTCTTTACTAATCTACACACTTTATTATCAATAGTCCTTACAACTTCTCCAAGTTGGCCATATGACTATACTTGGGAAAAATGTATGGCAGATTAGGTGGTTGTTTATAGAATTGAAAGGCTAAATTGCATGGGAAATGCAAATCAGGGATGCTAGTGTGGCAAAGGAAAGAACTAAAAGGACATGAGTAGGGATGGTTGGAGGGAGCAGGGACCATACATAACTATGGCAGTGAATCAGAAGGAAGGAAATAAGATTATTTTAGTATAACTAGACATGAAAAATATGATAAGAACCCATGAAGTTGGAAGAGGAAAACAGACAATTGTGCTCAACTTGTTTCAAAGAGCCAAAAGTCAACTGGAGTCTACTTGAATCTAAACTGCCTGAAATTAATATTCTGTGTCCAACACAGTGGGGATTAGTGCCAAGAAGCAGAGCTGAAATGATTTTACAGATATGGAGGGATTTTCTCTTGAGAGTTGATAAAGACCAGATATCCAACCTTGTTCTTCATTACATAATGCTGATTGTTTTTTCTGGGAGAGGTATTCAGCATTTAGAACACTGCAGAAAAGGAGCATTAGAAGAAATTTTCAAAGAAAACTCAAAACTTGCATGGAACAACGATGCGTGTTTCCCTCTTACACAGACTGCTGTGCTTTCAGCACATCACTGCATTAACCTTCCCTAGAAGACTGGATCAGATTGAAGTTTCTAGCCATTAGGCTTGAGGTGTTCATTACTCTGGGTTCACAGCATCAATAGATAAAGCTCTGGTATTAACAACTGTGACTGACAGCTGCTCTCCTCTGTCTAGTGTTACTTGCTTTAATAATTGCAAAAGGAAGAAGCTGAGCTCCCTTAGGGTCTGGTTTGAACCAGTTGGATACTTGCTTCAGAAATTAAAACTATGCCATCCAGTGAGAAGAGTGTATTTTTTGATTCTTTTTTCAGGAGCATAACTATATCTGAAAGAAAATGTTCTCCCAAACTCTCAGAGTTTGAAATAATAAACTTACATAATGTGGGGACATTGCTTAATGAGTTTCTAATGGATGTCATCATGTAATGATGTTGAACTCATTTTTTGATATATTTTGAGAAAAGCATCATTTTGATAACAGAACAAGTATATATATACCTTGAGGAGTGTTCCTTGATTTTTGTCTGGAGAAGGAACATTTCAGATATGGCAAGAATTTTCTTTTACACTAACTAATTGAAATAGGTTATTTTTTTCAGTAAGACAGCATTGTTGAAATAGTGCTAAATACTTTGTAATTAGGTATAAACGTTAATACATATACCAACATATATGCATATATATAAAAACTGAAAAGTATATATTTGTCTTGCAGGGGTTGATAAGCTGATCCGTCATTTACACAAACACAACATACCCATGGCTGTTGCCACTGGCTCAGGTGAAGCCTCATTTCAGCGGAAAACAACCAGACACAAAGATTTTTTTGGTCTTTTTCATCATATTGTTCTGGGAGATGACCCTGAGGTGAAGTGTGGCAAGCCACACCCTGATCCGTTTCTTGTTTGTGCAAAGAGATTTCACCCTCCAGCGCCTCCAGAGAAGGTAAGAAGGAGAGGAGACAAATCCTATTTAGGAATATTCTCTTTGGGCTATATTTGGATTTTTTTTTTAATGTGACAAACGCTTAGATTAAATTTAATATAAACATTATAAAAATCAACAACTTCTGTTTTCAAAGGTGTTTGTGGTGTTGACGGAAGAGATTTCCCACACTACATTTAGTGTTTGTAATGCAGATTGCTCTGATTTACTACCCAGTAACATGCAGTAATAGAAAAGTGTAACAATTTTCTGCTATATAAATAAATCTGCAATCTTAACTTCACTATTCAGTTTGGAAACAGTTGTTTAAACATAGTTCAGTTTATTTTTCATACATTCATAGCTGATAGTGTCGAAACATTAAAGATGTGAAGAGGCCATATATTTTTCCTAAGCCACGTCTTTTCACTTATAGTCTAAATCTCTGAGATCATAGTTTTTGTTTCCAATTTTAAAACATCAGTTTGAGCAATCTTTCTCAAAGAGTTAGGTGTGTTTAGTTTTTCCCTCTTATATATAACTTTCCAAACTTTATTCTGAAATAGAAATCTGCAGGGAAAATATTTGAAAGATAAACTGAGAGTTGTTGAAATAATGTCTTCTCTTTTGTTTTAAATTAAATTCCCTTTATCCTTAGAATATTTTTCTCTCTTTATCCCGAATGGAACATAAGTTATGAATTTCCAGAGTTTCATTACTGCAGAAAAATGCATTACCTACTAATTTTAAGGAACAGGTTTAGGTAGGTTAGACTGTAATTACTGTTCTCTCAGCAAGATTATTGAGGAAAAAATGGCTACACAAATACATATGGAATGATTAAGTGATTCCTCAGCCTTTCATACTTCAAATTCTCAGCCAGAGTCTAAATGGTATATTCATTGTCTGAGAATACAAAGTGAAATAAGTTTGATGCGGTGTGGTTTACTGTTGAACAGTGTTAATCAAACTGGGTTTGGGGTTTGTTTTGAGTGGGTTTTTTTTCCTGTTGCAAGTTCTCTTGATATTCTGTGTATGTGCATCAACTTTGTTTGTGAGCTTGCATGTTCAGAAAAGATACACCAAATGTACATAAACATGTTCATGCTCATGGCATTGTGGGGACATGGTAGATACTTGTGTGAGTAGGCCTTGTACATATGGCTTGTTCCAAATGTTGGAATCTGAGCAGCAAGGCTGTAAATCACACCTTAGAGTCAAAGAGTTATCAATTTTGAACATGTTAATATTCAGTTCAGAGCAAATATTGGGAAGTAGCATAAGGTTTTGGAGACACGAAGAGAGGAGTCGAACACAAGCTTAAACCACAGCTTAATATTTTTTTGTATAAAAATATTCTTCCCTGCTTAACTGTATGTGTAGCGAACAAAAAATCATTGTTCCTGCAATGTTGTATGGTATGGTTTTTTTGGGAAACAGGGTGAGGTGCATAATGAGTGCTTTTTAATTGGATGGAAATATAACTATAAGCTGTTCTGTAATTCTGAAAATAAAAGAGCAGAAAGTATTGATAATTTATATAAAGCTGGGTCATAACTTTTTTTGTATCTCAAGAACTAAAAAAACTCAGTGTTATCTGTGTTAATGGCAAATGAAACTAAAATTTCACGTGAGGAGCATAAGGACAGCTTTCCCAAAACCCTTAGTTTATTTGGCTCTATTTCAGAAAATTCACAAGGTGGTAATAATTAAAAAGGACAAAACCATTAAAAAACAGCCCAAAAGCGACCAAAAAAAAAAAAAGCCAGTGACACTGTTGTAGATAATTTTTTGTTCCCTTAGTTCTGTTAGCAGTGAAAAAATATTTAAAGATAATAGTAGCATGTATATTACACTTAATATTTTTTAAACTATTTTAAAGGTATGTTGGACAAAATTACAGGTTGTGTTTTTAATTGGGTTTGTATTTTTAATTTTGTTAACCTTTTTTTGAAGAAGAACATAAATGTTTGAATCTGTGTTTTTCCTCTATATGAAGTTTACAGCATCAACATTCCCTTAGCACAGATTAAATTCAACTGAACTTTTGTTGTATCTACAAAAATCACAAATGTCGAAGTGTGGGAATTTAGCACAAGCACAGAACTCTCCAGGGGAAGAAAAGTATTTAAAGTGATATGTAAATGGATATGATATCTGCTTCAGTGTCATTGAAGGATTGTCATAATTGTCCATCTGGGAATTTCTTAAATGCTGACCTTTTGGTTTGCAGTCTTTGGTTAACTAGGAACTTAATATGCGTAATGATGAAACCACAGCACAGGAATTTCAAACGAGATACACCCTGCAAATTCAGCCTAGGTCTTGCTATCTTGTGATACATGAAGCATCATATGAACTTCCAAAACTAGCAACAATGCACTGTAATTAATTAAATCAGTCAGGTAATCAAAATGTGATCTGGAGATTAAATACTAGGAAACTTACATTTTTCTAACATTTAAATTTAAAAACATACTCAAATTTCTGCTCTCAAATGCACAGATGCAACTTGTATGAAAACCATCTGGAGCTGTACATATGTAGAAACAATGTGTTCTTGAATATTATAGAAATTTCAGGCCAGAATGTTCAAAACAGTGTGATTTTTTTCATACATTTTATTTAGACAATTAAATAATACTTTTCATAGTATTAATTCTGTTTGGATTTTGGTGAGGAAATACTTAAGCAGACTGGACATGAGTAAGTCCGGGGCCCCTGATGGCATACACCCTCTAGTGCTGAGGGAGCTAGCAGATGTCATTGCAAGACCACTTTACACTCGTTGATCAATCATGGCCACTGGGAGAAGTGCTCAAAGTCTGGAGAAAGCAAATGTCACTCCCGTCATCAAGCCAGGGAACTACAGGCTGCTCAACCTCACCTCAGTCCCTGGAGAATGGTGATGGAACAACTAATCCTGAAAACCATTTCCAGGCACAGGAAGGACAAGCAAACCATCAGGAGCAGTCAGCATGGCTACACCAAGGGAAAGTCATGCTTTGCAAACTAGATTAACTCCTTTGATGAAGTCACTGGCCTGGTGGACAAGGTGACAAGCAGTGGCTGTTGTCTCCCTGTACTACAGTAGTGCCTGAGACACTCTCACCCACACGATCCTTGTAGAGAAGCTGTGGATTAACAGACAGTGACATGGTTTGAAAACTGGCTGAATGGCCAGGCACAGAGGGTTGTGATCAGTGGCACAAGTCTAGCTGGGTGCCAGTGAGTAGTGGTCAGTACTGGGTACAGTCCTGTTTAACATCTTTAGTGACATCGTTGGAATGAAGAGAAGAGAATGCTCAAGGGGTCTTATTAATGTGTAGGAACACATGAAAGGAGATGGTAAAGAAGAAGGAGCCGGGCTCTTTTCAGTGGTGCTCAGTGACAAAATCAGAGGCAGTGGGCACAGACATACACAAGAGACTGAGCACAGGAAAACACTTTTTTTTATTATGAGGCTGGCCAAGCACTTGCAGAGGTTGCCTAGAGGGGTTGTGGAGTCTCCATCCTTGGAGATACTCAGAATTTGTCTGGGCACAGTCCATAGACTAGATGAGCTCTGGAGGTCCTTTCCAATCTCATTTATCCCATGATAAATAAAAAGTACTTTTGCTGAACAATATTTTTCTGTTCCACTTTAATTTATAGGGCTCACATTATCAAAAATCATGATTTTGAAATGTATAAGTACTAGAATATTAATTTTTGCTTTAAAAGAGTTCATACTAACCTGGCCATTTGTGTGTATTTTTATATATATATATATATAAAAATAAAAATTTTCAATGCCATCTTGAAGTTTTATTTCATAATAACAAAAATGATATGCTAATAAATTTAATTTAAATATGGCTCTACCTCAGAGGGCTTCAGACATTCCCGTGCCAACATTTATACATATTTCCAATACACTTCTGTCATCAAAACCACACAGATTAATTATCTTCCAATTTAAGGATGTTGCCAGCTATGGCCTTTCTTTCCAGTATTTTGGTTGATTTGCCTATAGCTTTTCTGTAAAATAAAGGACCTTACTAGTAGTTTAAAAGCAAATAAATCCATTTATATCCACTGTTTAAAAAGAGGAATAGATTGTAGTAATACAAATGGTCATAACTCTCTTACAAAGAATCAATCTGTTCTATTTTAAAAGTTCCAAGTGATGTAAATCATCACCTTAATTTAAAACACTATTTCTTTGCAGTTTCTTCCATTTCTAATTAATTAATTGATCCCATAGTTACAAATAATCTCTGTACCAAATCTAGTGAGAGCTCATTAAAATTTTTTCAGACTGATTAAATGGCATTAGGATTTATGAGTCTCAGTGGACTTTTTATGTCATGGAACAGAGAAGTTCAAAGAGAAATTTCTGTGACTTTTTTGCTACAGAAGAAGTAATGAAAGAGCAATAGATTCAGAATGGTGTGGCATTCAAATATTTTGTAATTTTATTCTATATTGTACAAATAAAACTGAGGATGAAGAAGGTTGATTTAGCACTTACTATGACCATTATTTGTGTGAGTTTTTTGTAAAAAGGATGCTAAAACCTCTTTTTTATTGTCCCTTTCTATTTTTTCCTTTTTCTCCACCTCCCCCCACCTTCAACTTCACCATTTTTGGTGTATACATGTAGTGTATATATTTTACTTACTATGGTTTTCAGATAAGCAGCTATTTTATTAGTGGTATTTCTCTTATTCCTTATATATACCTGGAGGTTTCATTTATTAGGAGTACTTTATGTAAAATACAGAAATTACAGTCATGAAGAGCCATTCTAAGTGGTGCACTGAGCTGTAAATTGGAATGCCTGCTGTTGAAATCATGTATTTTAGTCATCATAAATCTGTCATTTTCCATTTTGTAAATTAATTAAAATCTTTTATGAATGTTTGCAATTCACAGATTTGTTATTGTAGAAATAACAAAAGCATTAAATGCTAAAAATGCTAAAAAGCACATGGACATTTTTCGGCTTAGTTCAAATCCGCATCAGTGGCTGTTTCTTCAAGCTTGGCTCTAGTCTGTCCTTTGCATAGGCCTTTGTTACCAGCTTTTCCTGTTCATGGTATAAAGCATCCTGATTTACCCAAGTTCTACTGTCTTATGTCCTTGAACTTACAGTTCTTACTAGTTATTTTAGCATATTGCTAGATACTTGTTTTTTCCAGGTATAGCCTGCCATCGTAATGATCAGAGCGTACCTGACTTGAAGTGTTAGGCTGCGTTCAGGAGAACAGATGACAGAGCTTGTAGGCGATCACTGTTGTTCTCAGACACTGCGATCTGTACAAAGGCAGATACAGCACATGCCAGTGTCTGCTACTGCGTGAAGAGAGTGTTGCTCCACAACTCTTTCTGAATGATGGTGTGTTTTGGGGTAGAAAGCAGAATTTGGGCTTTCTTTTTGGAAGCCACTTACTGTTATGTCTGTACTGATGTAATTACAGTTCATCAATTAGTTCAAATTAGGCATTTGGTGGATTAGAGCCAATAAAGAACTTCTTGTGTTGTCTGATTTGTTGATGCCAACTCCAAATGTAGCCATATACTTAGTACACTGAATAAAAGTCTGGGATGTTTGAGTGTTTCTGGTGTGTGTGTTTCCTTGTTGGATAATTTCCTCACTGCTTGCAGAGAATGCCCCTTTGGAGTTCCCCATCTGCAAGGTTGTGCTCCCTCAGTGTTCCTGTTAGCCTTGCATCCTGTGATGTGCAGTGGCTGGAGAGAGCAAAGTCTCTCCCTTGGCAGAAGTATGTTGTGGTGGGGATGGTGCTCCCTGGGAGGTGATGGGACTGCTGACTTGTTAGTGCTACGAGAGATTGAAACCACTGCTCCAGAGTACACACAACATCCTGAAGTTTACAGCAAAAGCAGAGTTCACTCCCTTAATGAATTTAGATTAGGTAGATTTAAATTACATAGATTTTACTGTTATTGTACCTGGAGTGACTGGGAAGTGAATGAACTATGTCCCGTCATTTTTGTGTACCCAAATGAGTTTAGTTCTGCCTGCAAAACATGCAGTGAAGTGTTGAAAGTGGATAGCAATTGAAATCTGAAAGGGTGTATCTACTGGCTTGAGAACAGAATGTTTCCACTTCTCTTCCTTCTAACTAAGATGAGGTGCCAAGTTCAGTAGGAACCTCCCTTTTTCTGATTTTATAGCTTTTCCAAGAAATGAGTTTTTTGCTTTCATGTATTTATCCAAAGTTGCCCAATCTCAACAGCTTGTGTCTTTTTACCAGGATCTAAACATATCTTGCAGTTAGTCTTTTGTAAAGTGTAATTGGAAAAGTAGTTCCAGTGCATTTTAAAAATGCCAAGAAAAATTCTTCACAGAAAACATAACAGCAATATGGGAGTTCTGTTTTCTTTTTAAAGAATATCAGAAGAGAGCTTTGTCCTTGTCTTGTCCACTTTGCAGAATTCTTCCTCAAAAAATTGGGGAAAACATCTTTTTGAGCACTTTTCAACCTGAGAAATTCAGTCTTCCAGTCTTTGTGTTTCCTTGGGAATTTGTTCTTGTCACCGCACAACACATCAGCTGTTTGCTCAGGAAGGTTCTTGACTAGAACTTTTTCCTGAATTCATAAAACCTTTACTTTTCTTCCTCTGCAGTGTGACTGAAGACTTATTTCTAGATGTGTTTTGAGTATTTAGTATATGTTGCTGGCCTAGTTCTTGAATTCCTGCTACTATGGGGCACTGCAAAATAATAAACAGCATAACTTTTTCTTGTGGGTTTCCACCCCTGCTGGAGAAGCTATTGATTTCCGACAGACACTGGAAAAATTTGAAGGAATAAATTATTAATAGGTCATACTTTTAAATTATGTATTAAGCAATTTAAAGTAAGTGGGTGTAGAACAATGTGTGTTTATGTGTTAAGACCTCCATTTTGAAATACTGCTGGAAGCTTTACACCTTGGGATGCAAAGAGCTCAGCACTCTAGTGGAATGTACTTTCAATGTGATATCCTGCCGAATAGTCTGTTGGCTCAATCCTGCACCTCCCTCAGCTTCTGCACACTCTAAGCATGTAGCCCTTACCTGTGTCACCCAGGCTGGATGATGAGGTCTGTGATTATGAAGATTGCGTTCCAGCTTCATAAGCGTAACAGACATGGCTGTAGAGAAAAGATCATGCGATATTTCACCAAATCTCACAATCCAGGACTTCTGAAGATGTACTTGTCATGACCCACTGATAGAGGGTGTGACGTTGGTTACCAGACATGTGTCAGGGAACTTATGTTTATTATAACAGTCTTCTTAACTGCAGCAGCCAGCCCAATACTGAGACTCAAAATGTATTGTATAACATTCCCTTAAATTCTTATTTCCACAAAAAGTGTCAGCTATCAAGCCCTTGATTTTCTACAGTACACTTCACAGCTGACACAAAATACTCCTCAGAAGTTGCTGGCTCACAAGGCACAACACACAGCCGAAGGTGCTGGCTCACAAGTCACAAAGACCTCCACAAGCTCCCCCCTCCCACAGAAAACTTCAGTGCAGAGTATGGGGTAGAATAAGACAGCTATGCTTTGCCTGAGCAAACAAGGGAAAAAAAGAATATCACCTCAGATCCTGCACTGGTGCTGCCGTGTGGATGGTGCAAAGCTGGAGTTGCAAGACGAAGGAAACAAAACACAAAAAAAGGAGAGAGGAGAGGAGAAGGAGAAGGAGAAGGAGAAGGAGAAGGAGAAGGAGAAGGAGAAGGAGAAGGAGAAGGAGAAGGAGAAGGAGAAAAGAAGAGAAAGGAGAAGAGAGCCAGATAAAAGAAAAAAAGAGAGAGCGGGCCCAATTTGTTCCGTTTTATAGTTAAGGTGGTGCATGCCCTCTTATGTAAAGTAGACTTATTTGCATGCTTTGTTCAGGTGTGCACAGCCAGCCCTTCTCGAGGAAGTAAGCTGAGAGTGGGAACTGAGCAGTAGTCTCAAGGAGGAGCAGGAAGTTGGCTCAGAACAGCACTGCCCTACCTCCATGGGACTTTCTCCTTTGATCACCTCTCCTGCAGCAATACTCAGAATACTGGAGACAAAACATGCTTAGATTTGGTCCTCTACACTATCATACACAGGGATCTTTTCCATAAATCCGTAATAGGCCACTAGTTTATATTTACAAGATAATGAAAGGAATTAGATTGTTTATTTGTTTGTTTTCGGGAGTTTCTTCAATTATTCTCTCATCTCATATGGTTGATTTTCTTCCTTCCTTTCCTCCTGAGGCATGTGTGCTTGTGTGTTCACACATGCACACACCCACCCCCTCAACATACACCCCCCATGCTGGTAGTCTGTATTATATATTTGTGGAAGAAAAATTAGATGTTGGATGGCTTGAAAGTAATTTAGCTTTTAAGTGTTCCAGACGTTGCCCTTGTTACTGCAGTGCATGTTTATTTATGGATGTATTTGTCTTGCAGAGATGAAAAAAGTCATTGAAATTCTGTGCAAAAAGTAACCTGGTCAAGGCTTGCTTTCACTTAATGTATCTGATTGGAAGGGGAAAGAAGGATTATAATTGGTACTTAGTCTTTGGGGTACCCTACTTGGGGGGCGGAGAGGCAGGAATAATTTTTTTTTCCTTGCGTTTGTCTTGATAATGTATCAAGTAGCTGCTAAGGGACTTGATGAAATGTGATGCAGAATAATAAATTATGCTCTGCAGCCTTCTTTGCTTCTACGTGAGGTGAGTGTGTAAGCACAAAGAGAGTAGTACACCTCCAAATTCAGAAAGCATTATATTCAGATTAGGAGGTCACTGGAGATGTGTTGCTAATTGTTTTAGGGAACTCATTATGGGTATTATCACATATTAATTATGCATGGTAAGTAGGAAAAAGAGGGGGGAAATCCTTATTTTATGATAAATTGTTCACTGAGTTATCTTTTCTTTCTTTCAAGACCTTGAGCGTTTTCTTGGAGATGCCAAACAGCAGTCATTGAATAATTAGATTTTAATTAACAAGAATTTTCACAAAAATGTTTTTACTGTCTTTTGGGTTATAGCAAGTATGAATAAATCCTCTTTCAATAAGATCTAGTGCACTGATCCTCTCTGTATGTGAAGTTACCTTTGTAATCACCCCAGAGCTTGTTGTAACAATGCTTTTCAACAGTTTCAGGACAAAGAATGAAGACTGAAACAAGAAATTGCATTGTTGGTAGTAGTTTTTGGTTGCTTCTTTGTAAATTATTGTCATGAGGAGACCTCTGGAAACCTTTGAAAGACTAAAACTATATCTTGTTTTAATGCACTATGGCTAGGGCAGGGCAAGTTTATTTTTGTTTTGCGGGTTTTTTTCAGTTTTTTATTTGTTTAAATTACTTGGGTTTTTTTGAGGTGTGGTTGTAGGTAATTTTCAGAGACCTGGTATACGTGGTAGGGTTCTGCTTAGTCTGTTATGTGATAAAAGAATTTTTAAGAGTCTCTCTTTTTGGCATGGTTGCAGAAAACCTACATACAGAACCATCAATTAACACTGGCAGATTATTTATAAACTATCAGGGCAAAGCATTTTGCTCAGGCTGATTGCTGTGTCACAAAATAAATGGATTTACAAGACGATTACAAAGTGTACTCTATAAAGCAATGTTGGAGGGTTTTTTTTTAATTGTTGTTATTGTGGTAGGTGTTAGAAAAATAAAAGACCTTGTAGTACATACAAGAGCTGAAGACATAAAGACTTATCTGCTAGAAAAGGATGCTTAACATTTCCATTCCAGCATCTTTTTATCTTAGAATAATAGCATGATTCAAAGCCAAGAAGGAAATTATTCAAGTTAAGCTTCATTAAGACTGAAGTGATTCTGATTTAAAGTAGAATACAATTCCAAGCTGTGGTAGAAATGCTGCCCTCCTATTCCAGAAAAAAAAGCTTTTCATTTTTGTCTAACTGATACTGAATATAGGAATTGCTGTTCATGCTCAGATTCAGTGTCCATCTTATTCAGTACCATCTCTGATGACAGCTAATACCAGAGGCTTAATAATCACCTTTTAGCTTGAGGGGGTTAATTTATCCACTTAAATTCAGTTGCTCCCATATCAAGTAGTTGAAGACTCTTTTATACAAAACCAAAACAGAACAAAGCTATAGTAACCCTTTCACAGTATTTGTGGGTTTTCTTGATACTGATGTGTGTCTGGGACAATGGATTCCCTAAATCTTTTGCATATGTCAGCATATGTCAGGTTCCAATGTCAGGTTTTTATATATTCTGAGTGAGAAAGATAAGAAGTAATTGATCTGCCAGTCAGTGTTTTAAGTACTGCTTGTCATATCCCTTTTTTATCTTTTGCTCCATAAATAAAACTCTAAAAGAGTCTGTTCAGAACCCCACCATCTGAAATGGTTGGATTTGCGATTTTTTATGGGGGCTGGTGGGGGCAGTGGTGTGGTTGGTTTGGGGGTTTTTTTCTCCTCATAAGCGTTCTGATTGCATTTCTTCAGACCCTTCCTACCAAAAGCACGTTAACATAGAATAATGTCTATGGCATATAGTGTATAGTGTACTGTTCAAGAACATTCCAGATGAGACCACTATATATATATATATATATATATCTGTGAATTTAAACAATATGTCCACCCAAGCTCTGAGTTTTCACTGAGCTGTCTACAGTGATGTCCAGTATTTAAACTGAATGTTAGAAAATGTAGATGTCATATATTTTTTTCCTAGCTAATGTGTACTGCCTACATTTCTTGACCATTTTATTTCATTTGACACTTGACTTCCCCGTAGACTACCTTGTCACTCCAAGGTTCTTAGAGATGTTATCCCAGACAACCTACATGATTCTGTGTCATTATCAGACTTTGCTAAGCACAGAGGTAAGGATTAGTAGTCAATACTTCTCTGAATAGAACCAGAATTATTTTACAATACATCTGCAACTATTTTCTAAAATGCTGGCACAGTAATGGAAATGGTTTTGTTGTTAGTAACTCATTCAATTTATAGTTCAGTTGCTTCAAGTCTTCAAGGTCTTGCTGACTAGCAAAGACTAGTTGATGAGATTTCACCCATTACTGAAGTTATCTTCTGTTACAGAACATGTTTTCCTCCCTTAGGAAATTGTCCTCTTTCTCCTGAACAGATACCCGGTCACAGTGATTCGGTTGCTGTCTCCAGAACATATTATTGCATCCTGTAGCTCAGACTGGAGACACTAGAGGTTGCAGCCTGTTGTCCTGAACTTCAAAACTATTAAGGACTCAAAATATTACTGATTCAAAAAAGTGCCATGGGCAAAAAGCGTTCAATAATGCAGTTATCCTAAAAGAATTACAACAGAACCTTTCATTTTATGAAGAACAATCATGTATCTTAGGTAGAATGCATTTGCAGTTTTAAGATTAGCTATGATATATCATTTGAAGACTGATTTCAGTTGTGAGTTTTTAACTTTCCAGGTCAAAAATTTTCATTGAGATTTTTTTCTTAAATTTCAGCAAAAAATGTTTGTAATTATAATAATAACTAGTACTGTGATCATAGGATAACTTCCATGAATTCCTTGTGTAGAGTAGGTGCTTGAAGTTTGGGAAGGTGGAACTCCTGCAGTCAGGTGTTGTAGAAGTCAGGACTAATGTTATGACTCTACCATACTGTGCTGATTACTAGACCTGGGAATGCTCCTGAGATCCCTGATGTTTGTGTGCCATTGCTGCTTAGTGTGGTCATCGTATTTATATTTAAGTACACGTTAAACCAAGAAGGGGTAAAAAGCATCATATTCATGTATGCTGGATCATAGGCATTGAGCCTGCTCTGGACAACTGTTGGAGCACTATGAAATATATACAAACATCTAAGACTATAAGTACAGACATAGCTTGTAGAAAGTAATCACTACATACACACTGATTGGCATTTATTTAATGAGCATTGTGGCTTTTAAAACAAGATTCCAAGTTCCTATTTTAGATGACAAGCAAATATTGTCCCTCAGTTTTCCTCAGAGTTAAAGAGTTAACAGAGGTCATTCCTGATAGAATTAAAAAGTAAATCAGCCAGCTCTGCATTAGCTTTCAGCTGTGTTCCCTGCTGCCCTGGTCCAGCAAGAAGCAAAAGCGATTTAAGCAAGACAAATTTCAGTTAATAGCTCAGCAATAAGAAGAGAAGGAAGAAGAGCATGTACCAATGATTCCTGAAAGAGTGTATTTTTAAAGATACTGCTGAAGAGGGATGAAGAATGTAGGCATGGAGATTGTACAAGGCACAGAGGTCAGCATGATATAAGACATACAGCTGAAAGTGGGAGAAAGAGATAAAGAATGCAATTAAGTCAAAGGATAGAAGATGTCTAGGGAGTAGAAGGAAATAAAAGCAAGACATGCAGTAATTGTGGGTAAGATAATATAGGGCCTTGAAGGTGAAAACGAAAACTTGAATTTGCGACTGCATTAAGTAATCTATATAGTTTTATTATAAATTATAAAGAGTTAATAGTGTGCAGTAGTCCATTTGTCCTTATGGCTTTCTCAAGCATTTTTTAGGGAGTGTAGATGAAGAGTGGAGGAAACAGTAGATGAGATAATGATCTATATACTGAAACAGTAAAAACGTTTACTTTTTTTGAGGCTAAGCATCCTGTCTCAAGAGGACTGGTAGATGATGTGACAGGGCTAACATTGTAGCAGAAACTCTTTGAACATTTAGGATGCTACATGTCTAAATTTAAAATCTCACGAAGATAGTGGAAAGAAGTCAGCTGCAAATGTGCTCTTTGGCATGTCTCTCAAAGTAAAGAGGTTTTCTTTAGAAACACTGATGTCAGAGTTTCATCTTCTAGTGTTGCATTAACTTGTAATTCTAAAGCGTTTGGACAATTTATTGCTGTCCCTTTATCCTGTCACTTGAGGTTTTTTTTTCTTATCATCTTAGCAATCAGTTGAAGAGCAAGTATGCTTGCAAGATGATTGTTGACTTTGAGTAGGCTGGTGGAAGACTGTTTTACTGATATTTTCCTCTTTACACTTCCTCTTTACAGCTGCGATGTTAGTAAATGACAGTCTTAATTTTCTTTAAGATGATTAATATTTAGTGAAGTAACTTTCTTGTTTCTCTGATTTTGTTTTAATAATACAGTGTTAATGAAGGGTGAATCAAACGTTCCATAAGTCAGTTATTCAGAAAAGGCCTTCAGTGTAGTTTCTCTTAGAAACTTTGAAATGCAGATATTCTTTGCAGGAACAATTCAGTCTCATCAGCTTTCACACCATTTTAAAAAATCTGTGAATTGAGTCCTTAGCTTCTCTGTCTGAGTTGAGTATGTGATCTGGCTTTGTGTGAAGTGATTACTAGTAAGAGCTTCAGGCTCAATGTCAGTCCAAGGATGAAGAAATCCATCACAGAATGCTGTATTTTAATAAAAGGATTTCAGTTACTAGGCAGTATGAAGACATAATAATGCTTGTGACATGCTGTGGTGTATTGCTTTAGGATCAGACTGAACATTGGAATAATAGCAGCATCAAGAAGAAAGAAAAATAGGATGTCTGATTTGAGCATCGCCTTTCCTTCTATTGATTCTATATTTAGCATAGTGTATGGCACGTCAGGCTCTAGTTATAAAGACCTGTGAAAGAAACTACTTGGACTCCTGGTCTTGCATGTTAGGAATCAAGCAGCATGTGATGCATAAACTTGCACAGAATTGGATAGATCCTAAGGAAGATCCACTACAGGATGCAGGTGCTGGGTTGTGTGATAAAAACTTTTCTGCAACCCATGAAAGAGATGAGAGAGGTGACAGCAGATGGAGGATCCCAAATCACACTCTGCCCCGACTCCTTCCACACCTACCACAGAAGCCATCGTCCCATCAGAGGCCTATTTTCGTAAGGCCAGGGCAGCACAGAATCCAGAAAACAATCAGAAGCCCAGATTAAGGACTCACAGGGAGGGGCACCCTCCCAGTGCTTTCCTGGGAGAGCCATCAAGGTCAGTAATCCAGCCATGAGACCAATCAAGGTGAATAAACGTTGGATCCCATTTTGGACTGAGGGGAGATGCTACTGAAGGCATGGCACAGTGTGGGATGCAGAGGAAGAGGATTTGGGGTTTGATCAGGATGTATTATCGGGAAACAGAGTGATAAGAGGTTAAAAAATGCTGGCTATGTAAGACACATTTGTCTGGCCATGCCCAGCTCCTTAGCAGTGCAGTGTGTCCTCTAATGCCAAATTCCACTTCTGACTCTTTTCCTGGCTGAAGGGCATCTGTTCTGTGGGTCTGGGACCAGCAACTGTGGCCAGAACCCAGGCAGAGGCCCATGTGTCTGTGGTGCCAGTGTCTGGAGGGAGCAAGGGTCTGAGTGCTGGCAAATGGGTGAAATCCAGCGCCAGCTCCCAGCGTGGGACTACAGGTCACAGGGCCTTGGCCCACATGTCTGCAGTGCCAGTGGATGACCAAGTGAGAGCAAGTGTGTGAGCACTAGTGAACAGGCAGCTGAACAACCCTGTGGGTCCATGGGAATGCTGAGAATAACAGTGCTGATCGGTGTGGCTAGCCATGTGTATATAGACATAGATATATGTGTATGGGCTTGTGTGCATGTGCCTGCTTGGGGGGATATGCGTGCAGCCTTGCTGCTGTTAGGACCAGGGGCACGAAGCTGTGGCTGCCTCCCCTCTGCAGGCTAGTAGGTGAGGCTCTATCCTAGTATTATGACCCCTTGAATTAAAACTGTTTCTCATTTCTGTGCCCCTATTTGATTTTGTTTGATGCAAGTTACTGGCACCAAATATTTATTTTTCAGTTGAGATAGTCACTGTAAAATTGTTTTAATTTCTGGATAAGCTTTTTATATATTTATGTAAATAAGTTCATAAATACTTCTTTCTTGTTCACTTAAAATTTCTCTTACTTCCATGACTTACTTCTTGCTTCAAGAGAAAGAAAAGGGACAGATTGTTTAAGGAGAATCTGGGTTTTCTGTTTACAGAGCAATAAATGTTCTGAAATGAACTGCAGTTGTATATGTTGTAAAATTGTTCTTGTTTGACAGGTTAATAAATCTCAGTCGAAGGTCTGAATGACTGGAGATATTAAAAGCTTGTGTTGCCTGATAAAACCAAACAAACCAACCCTTTGCATTTCTTTATAAATACAGTGAAGAGTTCAATACTATTTCGGTTGATCCTGGCTCTCATTTTATTTGCAAAGCCTTTGTCTAGGTGTCTTCCACACAGTTTGTTGTTTTGGCCTTTTTTGGATGGTGTTTGTTTGTTTGTTTTTTTATTTTTGGTGTGGATGTCATAAACCAAAATCACCTCAGTTGGCAAATGTTAAAAGTTCTGTGGTTCTTCAACAAGTACACATGTTCGTTGTGCAGACAATAAAGTGCTAAACCTTCTGCTGACTTTTGCAAGTATCAATAAGCTTATGAATTTTCAAGAGCTTAAATCTGTGTTTTCAAATCTACACCTATGTTGATCTTGTGGGTTTATCTGTTATGTCACTTTCATGCCCAGACTTGCGAGACAAATCTACGACATGTTCAACCTCTCAGCAGGAGGATTTAGATACTCAATTGGCCCTGGATCCCATTCTGCCTGGTTGTTGGCACTTGAAGTCAAGCACCCAAGGTCACAGCCCCACTCTACCCCTTGGTGCAGATCCTTCTCCCTTCATATCCCTCCTCTTATCCACACCCACGTGGTGCACACCCAGACAGGTCTCATGGACAGCCTCAGATGCTGTGGTCTGTACCGCAGCTGGCCAAGGCTACCCTGTGCCTACCTTGGTGTTCCAAGAGCCAGCACTGACTCTGCTCTTGCCCATAGGGACATGCCTGGCTTCCAGAACACTTCACCTACTTACCAGCTAGTCCAACATGCCCTTTACTAGCCCTCACACCCTTGCTTGCACACCCACCTTCACTGCAGGTGCTGCACTGCGGGCACGTGGGTTCCCTGATCCCACAGCAGGACTGACACTGAGATCTTCATGCACGTGTGCACGCACAGTAGTAAGCCCTTGCCTAGGAAAACCATCAGAAAAGGAGTTTAATTAGAGGAGACAGGACAGGCTGTGCAGACTGGTGTAGGAGTGGCCAGGCACAGAAAGAGCTAGCCCCACCCTACCAGCCCATTCTGCCCCACATTGCCATGGTGTGCCCTGACCCACTGAGGCTTTCCTCCTGGCATGTCTGTGTGGGTCTGGCCTTCTGGCACCAGAGGTGGCTGAGCCAGGGCCTCCACTGCCCTCACAGGTTTGCTGGGCATCCACCTGCCCCAACAGGCATCACAGGCATGAGCTTCCAGTAGGCTGATGACTGCTGTGGTGGGTCTGGATGCAGCTCCCCATCTGTCCTTGCTGCTCCTGCTGTGCTCCTTCCTGTGTGCAAAAAGGAGCAGTTTTATCACATAAACTGTATGTGTGCACACATGTATGTATTTCTAGATACGAAAATGTACAGATCCCTCTCTGTAGGAACTTGGCAATTTTAACTGCTATGTTCCATACATGCTCTTTGGGCTTAGTAGTAATATGCTGTTTCATAACCACAGAATATTTGGGAGGAAAGATTCTTATTAAGATCTCTCTACCTAAGCTCTGTTCCTTTTCTTCAGTGAGGGCAGTTAGGAAGGCACTCAAAGCAGGGAGAAAAACTTTTTTGGTTGACAGGGAAATAGGAAAACATGAACTTGAGAACCTTGGCTGGCAGCCTGCAGCACTACCACTGCTTAGCACAAGAACATCTGATCCAGAAAAGCATTTTGAGTGTCACGAGTAACATCTTTGCTCTCCATCAAGATGCAAGATGCTAGTTATCTCTCTGAACAAGCTCAAAACGGCAATGGTCACTTGAGGCTGTAAGATTTTCTTCCTGTTTCTATTAGTAACAAAGTTAAAACTTGATCTGGCTGAGCTCGTAGTAACAGTAGTTCTAAACAGAGTAAGTGTATCTTTCTGGTTTTAACCCTTGGTGTTCTGTAGACCTACCTGTTAAATTGCTACTTCCATTATCTGTGGGGAGACTGTTTTCTCTGGCTTTAAAAGTATTGAAATGTTTTTTTCTGCAGAGGCGGGGTCAATGGAGAAAAGAGAAGTTTTAGTGTCTGTTCTCACAGCGTTCTCCTTGCTAAGACTAGAATTTACAAACCTTTGAAGACTATGAAACAGCTGCTTTTAGCCACAAATTTGCAGACCCAGAACATAAATCCCCAAAACAATCTTTATGTGTGGATGAGATTTTCAGTCCTGAATTTTTAGACGTTTGCTATTTGATTTAGGTTTATTTAATAATGAATTCCGTATTTAATAATGAATCCTACATATATCTCACTAGAAGCAGTTGTAATCAATTAGCAAAGATTTGAAATATAACAGAAAGGACTACAATTTCTAAAAAATAAAAAACAGAAGGAAAAAAAAATCACCTGAGATATTTCCTATGTGATAAATCATGTGATTTGAAATTCTCTTTTGCTTCTTCATCTGACAGCCTGTCCTCCTTTAATTTTTGTAGTCATATCATATTTTACCTGGTAGCCAGAACATATCATTCAAAGGATTTTGTGGCAGTGATACTTTGTCACCTTGACACACCTGCTGCAGTTTGGTTTCCCTAGGGAATCCTTATACACTGTCTGGGCACTGAAGCTTCCAAGTTATCAGCAAAACGCTGCTCGTAGCACTCAGCTGCTTGTCAATTTATCCAGATTCTTGGCCATACCTTGGCATCTATTTCTTAACTGATAGTGTTTCTGTATTAGAGGTGGTGTCTTTCAGGTCATGTGTTGTGGTGCTTAGAGCAATGTAAAATTGCTCTTTCCAGTATGCCATGGTAGTCTTACTAAAATATATGTACATAATTTGTTTTTAAAAGGAAGAAAAGGGGTGGACTGTGCTTAGGCAGGGATAACTTAGTTTGGTTCTCCAAATAAGTGTGTGTTATAAGCACATTAACTCTCATTCAGGTGCTTCTCTGTAATTTGACTGCAAGCATTTGTAGAGAAAGCAATTTGACATAACTGTGAAGAAATGTGTTTATGTCAGTATTGGGGTGACTGAGACACCTCTTAGTGGAGTGTTTTATATTCTCATCATAGGTTTTCTAATGGTCACTTAGCAATATGTTTTGCACATTTATCCTTCAGACCTTTAAATTTAGAAGTCTCGTTGCAGTACCATCTGTCTGCACCAGTGAGTGTGGCTGGACACTTTTGAACCGGAAAGAAAAGCAAATTGATTTCCTTTGCCCAGAAAAAAAGATAATTACAATGGCTGGTGGACACCAAGTTGACCATGAGCCAGCAATGTGCCATTGCAGCAAAGGCAGCTGATGAGGAGGAGTATGCCAGCAGATCAAGGGAGTTGATCCTGCCCCTCTGCTCAGCACTGGTGAGGCCCTACCTGGAAAATGCTGCATCCAGTTCTGGGTTTTCCAGCACAAGAGACATATTGATCTAATGGAGGGAGTCCAGCCAAGGGACACAGAGATGATTAAGGGCCTGCAGCATCTCTTGTATGCTGAAAGACAAAGCAAGCTGGGACTATTTATCTTGGATAAGAGAAAGCTCAAGGAAACATTAATGTATGTAAATACCTGAAGGGATAGAAAGAGGACAGAGCCAGGCACTTTTCAGTGGTGCCCAGTGACAGAACCAGAGGCAAACTGAAAGACAAAAGTTCCCTCTGAGCATCAGGAAGCACTTTTTTACTGTGAAGGGTGATCGAGCACTCTTGCAGGTTTCCCAGAGAGGTGGTGGAGTCTCTCACCTTGGAGATACTCAGACACTGTCTGGAACTTGTCCTGGGCTGTAGATGTTGCTGCCTGAGCAGGGAGTTGAGCCAGGTGACCTCCAGAAGTGGCCTCCAACCTCAGTCATCCTGGGATTGTGTGATTCTGGGAGTCTGTACAATATCTGTATGACATTGGCTTACTTTCTGTGTGTGTATGTATATTATGTGTGGTCATCTGTAATCCATTACAAAGTACAATAATGTGGCAGCAAGCTTTAGAGTCAGTCCAAACAGTCTCATAGAAGTGGACACTGAATGTGGGAAATCAACCCTCACCCCTTTTCCAAAGACTCACTCAAACTACTGAAGCTCAGCAAATGCAGGATACTTCATATCAGTAAATTCATTAATTGGTGATTTTTACTTTTAAGATAAAATCATTACTGTGATGGATGAATAAGTAGTTTTCACTTAAGCATACAGCTTGCTGTGGTGTTTTGAGGACTTTGCCCATGAGAGGTCATTTTACAGGCAAATAGGTGGTAGTTTTCCTTTTAAATTAGTCTGCCATCTGTCAGCTTTATACCCTGTTGACATCTGAACATTACTTCTGACTGAAATATAGAGAATGGGAGGGGTTTTTAAAATAAAAATTATATTAAGAAATGCTGATGAGAATCCAGATACTTGTTTCTTTGAAAAACCCAGAAGTTACTCGTGGCAGAAGTTGTGTGACAAGCATAGTAAGCAGTTGCTGATACTATAACTGGTATTCCCGAACTAATGTTACTCCATCATCATGGCTAGGCTTCACGAACGAAGATTTGGGAAGGGCTCTACCTAGTTACTAATCTCATATATATCTTAAATTGAATAAGCCTTAAGCCACAGAGAGAGAGAGAGACTATCTGTATATAGATTGTAGATACACCATGTATTTGTCTGCATGCATACATATGCAGAGTTAAATAAGCATTTTTTTTTTTCATTTTTGTTCATTGTTTACTCTGAAGCATTTGTTTATATTTTACACCCCTTATTTCTTTCATGGAAAATAAGGGCATACTCTTCCTGTAAGCATGCCTGAGTCAAAGTAGGAGCTGAGATCCTTTGTTTGGAGTGACTTTCTAGCATTCTCATACCTAGCAGGGCTGGTCTAATAGAAAAATAGGCACACCTTGATGACTCTGGATCATCAATGTGTTTAAAAAAGTGTTTCTGTGCAGTACTTTAAATAGCTAGATGATAGTATTAGGGGAATTGTGACAGAAGCATGATGAAATATATTGCAACAGGAGATTGCCACTTAAATAACTTTCTACATGTGAATTTTAAGAGTGTAATAACTTCCTTATTTATAGAAATATTTGGGCTTGGAGTTTACAGAGGAAATAAATTTTCTAGAGGAGCAGTCTGTTTTAATGATTGATTCACATAAAGTTGCTTGATATTCACTGGCTTTCCGTCTTGCTCTTTTCTTAGGTTGAAATACCAATGTAATTAGTGCTTCCCTAAAATAAACAAAGCAAGATAATAAAAACAAGCTAGAGATTATTGTGAAAAAGATGATTTCTCTACTGACCTCTTAAAAAAAAACCCATTACTTTTTTTAAAAACTTTCCCCTTTTTCTTAATTTATTTTTTTTTACCCAATAATTGTATTGATCTAGTAGAAATTACTATACACTTAAAACTTAATCCCTCATTCAGAATTAGGAGACTGTTGTCCACTGAATTATTTCTCATAATAGTTAGTTCAAAAGGGGTATATTATGCATAGTATATGTAGGAATATGGCTTTAGTTATTAATGCTTTTACTTTTGGTGGTAGATTTCACATCCTTTAGAAATAGTTTATTTAGCACACAGAAATGTTTTCTCAGCTAGAGAAAATTACGTAAGAAGTTTTGAGTTCTGAGCTCTGTTTGCTTGCACAGTCAAAGCAGCTTTGCTGAATAAGAGACTGAGAAATCATCTTTTGAAGTCATGAGGGCAGTTACTTAAATAGATCTGATTATCAGTGTAATGAGGCATTTCATTTCAGATGTGATATTTTTAGATTGCTGTTGCAAAAATAAATTATGGGATTATGACATAACCCCATGTCCACAGGTGGGCTTGTGTTGAAAGAGCAGGTTCTGCCAAACTGTGCACAGACATTTTATGGTTTTACACATACAGTCAGCTTTCAGCAGGCCAAGGATAAGACTGTAGTTTGAAGGGATGAACCCGTATGATTCAAATACTGCCTAAAAGGGTGATTTATATTTCTCTTTATTTTAGGAGTTAATATTTTTTCTAAGATAGTTTTGTACATTGTTGTCCACTTTCCCCTTAGAAAATCTATGGCGAGAAAAGAGAATTGCTATTTTTAATATAAGTATTTGTTTTTGGTAGTTGAAAAACATAAAAAATTATTATTAGAATTTTGTTACTGTTTTGTTTGTTATACTGTAAGGTGCTAGTTTCTGGCTTCATGCTTGGAGTTTTATGCAAATAATCTTAAATATTCTCTATGATAACTTTCAGCTTTGAATTTTGAAAGAAAGCCTCTTTTCTTCCTGATCATGAAGAGTTAAAGAGTAACGCATCTACATCTCACCAAGTCACTCCAGACAGGTGAAACTGTGTTGTGTACAGTTCAATGAGAAGCTTGTACTGAATACCAAAAAAAAAAAAAGAAAAAGACATTTTTGTGATGTTTTTACACTCCCAATGAAAATCTATTTAAAGGTGAATGCCTCTTCTCATCCTTTCTTTCTTTACTGAAGAAATTAGGAAATGGCTTTATGTCTGAAGCATATGTGGGTTGTTATTAACACTTCTGTCAAAGATTATATAATGACTAAATGATGTTTCAATCAAATTAAGGTAAATTTCAGTATGCAAGCTGATCTTTCGGTGTGGGAAAATAACACTGGTCAAGGAGACAGTATAGAGCAAAACCAAACTGTTGCCAAAATAGATTGAAAAAAATTAGATTGGTCTGTGAGGATCAGGTGTCCTCTGCAACACCAGCTGAGTCAACTGTAGGCAAGTGGTGGTGTCCAGTTACACAAAACAAACAGGCATGGTTACCTGCCTGCTGCACTGCACCTGTGGCTTTGCAGACATTCCTTGAGGCAAAAGGTTCATTGCTTTTATTCAGGAAATACTTACGGTGCCTACTTCCAGTGTCAGTTTGAGACTTAGAATTTGAGTGCATCAAAACAGTTCCTCCTTTGGATTGTACCTGGTTCATATCTCTGATGTGATTGCTCAGGAGATGGGACCAGCCTCTTCTCCTAGGTGAAGAGTGATCATGCAGTAGGCAAGAGGCACAAGCTGGAACATGAGAAACTCCTCCTATATTCTCGGAAAACCATTTTCATCCTAGGAGTGGTGAAATATGGAAACAGGTTGCCCAGGACATATGTGGAATCTGCATACTTCAAGACACTTAAAGCTGACCTGATGAAGGACTTAAGCAGCCTGCTTTGGCTGGACCAGCACTGGACAGGGGTGTTTCCAAATGGCCTCCAGAGATCCCTGTTAGTGTATAGTGCCCTGTGGTTCTGAGCTCTGTGTGCAAGGTGGATTGCTTAGAATGTGTTGTGTATTACATGTCAAGGAAGTCTGGCTTTGGTAAAGGTACTTCTGTGTGGAAGGGAAGGCAGCACAAATTAACTATTTCATTGCACAGAATTCCTTTTTAGGCCACTTTTAGAGATAACTGGCATAAACCCCCAGCACGTTACGCAGTATGAGTAGCCTCAGTAGAGAACATCTTGAGTATTTGCCTTGTGTTCTCCGTAAAAGAACAATACCCTTCTATGGCTAATCCAAGCTGCAGTTGATTGAGTTAGATTTCTGCTGCTGGGATAATTGGACAGTGTTTCAGAAACGCCTGGGAATTTCTTGAGGCCTGTAACACAAGTTGCCATACAAAGTTCCCAGTGTGCTGTCCTCTAAACACATAGTGCTCTGTGAAAAGAGTGCTCCAGCCATCCGGAATGATCAGAGTAACCCCGCATGTAAATGTGACCTTCTCCCTGCCTCACAGAGCCGCTGTGTCTGGGGCCGACCGTCACTCACAGAGGCACTTTCTTTCACTTGATCGAGTCTTGAAAACAAGCAAGAAATTTGAAATTTCTCCTCCTTCTTCCCCATCGAAACCATTTTAGTCCTTCTGGCCTTCCTTAAGATAACGTTTTATGGACAGGTTTGTGAGAGGGGAGCTGCTGGTGAGGGCTGAAATGTAAAGTGGCATTTCTGCAAGAGCTAGAAATGCAGAGTGATCTAATTATGTGCAGATGTAACAAATTTCCTTTTTTAAAATTATGCAAATTATTTTTTGTTTTATAAGTTTTATAGTAAATAATTTGATTCTTATATCGGTCTGCAACATAGTCCTAGTAGCTGGTTATTAAAAATCTGAATTAAAAAGCATATGTGCATATAATTTCCAAACAGTTCTTAATATGAATCATTGACTCATAAAGAATGGTGGCTGGTAGTTAGTATTCTGGATACACTGGTGTTTAATTCACTTGATTTTAAGTTTCTAGCTTGTTTGTTCATTTGTTATAGCATTTAAAAATATCTTGGCTTACTCCTCATTTTCCTTAATGGAACTAAGTCATAGGGCTGTAAGCTGCATGACTTTCTTGACAGCATATTTAATATGATTCTGTTATCCCTGGCTGGTCAAACTGGCACATGTCCTTAAAATAAAATGAAGTGTAATTCATTATTTTATTCATTATTGAGACTTTTCCCAACTATTTCTGAAAGGAATGTAAATCCAAAGATTAGGAAAGAAACATTAATCAAGTTATTTCATTATTGTTTTTTGTTAATTCATCAGAGAATTAACACAGTAGGAGACCAAAATTGAAACTATTGCAGCTGCTTAGAGTGGATTTATTCAATAATGTTTAAGTAAGTCTAGTGGTAAATGGGTCGCGTTTCCTCTCTCTTTTTGTGAATGTCTACTGCCTCCCGTAAATGACAAACAGCAGCTTTTCAGCATCTCAATATTTTGTATGGGATATAGATGGGTCTGTATAGTATTCTGAATTATATTATGGTTCTTGAAAATTTCTGGGTCACTCACTGTCACTACTAACACAGTTGGTCAGTAATGAATTATTTTGAAAATCTGAAAAAAATTGAGCCAGAGAAAAAAGATAAAAGCTGTTGAACAAAACACAAACTATGACTGCAGTAGTAGTATGTTTCAGACTGATAATTTATTTCTTAGATAATAGTTAGTTTTGAATTTTGACAACAGATTATGGGATAGCTTTTCCCGAAGAGAAAAGTAAAGATACTTCTGGCAGTGAAAAGTCAACACATTATTTGTAGAAATGAAAGTCCTGAGCACCTTCTGGTTCGCAGAAATTAGCAGTGTCGTTCTGAAATCCATGTGATTGGCTGTACTTGGTGAATTTCTTTCTGCAGCCTGTTTTGGGGCTTTATAAAATATTTCATTGTGCATGTATAAGTAAAGTAATGTATAAGGTTACCAAAAGTTTCTAAAGTGCAAATTTTACAAGCAACCCATCATGCTTTTGAGCTGTTGGTTTCATCGTGAAGAGGAAAAAGATCAATGATAAATAAAGTTACAGAGTATAATATGCAATCCATAAGAAGCCCCAAACATCTCACATTATGATACCAAATGTTTCTGTGTCATTTGAGGACAGATGATAAAAATTTTCTCTTCATTCTTCCTTTGTAGAGCAAGAGATGGTAGTGTTTAATCTGGAGACGAGTTCTGTGTGTATAAATTATGGCATCTTTATTTATCATCATATTATTTCATCCTTCATTCTGTTTTAGAGCTGATATATTGCTGTCATATGTGGTCAAGGATATTTGTTTGATAAGCACTCCCTATGCATATATATGTTATCTTCACAGGTTTTCCAAAATCTTAATTTCAAAACTGATTTTAATGTGTTTTCCTGCCAGGCTTCTTGGCTATCACTTACAGCAGTAACACTTATGGATATCCCTGTTAGTAACACAAATATTCCATCTAGGCATTTGCAGTATATAAATTAGAGAGTGCCTGCTGTACATACCAAGAGCCTAACTACAACTCTTTTCTTATATCCTTAAATTTCTTGCAGTAAAATGAGGTAATGAGATGCCGCAGTGATCCTATTATTTCTTCCTTTGGTTAAGTGATTAATTTTTTTTTCTAGATTGATAGAGTGAAATATAAATTAATATACTTTACTACTTTACTTTTTTAAGCATCTAGTTCATTTCAAAGTGAGAACTGTCCTATATTGGTATGACCTTTTGAGAGATCTCATAGCAGTAATATTGATCAGTGACACAAGTTTTGGCAATAATGCAGAGAAGCAGCCAGGATCTCAGCTGAAGTCTGTATAAATCTCATCTGTCTCTCAGTTGGAGTGATGCTGATGTTGCAATACTTATGCAAAAATGGGAAAGAACTTGGCTGCTTTCATGTCTCTAAATTTAGTGTGTGGGTGGGCCAGAACAGTGAAGAGTTTATAACATCTCTATGTATTAATAAATCCATTTTGTGTGTGAACTTCTGTAAACCTTTCGTTATCCATTAAAAATGCTGCTGTGCTACTGACAATAAGTGTCAGTAGCAAGAAAGACTCCAGGAAGACCTAATACACTTATTTCCTGTAACATTCTAGACACTGTAATTATGGGCCGCTTGCCTGGCTTCTTTGGTAATTAAGAGTTTTAATTGTTTCTAGTTCCAGGGAATTAGTTAAGCTTTTGATTATGCATATTGTCTTCCATAATCATCGGCTCCTCTCCTACAGTAAGCTTAGTGACATCATGGAAGTCAATTAGGTCTTTCAAGGCAGAGCAGTACAGAGAAGTACATTCCCTTGTATGGGCTAGATCAGAAAAGGTTTCAGAATGGCCCTGATAGTGCTCTTCTGTGCCACATTTAAGCTTACTCTTCAAAAAGCTAAGCCTATCAGAGTTTCATTTACTGTTGTCAGAGTGCTAAAGGTCATGAACTAAGGTATTGTTAAGAACAAAACCTATAGGCAGAACCATGCTTCCTGTCTAAAAGCAATTGCATCAAACTTTCCAGGATCAGCTGGTTACATACTTGCAGTTAGTAATAGTGATAATGATCTACATATTATACATTTGATAATGATTTACATTTGAAAATACCACATTGTTCAAACTGGAATGCAGTGACTTTATGAAGGAAATGATCACAAAAGAGATTGATGTCATTCCTTTGGCTCACTAAAAATCATTAATTAAGTTTTACTTTATTACATGCAAGGTAGAGAGCACCTCTTACTTTTCTCTTGACAGACTCCAAGTCATTGCTGACATGTTGAAAGGCAAGAATCAATATTTTAAAAAGAAAAGAAATCAAAAGAAAAGGTTCTTCATTCCTTTTTCCTCTTCCACAGGCTCCGATAGATGGGTATATATAGGGCAGACATTTAATACATCTGGCAAAAATGTTTTCTTTGAACATAATGAAGTTTTTGCAAGTTTTAACTTCATTCTTTTAGAGCACAGCCAGAACAGACAAACATTACACATCCCTTATTTTCTGCAGTGAAATACTTGTATGTTGGAGAACTTAAAAGGTGCAGTAGGCTCTTGTATGTTCATAGAATCATAAAATATCCTGAGTTGGAAGGGACCTACAAGGATCACTGAAGTCCAACTCCTGACCCTGCACAAGACAGCCCCAGGAATCACATAATGTTCCTGAGAGCACTGTCCAAATGTCGTCAGGCTTGGTGCCATGACCGCTTCCCTGGGGAGCCTGTTCCAGTGCCCAGCTACGCTCTGGATGAAGAACCTTTTTCTAATATCCAACCTAAACTTCCCCTGACACAACTTCAGGCCATTCCCTTGGGTCCTGTCAGTGGTCACCACAGAGAAGAGATCAGTGCCAGCGCTTCCCCACATGAGGAAGCTGTAGAGTCCTATGAGGTCTCCCCTCAGTCCCCTTCTCTCTATGGTAAGGCAGAGTTGCACTGCCTTATGATTACTAGATATGGGGAAAATTGCCCTAACCATCCCAACACCTGTTTTCAATTACTGAAATTACTTGTGGCAGTGATTTTGGCATTAGTAGCAGTAGCAATGCTAATAATATTGATAATAAATGCAGCATGAAATGCAGAGACCATGTGTCAGTGTAGGTCTTAATTTTTCGGATTGTTGGATGCCAAAAGCTGTTTTGGATTGTCCATAACCAAAAATTCAAACTGAACACTATGTAATGGCAGGGAGAGATGCTTCATTATATAAATTCTGGACTGAATTCTAGAATCATTATCTTTTATTATAAAAAATTTCAGAACATATGATTTTTATATATTTATTATTCAATATTCTGAATTTAAATTATAAAATCCACATAAATAATGTATTATTATTTTTAACAACTTTGCTTCCAAACTGCAATCTTGAATGATTGTGACTGTAGTAATGCATGGAACTTCTGCCTAACTAAACTGTCTCTTCTCTAAATGTAACCTTGCAATCTAATTGCTGATTTTCTTTCTCATCATTGCTTTGGAAGAATTAAGCAAATAGAGCATGACTTTGACAGCACTCTTCTGATAAGTGATTTCTCTCTTACTCTCCACTCATTCAAAGTCCGACTATTGACCTAGGTAGTGGTCTTCCCCATCTTGTGTATTTAGGAAATGCCACGCCTGTAAGTGAAAGCACTGCTTTTGCCATATTGCGGGTCATAAAGTTGGTTTGGAAAAGTTAAATTGCCTGCTTAAAAAGGTATTTAAGCACTTGCTTAACTTTACTTTAAGCTTCTGATTAAACCCATCCCTATAAAAAACAAAGCACTTAGGAACATCTGGATAACAAGTTTCTGGGATTTAAGTATGTCTGTTGATGTTTTTTTGAATTGAAATTAATTAAAGGTTAATTACCATGCAGATGTTTGAATTGAGAGGTTTGCCCTTGTTCTGATTAGGAGTGTCTAAGCTAAGAATGGAATTCAGTTTTCCTACTCAGTTTCGTTTGGGATCATTCTCCTGTTTAAAACAAACTAGTTAAAGTTAATAGTAACATTATTCTTTTTTTTTTTTCCCCCGACCTCCCTGGTTTTCAGTGTCTTGTGTTTGAAGATGCACCACTTGGAGTCAAAGGAGCCCTGGCAGCAGGAATGCAAGTGGTTATGATTCCAGATGAAAATTTAGCACCAGATCTTAAAAAGGAGGCAACGCTGCTGCTGAAGTCCATGGAAGATTTCAAACCAGAACTGTTTGGTTTACCAGCTTATGATTAATGCCTATGAACATGCACTTGACTGGAGATTGATTATATGTGAAATGAAATTTTATTTTGGTTTTGGGATTGTTTTTCATCTTTTACTCTCTTTGTCAAAACTAGGGCACAAAAATCCCATTAACATCAAGTATTCTGCACAGTACCTTTGGAAAATTGTCTGGAATGTTTATGATTTGTCCTCTTGATAAATGCTAAATTAAAGCAACATCTCCCTCTGAAGTGAGTCCAGTCTTGTTCTCTGCACACCATAATGCTTTCTGGGAATATTATGAAACTATTTAGACAATTTATTTTAATTGCACTGGAAGCTTCTGGTTCTGTTTCCACTTGAATGACTTACTGTTTAGATCTTAACCAGAAATCTGTTCTGGATTGGCTTTTATCCCATTACATTGTTTTTGATAGTTATTGCTATCAACATTTCCTCATCCCGTATTTGCCCCTTATATTGTATTGTCTTTTCATTTTTTTCCCCACCTCTTTGCAGGGATTTTGTTGTGCTTTCTGTGGTTTTTATTATGTTTTCTTCTTGGAGGTTGAATGAGATGACTTAAAACCTCCATTATTCTATAATTCTCTCATTATCCTTTCTGACATGGTAATAGCTGGCTAGGAGCCTTACAAGGTTATATGATCTTAGAAATTAACCAAAATGCTTTGCATCTCATTCCTTTCATTTCCTTCTGATTATTTTCCATGCTGCCATGTAGCCTTACCTTTCATTCCTGTGAAATTAATGCTTCCTGTCTCTGTGCTTCAACTCTATGGCCCTAACTCCTTTGTGTCCAAATAGCTTTTTGCAGGCTATCCTTACTTTTCCATTCTTACCTCCCTTTTTTTTTTTTTTTTTGACAATTTCTGGACAGGGAGTTTTGGTATCTATTTTTAAAATGCAGAAATTGAAGATTTGGCTTCAATGAATGCTTAAAATTTCTTTTTCTGGCTACCATAATTTCCATAAGATGTTTACATTGTCAACTGTCCCTCTTCTGAATCTTTCTGGCATCTTGTCAGTACAAAGACAAGTGTCTCTTTAGGAAATGCTAGACATGTGGACAGGTTTTGCTGGAATTCACAACTACATGTATGACATGTAGAAGCAATATCTTTTACTTTGTCTAAAGGAAACTGTAGTATGTAGAGCTTATGGCAATTTTATAAAATGAATTATTGTATTCAGCATTTAAAAACCTTATGAGTATCCAGAAGGTACTCCCAAATCTTGATAAAATATCGAACTCCATAAAAACAAGAAACTTGAAGTATGTCAAATCAGAGAATTTTGATCTTTCTCACAAAAATATTTTCTAGGCATTTCTGGTCTTCAACTGTTTTAGATTTAAGGGTGTTTTGTCAGGAAAAAAATTAATGAATTATAGACCCTTCAGTATTCATGGTGAGTTTCCTTAGATTTTTTTCCTCCTGTATTTATAAAAACCTCAAACTTTTACATCTTTTATGTTATTATTTTCTTTTACTGTAGTCTGTTTATACCTCAAAAAATTCAGGATATTTTATTCAATGTGGTCAGTCAAATATGACCTAAGTGGTACCAGAATCTTTTTAGTACATGTAATATAATAGTTTGCAGTTAAACTTTTCATTCTAAGGATTTAGAAGCACTTTTTGAAAAAAAAAAAAAAGGTGAATATTGATTCAGTGTAAGTATTCTGTATATTATGTTGTTTCTTTAGGCCAATGGATATTGCTGTCATTAGTGTTTGTACAGTGAAAACAACCTGTCCCATCCAACCTGAATTCCATTTCTGGTCTTCCCAGACGAGATAACAGAAATATTGCTGTATAATTCTTCTTTTGACTGATGTTACATAACACAAAGTGTTACTACAGAGCAGTAATTCCAAGCTTTCAAGTGTAAAACAGGTGCCTATTGGGATCCCCCTCATTCATAATTACTGAATTCCAACAGGGAAGTTACTAGGTAGAACAAGCTTTAATAAGCTATAATTAGTAACTTTTTCAAAGTTCTGCTTATATTTAATTTAACTGGGGATTTTCACAAAAATATAAAAAATGAGCCATGTCTGATTTTTACTTTACTTCGAAGGAATCGTCATCAAAGTCTTGAATTTTCTTTTTAAATATGTACAGACATTATATAAATATATCACTAACAAAATCAGAATTACTTCGTCATGACCACCATGGCGAGATCAGCATATCCTGCAATTCTAATTTAATAGACTTATCTTTTGCTGAAAATTAATAGTCAGAAAAATATTGCTCCTTAACTCAACAGCAAATCCTATCCCATAAAATTACTCTTCCATTAGTTTAGTATCCCACCTGAGAGCTGTCAGTGAGATTATGGCCCCAAACTGAAATCTGTGAACCTGAACCATATGCTATAACCTTCCCATCCTTTTAGTAAAATTTCCTTCCATGTACTTTTTGATGGTTGTTCACCAACTTCCTGGTCCTGTGCTGAACCATTTAACTGTTACTGAAGTAATTTTAAGTGTTGTAGTTAGCTTTTCTTATGACTGAGTGAGAAATCAAAACAGCACACAAAATTAAATTCTGCTTCTACAGTAACCTTAAAAATCCTGTCATCTCCATCATATGCAAGGTGGATATTGATGTCAGCAGCAGGTGACTGTAGCCTGCCTGATTAACCATATACCAAATATCAGCGTATGTTTCTATATATTACTTTACCCATTTTTTTGGTTGGATTTGTGGCTCTGTAGCTTGATCATCTCAACAACATCTGTTCAGAAAAGAAAAAAAAAATAAAAAAGGATTAAAAACTTGGATTCCCTCCCTTCATTCCATCTGCTGCTTTCCAGATGAAGTCCTGTTCTGATTGAACTGAAAAAAATCCATACCAGATCCTGGCTACAGATCATGAGAACATGTGAGCAATCAGGACATTTGAATGCTCCATCTGTGTTTGTATGAAGAGGACTGTTAAAAACTAATCCAAAAAGTCTATCCTCTAACTCAGCAAGCAGACTTCAATCTCGATAAATTCTTAACACATGCTTAATTCATTTTTATTAAGCAAAGAATAAACACCAGCTTAATTTTAAGGATACATTTAATTTTATTTGGCTTTATATAGAATATGTGCTTCAGGCATATCCTGAGAAGACTTCCAGCCTCCACAAGATAAAGGCAGAAATTCATGACCAAGTTTTTGCCATTGGAAAATAGGATAAGCGCAGCATGATGGAGCTAAATTCAGCCATGAAAATAAATTTTAAAAAAATAATTTAAAAGTTGGTGATGTATGAACTATTGTAGTGTAACTTAAACTCCTTTCAACCTCACAAGTGAATTAGGATTTACATTTTACTGGAACTTCAATGGGATTAATCGTGGTAGGATTTCCATGTTGCAAAGATGTACATAAATGGAGGTTTCATTGAATATATTCAGGGAAAAATTCAGTGCCTTTGAACAGGATTAATTTCAAAATGTAGTCTGACTTCTGTGAAGCTTGGCATTTGCCTTCTACAAATAAAGCTCAGAAAAAGCTGAGATACTCATTCCTCTTTTGGATTAGATGTCTTTCTAAAGAACGCTATACTTAAACCAAAGAAACCTCTGCCCAGAATCAAGCTCATGTTGCTTATATTCCATAAAACATAAGCCAAACTAGGAAAATTTTGCAAGAAAATTCACAGTAAGACCAAATAAAATTATTTTCTACTGCATTAAAATTCATGTGTATCTTTAACAATCAGAGAATATTTGAAATTTACTGCATTCTTGCTAGCTCTAGATACTGATCATCCATACAGAAATCCACCTTTGTTTTTTAATCTAGATAAATTTAGACCCCAAAACCACTATCTAGGCACTCCATGGGCCATATGAAAAATTGATTTGCTTCTAATTTTTTAATATTAAAATTATGTTAAACAATAAAAATATAGCGGCCTCTTTTTTTCTTTTCCCCAATTAATTTCTTTCCATGCGTTTGTTTCTAATTTACTCACTTTGTGTCTTCACTGAACTTACCATGTTTTGACATTGAGAAGGTAGAACTGGTTTTTTATCAAATTAATGGAAACAAATGGAAACAGTGGAGTGGAGGAAAAGGAGCTCTCTAAGAACGCTTCTCTGTCCCAAGGGAAACAACTATCAGCTCTTTATCTTAACCTTCCTTTTGCCTGACACTTCTAAATTGTGGGTTTAATCACCTTATTAAAGTGAACTAAAGAAGGATGAGAACTCAAACTAAAGCCTCTTCCAGAATTCCAAGTGCCAAGGAAGTTACCCCTGACATCAGGACTCGCTGAATGTGCCAGTGGCTGTGTCCACACTGCCTGGTAGCTCATTGTAACAAAAAAAAAAAATTCTATTAGAGAGCAGGGGGTAGCATGAGAAATACTGGTGGTCTCTTTTGTTCTTCAGTCCTTTGAGTTATGGGCTCTAAGCCATCATATTCAAACTGTTAGGAGTTGGCTCACTCTTGTGATTAAAACAAGCCTCAGCAGACAGAAAGCATTTCAGGTCTCGCCCCTCTCTTTGTGGCACTTTCCCCAGAATATCTGCAGTATGAAACTGGAACACGAAATGAAACATTAACAGGACCGTTGTCTGCATCCAAGGTTCCTTTGATTCAAAACGCAGCTGAGAGGGCGTTATTTATTGGGGAAAACCAGAATGGTAGAAGAAAGGAGCTGGAGAAGGAAGCAACCCATGGTATAAACTATCTAAGACCAAGCAATCCAATGAAATGAAGGAAGAGGAAACAGTCAGGACTTCCACTTGTCCTTAGCAAAAATGTAAAAATTATGGAGGGAAAAATTTTTGCATAAACAGAAGCAAAGCCCAACTCAAATATATATATTCAAAGACACTGTGTTATGAGACACTGAGATTTCTAGAGACAAGATTCAACCCCTCTGGCAAGTAGAGCAATTTGCCTGTAGAAGGGGATATTGGAAATGGACTGTTAGCTCTCAGTGATATCATGGTTACTTAAAAAGAATGCATTATGATGGTGTTATTGACTACTCATTTCATAAAAAGCAGTAAGGCTATATAGCCAGCAACTCTTGACTTCAACTTTGGAAACTGGAGAACCGAGGCTAATTAAGTTCCTGTAAATTTGACAAAGCAGTTTCCACTGTATCATCTGGACGTCTTGCTAGTAATTTAATTGATTACTACTACCTACATACCTAGGGTGTGGTAAATGTGTTTAATAGCAGCAGTATCTAATCCAAATCCCTGTATGACTGCAGGGAAAGCTGCTAACTTACACTCAAATGTGATAAAATAAAAAAGATAGGAACTTCAAACTACAGATTCTTTGTTCAGATGCTCTCCTATTTTCTGTAAAAAGGAGTTGTTTAGTAGGGGATCACATAGATCTACAGCTGATAGGAAAACACACCCCCAGCTCCTCATATAAAGATGATGCAGCTTGTTTGGGGAAAAATGTAAATATGATATTTCTACAAAATATTTTTTTCCTAATGAGTTTTTCCAAAGGCAGGGTAAAAACATGTAGGGGCAGGAGGAAGACGCATATCATACTGAGCCTCCTCTGATCCTCCCAGAGGAGGTGCCCATGTGCAAGAAAAGGAGAAGAGTCCTTCTAGTGGTTAACCAAAGCAATGACTTAACATAACAAATGCAGAAATACCCAAATTTTATCTCTATTCTCACAGTTTTTTCTACTGTACAAAAACTGTAGAGGTAAACAAAAATGCATAGTTAGGCTTAACTTGCAGAAAATTCTCTGTATACTTTGCGAGAAATGCAGAGAAGTGTCTCTGTGACATACTAGTACAGCCGCTGTGCTCAGTGGTTGTCCCAGCTGCAGCTTCTCATGCTCGAGCTAATCTGCTGAAACATGGTCAAGCACTGGACTATGGTAGTTGAGCTGAAGAAAGAGAAGGGAAGTGTTACACTGGGGAATGTTTTTCCTTTTCAAAAAATGCTGAAAGACATTCAATGATGTTGTACCTTGTGAAATGTCTTTTTTGATACAACAGAATGTAATTTCAGCAAACAGTAGTGTTGTCACATGGGAATATTTCACATACTTACCTGCTGCAGAATATTCATAGAGACATGGATATCATAAGCTGCTTTTAAGTAGGGAGAGCACAGTAGTCATTACAATACCAAAAAGGGGGAGGAACAGAGTACACAAGATGAAGGAAACCAAGTGTTAACGTTTGCTAAAATAGCACCTTGATTTAAAAATTGTGAAGACTATGCAAAATGTATTGAATCGTTTTATTACTGTGTCCTCATTCTTGGATGTGATCCAGAAGTGCTATATTTTACCTGCAAAATTGGAAAACTGATTAAGTCAAAATGGATTTCCAGGAGGCCTATGACTGTAGCCTTGTAAACTGATCCATTATAGCCCTCAACATCATTCTTATTGATGGCTGCATCTGAAACATTGCAAAACCCATGGCATTCACTTTCTTCAGACCAAACATGTTAGGTAACTGATTTTATGTTTTTCATTGTAATATGAGAGAATAAAACATGGCTTGTTGTTTTCCCCTCTCTAAAACAAATCTTGATGTAAGGAGATTTATTAATCACGTAATTTCATCCTGTCATATTTCCTTAGCTTGTGTTATGTAACTGGTTAGTAATGATTTTATCAATGTAACGGAGCACATATGTAACTAAATATGTGTTAGGAAATTAACTGATTTGTCTGGAGTGTCCTAAACACATTACATGGCTATCTTACCAAATTATTGTTACTCGTGTTGTGGGTATGGTTGAAGGAACTTGGTTTGTGAAATTGTCTATAGGGCATAGGTCCTTTCAGCTCTGATTTTCTAGTGAAGGCTCAACTGTATTAGGAACAGCTTGTAAACCTCTTCTGGTACAAAAGACTTTTTGATGTCTACACGAAAGGAGCTGGTACAGCTGTCATCTGTGCTCTTCTTAAAGCTGATTCTATATCTGATATGAAATTATTACTCCTTATAAACTCATCAGAGAGTGGTGTATCCTTAGTGCAGTTCACACCTGTGTGAAACTTTGCTGAAGGGAAGTGAACAGCCAAAGTGGGAAGAAGGAAGGAAGTAATGAGGGAGTGAGGGAGGAATGAAGAAAGGAATGGAGGGAGGCAGGGAGAGAGGGAGGGAGGATTGTAATGCCACCCTACCACTGAGTTGACTCCAAGCCTTCTCAGTTAAATGAATTATCAGTCTGGACATGAATGACATTTCTGATTAAAAGATCTCTATAGCTCTTCTCCTTCCAAGCTGAGACTTCATGAACTTTAAAAATACTGGATATTTCTCAATGTAGATAATCTGGACTTCTATTATATCTGCTTCTAATTGATAAAATGACCATACCAAAAATTGCACATTTGGGACCGCATATCTCTGAGTTAATACATACTGAGTACCTGAGCTCTGTTCTCACAAAGCTGACTGAGAGCATCTGTAGAGAGCTCTCATAGTTATTTGTTCTATTTTGCTTATTTTTATTAGTTCAGTAACTTACAAACCTTTCTGCTTACACTTTTCCTTCCCTTAAGCCGTCTAAGGTTACTACCACACTATTGGCTTCGTTGGTTGCCATTCAGATGTCTTTTTCACAATAGTTGTAGGCAATTTGTTTGGTTTAGTGGTTTTGTGGAATTTTTGAGTGTTCTTTGTTGTTTGTTTGGTTTTTTTTTGTTGCTGTTGTTTGATTTGTTGCTGGTTTTTTTTTTATTTTTGGTGGCGGTGTGTTGTTTTGGTTTTTGGGTTTTTTTAATAAGAGTTAAGTAACTGCAGGACAAAATAGTCACTTCGGATACATGCCAGTAAAATGTATTTTCTCAGAATTGCTGTTTCTAAGACCCTGATAGGGACAAATGACCATTAGAGACTAGAAAAACCTTTGACTCCAGGAGGGTTGGTTTTTTTTGGAAGAATTCCAGTGCTGCTTTGTACTGAATTTGTTCTGTAGCTAAATATCCAGTCTACATTGTGCCATGAGGCTAGGTAAACTTCATCAGCAATTGATTGACATAAATTAACATATACTGTAAAATTTTTCATACAATTCAATAGAAAACTTTTTTTAAAAATACTGCAGACTATAAAGATTTATGACAAATCATGATAGCATCTTCCTGGTTTAGTGGTAGTGATAAGACTACAAGTGTGCCACACACATTTCTTGTTTGACAGGGATGGCTAGAATGAAAGAAAAATATCTCTCATGAGAGGTACAGGTAATTGCAGCTCATAAAATCCTCTGTTAAATGGGCTATACATCACAGAAGTATACACAGGCAATTTTCTTTTAGCCCATCTCCCTCCCCTGTTACCTTCTTCTTCCCCTCCCCCTGCCACATATAAACATTTGGGTTTAGCATGTGCTAAAAGTTAAACGCGAGGATTAAAGTATATTTAAATTCCTAACAGCAGATAATTACATTTGACATGATTGAACACTGTGGTTCATATGAATTCATCTCTGAAGGTAAAAGGTCATCAATGCATATGTGACTCTAATACTAATGATGGAATGCCATCTTCCCAGCTGGGTTTCATAGCTGAGGTGTCATTCTTGGTATGGCATTTTTCAGTTCTGATAGGTTTACACAAAAAGAAATAAGATAAATAGTCCTTTCAAATGTGTGGCTATTCATCTGAATAAATGTGTCACCTGCCTTGATAATCAAAACAAATTTTAAATGTTCTCGCCAAATTATTATTATTAATAGCTGAGGTTTGTACCTGTAGAAAAAGTAAAAAATTATTGTTCTTACCTGTTTTACTCAGTAACTCATCTCCTTGTAATAGAATGTCCAAAGAAACATCTCATAAAATTTTAGGCAATCCATTTAAAACTAAAGACTCCAGGAATTCCAAGTAACTGTGGTTAAAAAGTAGTTGTTTTCACTTATGAATTAGACAGAGACTTTGATAACAGACTCTCACCTAAAAGATAACCAGGAAAAGCACAAGCCATTTCTAATGTGAAGAGGGAAAATGTGCATTCTACTAATTAAATGAAAAACAACCTGAGATTTATTTGCCAAAAGGTAAAATTTATCACCTCATCAGTGTTTTTGTGGGGAAACACCGCTTAGATCTTTGTTTTACAGTGAACCTTATCCTCAAATTTCTCAGTTTACAGCATGCTGGTATGGTTATCCCTAGTGATCTGAACAAAAATCACTTTTGATGGTGAAGGTTAAAGCTAACGGACTCCTGAAATGCAAAGCCAACCCATCGCATGGGACAAACTTGCCATGTGCAGTCAGAGTGAATAACTAGACTGTCTTATGCTAGAAGAGCTTCTACACTGTCATTAATCATGTTATCCCAAGGGAAAGACAGGTATTAACAACAATGAGCAAAATGTGCATATGATTAGGGATCGTGTGACTGCTGCAGAGCGGCCAGATGGCAACTCAGATCTCACTGGATCGCCTTTGGTATCAGTAGCCACCTTCAGTGCCCAGAGCTCCTTGCACCAGAAAGGAAGAACTATCTGTATATTCAGAATTCTTTGAATAAGAATCATTGCCTCTACAAAGTCTTACCCCTTTCTAAAGTCCAGAGCAGAGCTGCAAAGTCTTTGATTATAGTTTGCTAACAAAAGCACGGTACTTTTCCCCTCTCACACTTGCAGGGGTTTTCTTGAAATGCATGTAAACTAGTTGAGTTATTCAACTCCTTTAGTTGTCTGATTGCACAGCTGATTACAGATATATACAATAGGCATATGTGAGCTTCGCAGATGGAATTAGTCATAAACCACAAACAAAAACGGAAGTTAAAAACTTATAAGCCAGAATACAAACAGAAATTTTAAATATTGGAAAAATATTAGTGATGCATTTGGACTATTAATAGGAAATTTGCTTTAATATTATTTTATAATATTTTAAGTAAAGAGTTTAGAGTTATTTTTTTTATAAAACCATTGGTGTCAGGAATATTGCAACTATAACTGATCAACTGAATGGCCATTGAAAGGAAGATGTCAGAGTTACCTAAATGCTGTATTTTGCCCATTTAATTTTCTAACTATGTCTGTAAATTTTACAAAGACAAACTTTTCATTACGATGAAAACTAATATAAAAGTAAAAAACCTCTAATAAAGTATAAAACCTCTAATAGCAAACAAACAAAAAAAAGAGGATCTTAAATCTAGAATACACATAAATCCCTAGCTGTCCATTCTCTGTACAAAGAGGAGACAGTTCTTTTATCCTTTTTTTCTTTATCCCTCTGTATTGAGTTTGGCTGAGCTGGAGTTCATTTCCCCACAGTAGCCCTGACAGTGCTGTGCTCTGCACTGGCAGCTAGAAGGGTGTTGATAACACACCGATGTTTTGGCTACTGCTGAGCACAGCACCAGCACTGTAACATTCCTTCCTCAGTCGAGGGCAAGATTTTGGAAGGAGACCTAAGTAGGCCAGCTGACCCAAACTGACCAAAGGGATATTCCAGGCCATACGATGTCAGCTCAAATATAAAAGCTGAGGCAAGGAGCAGGAAGGCAGGCATTCCTTGTCTAAAGGCTGCCTGCTGAGGAACCATCACACATGCTGAAGCCCTGCTTCTCGGAGTGGCTGACCATCGCTGCTCACGGGAAGTAGAGAATAAACTCTGCTATCTTTCACCTTGCTTTTGCTGTAATAAACTGCCTTATCCCAACCCACAAGTTGTTTTCCACCTTACTCTCTCCGCTATCCGACTGGGAAGGTGAGTGATAGAGCAGCTGAGTGAGCACCTGGCGTCCAGCCAAGGTCAACCCACCACACCCTCTTTCTTTTTTATCCCTTCCAATACGGAGCTTAGACACCCAGGATTACTATATGTAGTCCCTCTGATCAACACAGTAAGAAGTTGGCATCTCAGAATAATAAAAAAGTATTACAGACTGAGAAAAAAAAAATCACTTTTCCTATGTAAAGCCAGGGAAACTGGAAACAGTGTTTTTGAGCTGTCTTTCAATACTGTGGGTGGGAGCAATACATACATAAGGTCTAGAAGGGTTAAGACATCCACCAAGTGGATTTTGTTCGGATTGTTGATTCAGTACTTTTTCATTTTTGTTCCAGTGCAAATGTGGTCAATCACGATGTAAAAGTAAAGAAATAGTAAAGTGAGCCGGATGTAATTACAACTCTTCATCTGCTTAGTGAAATTAATGTTTCTGTGTCTTTCCCTGCTACGTGTTGGCTGTGAACTAATGTGACTGGAGCATCGGGAGGCCTCTTGGGAATTCTCCCATCCATACCTATCATGGCAAAGCTGTTTCAACACAATGTCCTAAGTCATGGACCCAAAGCTTCTGGGAAAGCAAATAGTCAACGAAAATATGTGGTTAATTTTCTATTTGGGGCAGGCATGGTTTCTTTGTGTTTGAACACAGAATAGAATAAAATAAAATAAAATAAAAGTTATTATCATTGGACAAAGTAAAAGGTTTCCTTCAATATTTTTGTTCTCTTTTGGGAAACATCCAGATAATACAGTCCCTTCGTAGTTGATGATGATCTCTCACTTGGATGTACCATCAACATGCCTATGTAATTTGCATCAAAAAATTATAACAGAAGTGTTAGAGGAGTTCTCTACACTGTCAAGGTTGATTTTCAAAAGTATTTAAACATGGAGGACATTCAGGAACATCTGGAACAAAAATGAATGTTGTGCCAATATTTGAAAAATACTAAATAGAATAAACTATTAAGTTATAAGTTTGTCATAACAAAATCAGTCTCAGAAAAAAAATTAACACCTAATATAGGACTCAATTTATAAAGAATTAAAGGAGAGTAATTAATGCAAATCAACACAGGTTTCTGAAAAACAGATCTTGTTAAAGTAACTTGAGGTCTTTTTAGACATATACAAATTTGACTTGTACAGGTACTGTTGTACTTCTTGTATTTCCTTTCTGATCTAATATGGCCAAGTTTCTTGACAAGTACTATGAAATAATAATAAAAAATCTGCATGTGGTACATAAAATCTATTAAAAATTATCTGAAGAATTATTAACAGGACTCATTGTTAAGTGACTGTGGAGATTGATTCACAGGAATCAGTTTTTGGCTCTAAGCTATTTAATGAGGTTATGAAAGTCTTGTGGGGAAAATAATTTCTGGTACAGTCTTTGAATTATGCAATAATTACAGAAGAGGGGACAAACAGGTGGAAGCATGACTGGGTACTGCTTCAGATAAATCTTCACTGTCAGTGTCAGTAGCCTGTTCTCAGCAAAGTGTTTAATGCAGTCCATTCCAACAGGATGAAAAACTCTTTCCTGGTAAGCCAGAGCTCTGAAAGAATGTGGGACCACGCTGGATGGGTCCTCAGGACATGAGTCTCTGGTGCAGAAGCAGACATGTCAGTTAGGAGTTGCCAAATCTTGCAGATGAAAGGCAGCCACAGCTCCATGCCCCCAGTTCCAACCAGCAGTGAGGCTGAGAATGCCCACAGAGCACAAATACACCACGTGCACTGATTGTTCAGTAGAGCATTTTTCAGTAAATTGCCAGCAACACGAGTAACACAGACAGGCACACAGAGCACTCACACAAACACAGGCAGTGCCAAGGGACTCACCCTGTCCCCCTCTGCCCAAGCAGCGTGGAGGCTGGCTACTGAGAATATATAAATACGTGTGTGCATTGTAAGATCCCCTCAGCAGCTGGCCTTAGACAGCCAGATGGCCCACAAGAGTTTTTATCTCGTGTCTGAACAATGTCCTCATTCTGTGAGACAGTAACATGGTAATTTTTGAACAAGAACTAGGAACGCATCCCCATAGCAGTCTACAATTTCCTCATGAGGAGAAGCGGGGGACAGAAACTGATCACTTCTCTCTGGTGACCAGTGACAAGACCCAAGGGAATGGAAGCAATTTGTGTCAGGGGAGGTTTAGGTTGGATATTAGAAAAAGGTTCTTCATCTGGAGAGCGGCTGAGCACCAGAACAGGCTCCCCAGGGAAATGGTCACAGCACCAAACCTGCTAGAGTTCAAGAAGCATTTGGACAATGCTCCCAGGAACATTATGGGATTCTTGGGACTATCCTGTCCAGGGTCAGGAACTGGACAAGTGATCCTTGTGGATCCCTTCCAATTCAGGATATTCTGTGATCTACCCCTACGTATGCCCTCATTTCCAGCAGAGGCATCCTTGGTCCCTAAGCTGGAAGGAACTTGTTATGTTAGGTCCCACAATGTCCAGAAGGGCTCTCCTGCTTGAGGGTCTCCCTTGTGCACCACTGCCTTGCGTGAGAGCCAGTCGTCTGCATCTGTCCAGAGGGATATCAAGCAGAAGCAGAAAGTAGCCTCCAGGTTTGTTTCTGGTGTCACCACTGTGTTTAAGCAAATTTTGAGATGCACTTCAGTTTAGCATAGTTCCTGTAATCTAGGAGTTTTAAATTTGAAGCTAGATAAATTAAAATGAGAAAGTAGTCTCATTTGGAAGACAATGTTGTTGCTACAACAACTTGTCAATCAATGTAGTGAATTCATTATTTCTCGAAATACTGAAGTGTAAACTAGAAAGTTTTTTTATTTGGTTTTGGGTTGGGGTTTTTTTTGCTTGTTTTTATTAGGTTTTTTGTTGTTTTGATTTATGCTTAATTCATGAAAGACATAATTCATGGAAATATTTAATTGTCTGTCAAGAAGTAGGTCAGATCTAAAGATCAGAACAATTTTGTGTTGCCTTATACCTTGTGGAAATGGGGTTTAGGAGCTATTAGGTCCTTGCTGAAAAATGTTTCCAGTCTTTCATCCCATTGAAACACTGAGTTGAAACATCCTTTTGCATCATGTCCAGGTCTGCTAAGTCAAGTTTTTTTTCTAACAAAAACCATCCAGACATAACCTTCCATGCATTTTTAGTACCACATGCATAAATCTCAAAAGTAGTTCAGCATCTTTTTAGCAAGAATAAGATAGCTATCAGGACAACCATAATTCTTTATGGACTTTAAAAACACATGACTGTATTGTGAAATTTTTACTATAAACCTCAATCTCACTTTTCTAAATTTGATTCAGATTTAAATTTCCTAAGGTAGAAAGGTATAATATGTAAAACATACCATCTCAAGAAATGCCTTGACAATGGATTTTCAGTTTGGTTTTTTTTTGTCTGAATAGGAATTTCAGAAATACCCCTACTCACAAGAATGCAGAGAACAGTAGTGACAATATAACCATCAACTTTGCCTCCCTAGAGAAAAACAAACCATCACTTTTTCAGTTCAGAGAAAGAAATAATAATGTATATGAAAAGGTCACCCTTGCAGTGATCTCATGCAAGCACAGGCTTGAAAGCACTATGAAAATATTAATTCTTTTGCTGTTGCTTTTAATAGGATACTAATAAAAACTGAAAAGCGTGACCAGGGGAGGAAAGGCAAAGACTACAGGGATAATTTTCTTATTTTGCTTAAAAGCAAAAATCTGCCAAACCACTTCTTTATTTGTATTATAGTAGATATAATTAGAAAATACATTAAATGATCATACCATAGTTGATAAGAGGAAAATACTTCATCTGTCTCATGTCCATAATGATATTTAAATGTTTCTCGACATTATCAAATTCACATTATTGTATTTAAATTAATCACATTCGCATTTTTAAAAATAGTTAATAATTCAACATAAGAAATACTGTGTATATACTCAGGGGAAAAAAGGAGAGTTTACGACCTTGGAGAGAAGGGGCAGGCAACTTGGAAGCACTACAAGGATATTGTGAGGTTATGCAGGAAAAAAATTAGAAGGGCCAAAGCCCAACTAGAACTTAATCTGGCTACTGGCATAAAAGACAATTAAAAATGTTTCTATAAATACATTGGAAAAAGAGGAGGGCTAAGGAGAATCTCTATCCTTTATTGGATTCAGGGGGAAACATAGTGACAAAGAATAACAAAAAGGCTGAGGAAATTAATGCCTTCTTTGCCTCAGTCTCTAATAGCAAGACTCATTGTTCTCCAGGTACCCAGCCCGCTGAGATGGAAAACACAGTTGGGCACCAGAATGAAGCTCCCATAGTCCAAGAGGAAAGGGTCAGGGATCTGTTACACCGCTTACACACAAGTCTATGGGGCTGGATGGGATGTACCCAGGGGTACTGAAAAAGGTGATGTAAGTGCCTAGTGAGCCACTTTCCATTATTTACCAGGAATCCTGGTTGACTGGGCAGTTTTCATTGACTGTAGGTTAGCAAGTGTGACACCAACCTACAGGAAGGGTCAGAAGGAGGATCCCAGGAACTAAATGCCTGTTAACCTGACCTTGGTGCCAGGAAAGGTCATGGAGGAGATCATCCGTACTCTTTGCTGGGTAAATAACTGGCTAGGTGACCAGGCCCAGAGAGTGGGGGTGGATGGAACTAAACCCAGTTGGTTGCTGATCACAAACAATATTTCTCAGGGTTCAGTGTTGGGGCCAGTCCTGCTTAAGATCTTCATCAATGATCTAGACAAGGGAGCAAGTTTGCAGGGGATCAAGATCAGTCAGTTTGCAGATGACAACAAGCTGGAAAGATTGTTGATTTGCTGAAGGGCAGGAAGGCTCTACAGAGGGATCTGGACAGGCTGAATCAATGGACTGAGACCAATTGTATGAGGTTCAACAAGGCTGAGTACCAGGTCCTGCCCTTGAGTCACAACAATCCCATGCAATGCTCGGGACTCAGGAAAGAGTGTTTGGAAAGCTGCCTGGTGGTAAAGGACATGGGAGTGCTGGCTGACAGACAGCTGGACATGAGATAGCGTGTGCTCAGGTGGCCAAGAAGGTAAGTGGCATCCTGGCCTGTATCAGAAATAGCGTGGCCAGCAGAACCAGGGCAGTGATAGTCCCCCTGCACTCAGCACTGGTGAGGTTGCCCCTGTGTTTGGTTTTGGGTCCCTTGCTACAGGAAAGACGTTGAGGCTCTGAAGAGCATCCAGAGAAGGGCAATGGAGCTGGGGAAGGATCTGGAGCACAAGTCTGAGAAGCGGCTGAGGGAGCTGGGGGTGTTTAGCCTGGAGAAAAGAAAGCTCTGGAGAGACCTTGTCACTCTCTACGACTACCTGAAAGGAGGTCATATCGAGTGGAGGTTGGCTTCTTCTCCCATGTAAAAGAAATAGAACAAGACAAAACAGCCTTAAGTTGTACCAGGGGAACTCTACATTGTATATTAGGAAAAATTATTCACTGAAAGGGTTCTCAAGCACCGAAACCACCTGCCTACAGCAATGGTGGAGTCACCATCCCTGGAGGTATTTATAAAACATATATATGACACTTAGGGACATGATTTAGTGGTGGACCTGACAGTGCTGGTTAACTGAGCAATCTTAAGGGTCTTTTCCAACGTAAGTGATTCTATGAGTATATGCATGCATTATATACAGGTATGTTTTCATAATATACCTATTTTTGCATAATTATTTTTTTTAAGTAAGGAAGGAAAAAGCAATTATTTAACATTCCAAGTAAACATTTCCTTTCAGCTGGTTTTGAATGCTAAAGACATTGACTTGAAATAATGGAATAAATGTAGAGGGCAAAACAGATTGTCTAGCTGAATAATTCTAGACTGCTAGACCAAAATGACCTTTCGATATAAAAGATGCCTCCCTCCCCATCTCCCCCAGATCTGAAAGATTTTAAGAGAATAACCTCTACTAACCTCTTTGTGCTACAGTGACATTTCTCTTTTATTCCATCATGAATATATTATGTCCTTGAATACGTACCTGCCTCATGTATTTTAATCTAATAGTGTAGCACAGATTTCCATAGAAAATGTCATTCTCCTCCAAAGGGCTATGGACTCAAAAATATTCAGCTGAGGGATTTTTCTTCTCATTTTGATGAAATAAAAAGTATTTCTTCTGGCCTCACCAGCAGATACATAAAATATAACCTTCTCTAGTGGATCTTATAAAATCTTCAGGTTTTCAGGTGCTTGAATTCACAGTTTGAATATTCATAAATCCAAAACAGTTATAGGATCTTCATTGTTGGCAGTTCCCTAAGCTGAGAGATCTGAGATCTGAAGCTGTATATTGAGAATCATGTAAGTTAGTCTGCAGAGGCATGAGGACCCAGGACCTTTGCTCTGTAGGAGCTTTAGCAGCTCACTGCTCTGGGTTTATTTCATTTTCTGTGCTGTACAAGAAATGGCCACAGACTACTGTAAAGTATCTTTCTTTATAGGTTTTTAATACTCATAATCACAGTGTTTATTTGGCAGCAAATCACTGTACATTTGCTCTTGTTTGTTATTCTCTTCTCCTACGGACATTATTTTGCTTATACTTAGAGCATTCTAGTGACACCACCACTAGGTTCATCCTTGCTGCTGAAAGATACCTCTGATTTACCTAAATCTTCAGTCAAATCTCTACTAGGTAGACAGTGCTTCAGTGATTAAAGTTGTTATATCAGCTCGGGATGTCACATTTCCTAAACAAACACACTCTCATTTATTGTAATACTGTTCATTTTTTAAAAGTGAAGAAGGAGAAAAGAGAAAGTCAGTGTTATCATCGAATTATATCAGTGAAATAATATAGATTCACAATCAAATATAATTTATTTTAGTTTTATGAGCTTGAGTTTAGAGTGTCATGGCCATTAAGCATTTAATTCTATAGTATATTCTTAAAAAAGAGATCATATGGCCAAATTTGGTTGAAGATGAAGACACTGGCAGATGAAAAAAAAAACCAACCCTCTGTGAAACTGTTAGAAATTTTAAAAAGAAACCAGGATTTGAAGTTTCTTAGGATAAATATTTACATTTAGAATTTACAGAAAAAAAATTAGCTAAGGCATGAAAATTTTAAAAAGTAATTTGATTGGAAAACTACAAGAAATTAGTTTTACAACTTGCACGAGTTTAGGGAAGTAAAAAAAATCCTAAAAGAAATTATAATGGTATGTTGCAATTTGAAAAGATCTTCAGTACATAAAATGGATTCTTTTTGTTGGTAATTCTGGCTGTCAGAATGTCTTGTTAGTGGAACAGATGGGGTTACATGCTTTTCACAGAATCATGAAACAGAATACGCCGAGTTGGAAGGGACCCACAAGGGTCATCGAGTCGGCTGAGTTTTATATACACACTGCTTACCTTTAGTGATAGTCTGTAGTTTCATGGTCCTTTTTTCTTTCACCACATGTCTGGAGGTAAAGTCAGGCATTGGACCGGACACTTGCCCATAATATTTTGTATTCTTAGCTTCTTCTATATCTGTCATTTCTGAAGATGGTAGTTAATGAATCACCCTGACAACATGAGAATCCTTCTCAATATATAGTTAATTCTTTTTTACTTGAAAATTAATATAACTGATTCACTTAATCTCATGACTGCTAAAGGCTTCGTACCTGTAAGTTTCCAGGCACTACCTAGACTGTTTTTGTGGGATGAGGAGGTACAGCTTGCTCTGAGTTTAGAACATGACATTCCTAAGATGGGTGTTTTTGAGCTAAGCTTTTCTAAGTATCACTTATTTATAAAGATCGATTTGCTTCCTGTCACTTCTTAGAGAGAGAACTCATCACTGCAGTCTACAACTTCCTTTTGAGGGGAAGACACACTGATCTCTTCTCTGTGGTGACCAGTGACAAAACCCAAAGGAATGGCCTGAAGTTGTGTTAGAGATGGTTTAGGTCTGATATTAGAAAAAGGTTCTTCACCCTGGGAGTGGTTGGGCACTGGAATAGGCTCCCCAAGGAAATGGTCATGGCTCCGAGCCTGCCAGAGTTCAAGAAGTGTTTGGATGATGCTCTCAGGTACATGGTGTGATTCATGGGGATGGTCCTGTGCAGGGCCAGGAGCTGGACTCCATGATGCTTGTGGGTTCCTTCCAACTTGGCGTACTTTGTGATTCTGTGGTCTCTATCCTTCTCTTTACTTTGCAGGAACAATTATTTGAGAAGCAGAAGTCTAAATTATCACACATCCACTGACGTAGTACTTTTTATTGAGCTGCTCTGTCTTAGCTTACATTAGCTGTGTGTGAGATCTGCAACTTATTCATCAAGTGATTAGCAGTAGCACTGTAACTAAGCTGACAAAAATTCCTGTATGTGTCAGATTTTTAAGCATTTAGAATAATTGAAGTAAATGAGCAAACACTCTTTGGAGGTTTACAGCAATATCCTGTTTGTGTGTCTTAGCATCAGGGCTCATTTTACTCTGCAGAAAGTGTACAAGGAACACATTCCATTGCTAGGAATGAGACAAAGCACTCTGAAGTGTTGATACAATCTAAGAATGCCATACAGGATGTACAAACTTTTAATGTAAACAGCTCACACTGAGGGAGTCAGGGCACACTTATAAATTAGGCTTATAAAGTATTCATCAGATCCCTTTTGTGCATTGAACTGATGCATATACATTATACATTTGCTTTCCTTTCTACATCTCTCTCTCTTGATCCTTCAGTACGCAGCTCATGCAAACTTTGTCTCAAGTTCAGTTAGAACCAGTGGGCAAATCTGGAGATTATAACAAGTCTACAAACTACGTTTTCCTGTATGTCTGTGGTTTCAGTATATGTCATACATCCACTATGGCGCTGTTGTGATTTACATTTATTTAAACTAATTAGTTTTGGACTTATGACCATAAAGTTAAAAAACTAAAATACAAACAGAAGTGTATGCATTTTTCCTGACATGTTTTTTTGTTTCCCTCCTCATCTCCTCCTCTTATTTTCACTTCCTCCCTGGAAAGTGATTGGCAGATTCTGCAATAAAGGACAAATAATCCTGAAGATTGTTCCTCCCACTCTGTTTCAGAGACCTTCTTTCTTTAACAGAGATTTTAAGGAATCAAGGTAATTGATGCCACTCAAGAGATTCTAATCCAATTTAAGAGGAAAAATTGAGTGAAGTGTGGGAGTTAAAACTGGAACAAAAAGGTTAGCTTGCATATTATGGGCAGGACTGAAATAAAAAAATAGTCACTTATGCTTACAGTTATGCTGATTTATCCAAAGAAACCTATTTTCTGGCTCTTGTCAATAGCTCCGGTTTTAATGTGATGCTTTATCCATAAATATATATCTAAAAAAAAAAAAAAGGCAGAATTGGTGATTAAGATAGCTACACTTAAAAATTATAAAATATATCCCATATATTCCAATATATCATCTCTAGGAATCGCTACTTCATTGCATGTATGACACATGTATTCATCACAGGGGTGTGCATGTGTCAAGGAAACAAAAACATCACTATCATAAGGGCAAGGTGTAATATAAGTATGATAACTGATAGCATTCATGAATACATTTCAGTTCAAGGGAAAAGCAGAGAAATGCAACTGAATGAAGTATTTTTTGCCTACAAAACAAATGCACAATGGTACTAAAAACTTCACTGTTACTACAAAAATCATGAAAGATAAATTCTCAGTGGAGATATAGAACATACTGTCTATAAAATAATGTATGGTCATGGACTGAATATTAACATCACAACCTGAGAAATAGGGGAAAATTATATAAGAATAAATAGGTATATATTTTACTAAAAACTGAGGAAGGAACCCAACAGTTTTGCATTATTCCACAGGTCATAAAACAAGTGTGAATCTAGTAAAGGTTATCTCCATTAGTATTTAAAAGAAAACACACCAAAACAAAACCCTAAACAAGTCAAAAGCAGCTGTTGTTCACTGTACACCTATGATTAGAGCTCTATTAGATGAAATGAATTACATGCTACCAAGAGACTCTCTTCTTGCTCTGAAGACATATGGGACATATCAGTCCTGCTTGTGTGTTTGTATGGATGAGAGAAAGAGGGTGGGCATGATTCATTCCAACAGACAAACCTATTCCCAGAATAAATGTGCAGACCCTAAAAATAACAAGGCAAACAAACAAAATGTGCAAAAAAGAAAAAGGAGAAGACATCTTACATAAATAAAGGAGATGAAAGAACAGATACCCATCTGAGATATCAGTTAAATATAAAATAATGCATTGGGATGCAAGTAAGGAAAAGCTATCATTCAGAGCTCAGTGTCTTATGCCATTAATGTCATACATGCATAAGTTGTCTCTTACAATATTGCTTCTAAAAATATCACATTTTTGTCCTCCACAATTTACGAAAAGAAATGCACTCCATAACCATTACCCACATCTCATTTCTGTGATAGATTCTCAGTTGATATAAGCCACTGCAACTTCATCTGTGCCACTGGAGCTTTTTTATATTAAGATTTTCAGATTTTCCTTAGATATTATGTGGAATGTAGAACTCTGTGCAGTTATCAAAGTTAAGGAACAAAAAATATTTTTAGTACTCATCCAAGTCCAAATAATATTAAAAACTTTCACAATCACAATATGCAAACACAAAACTGTACAGTTGTATGACCATCCATGGAAAACATCCTTCATCATTTCGTTCTCTGGTGTAACTCCCTTCAGGCAACATATTGAAATATCTATTTTTCACACAACAGTACTCCTCAGTTCTTAGACTGGCCAGAGAATCATTACTGGGGAGAAAAATTCATCTATCAGAGACATAATTCAGTATTTATGTATCATAAATCCTTAATTAGTTTAGAAGACCCAAAATCCTCTAGGGACCGAAGCAAATCCAAAAGCTGTTCCTAAATGATAAAGTAACTGCTTGAGTTTCTGACCGACCTAGCTACTAGGTAATAAACAACAATAACAATAACAACAACAACAACAACAGCAAATACAGTCAGACAACTGTCGGTTATATGGAACATGTATTTACCTACTCACAAGCAGAGCTAGCACGCACCCAAATTTCGCACCTACAGTTTACAAGATGTAATTCATTAGATGTTGGTGCAAATTGGCATAATACTGCCAAGTCAGCACCTACAGAGTCTAGCTGTTTACTGTTGTAGGGTTTTGTGTGAGGACTAATGTATTGCAATGACTGAAAAATAATGATTTTTTTTTTTTTTAGATTAAGGTTAATGGGGATCTTCATCTGTCTCTTGTTCTTCAGCAGTGCGTCAAGACATCTGAAAATTATTCAGACAGTGAGAGAGAAGAGAAAACGAGTATTGGTAGAGACAATATACCCACAGATCCCAGTTTATACTTTTTTTCCTCCTGCATTGATAGTGATTCTTATTTTGACTTTTTGGAGGCAACTACCATATAGCAGCTCATTGGAAGATGGCCAAGCAATATTTCAGTTTGATTTATTGTTCTAGAAGTAATGCTTTGGAATACAAATCTGATTTGGCTCTCAGATTAAGAAAGCAGTATTGAGTGAAAATGTTAATTAGGCTTCTAGTGGCCACTTAACATAGCAGTCTTCCATTTCAAAGAGCAGCCCTTGATGTACCACAAGGAGCTGCACTATCTCATGGTAGTACTTTTCCTCTGAGGTTTCCAGCAGCAAAATTGCAATTAGAAGATGGAAAAAAATATGTTACTCTCCTAATATTAATTTTTCATGTAAGCACTTGCTTTAGCTGCCATTGGAATGTTATATAATTGCATCTCGATGGTGGGGTGTCTTACGTGATTATTGAGTAGGAAGAAGTCAACATTAAGTATTCAGAGGGCCTTTGGTAAATTTAAAGGATTTTTTCAGGCATTCTGATTGGAGCAGAATCAAAATGGTTAGTAATGGTTTCAAAACCTAGTTGTTGCACAGGTATAGGTAATACACAATCTACTTAGAATACATGATTTTCTTTTCTCCTGAAAAAGAAATAAGCACCTCCCTATACCTCCATCCAGTTTACAAGCAACTTGGGAGTGCTGTTATCTTCACATTATGGTGACTATACTGTGCCTTCTTGACATGTAATTCATGCGTTGAACTGCTCTGGGTAACATGCTGTCAATGTCCAAACATGTGGAACCATGATTGATTTAACAGATTTCAGAGTGCAGTAAGGGATTTGGTATGTGAATGCAACATCAACTTTTCAACAAAATGCCATGAAGACAGGGTCAAGAGTAAACACTTGCTAGGTAACATAAAAGATAGTCCCAAGATTCATTACTGGAATAGAATTCCAAAAATATGGACCCAGCCTCAGGTTCTGCTGTGAACATTCTTTTCATCTGGTCTAAGTACTGAAAATTTGTGACTGCTGAATTTCATGATGCTGGAAATATGCCTTTGTAGACAGGCAAGGATGTGTCCCTGCTTCTTCAACAGGAGGTATGAAAATCTGATCGATCCCAGACCACCAAAGGTGAGAAAAGTTGAAGCAAAATTAAATTTGTGGTTCATTTTCTTAGTGACTGTAACTGTACTAATACAAGAAAACCTGGCCACATCCTTTCTGTGGTCTTGGTGCAGCACAGTCTGTGTAACTAAACTCTCATGTTTCCTCAGGTTTTACTGTTTTCATATTGAGAAATGTCTCTAGCTTGTGCTATCTTTTGAACTGAGGCCAGGCAGGGTTTATTTGGCAAAAGTCACAGTCATGCCCAAGAGCAAACTAACCTCTGGATGGGAGAGATGCTCTCATGCCTCTACTTCAGACTGTGGTATTGCCAGATTTAATTTACTATTATAGTTGTAATGAACAATGAACTGTGGTGACAGTGAGGTTACCGATACGCTGTGTGACTGTACTTCTCAAGAAAGAACAAAATGTAGGAGCAGCAAGATTTAATTTTCTTTTTCCTTTTTGTGATTAGACCTTTATGTCTCCTCATATCAGAGTGGATGGTGACATGCTGGGCTGACTGCAGCTCGGTATTGCCTATCCCAGCTCCCCCTGTTGCATCCTCTCAGTGGACCCTGCTTTTGGGCCAGGGAATGGGCTAGATAACATCCAGATATCTTTATTAGCATGTGTTCTACAAATCTAAATAAACTACAGCTCCTGCCTAGGATAGCTTGAGTGGATCCTGAGCAATGCCTTAGTTCTCTGCAGAGTTGCATATGGTGTGACAGGACATAGAACTTGATAGCAACAAGGATCTTGGTCTCCTTCTTCTTTTGCTCATCCTTACAATCACATGCAGGTTTCTATTTCCACTGCTTCTTAGTTACCTCAGCACACCAGACCTGCCAGACCCTCAGGTTAGAAGGAGATGATACGACTGAGCTGAAAGAAAGCTTGCTTTTAAGGTTTGGCTGTTCATTCACTGGCTTTCCAATGAAAACCCCCTTCTGCACTCCCTTTCCCTGAGGAAGTTTGGATGAAAATTATTGAGAGATGCTCAGAATGCTGCCAATTTCTCAGCTTGGCTTTTCTGACTGGAACAACCAATTTTGACTGCAAACAGAATTGCAATGCCAGAGTCAGCATTGCCTGTGTCACCAGCTTAATAAATAGAGCAAGGAAACCCTGGCACAGTGCACAGCACAGAACTGGAGCAAAGTGACTACTAGATAATGTCTCCAATAAGAGAAAACACTCTGAAGAGTTCTGGGTCTATGGGTTTTTCCACTGACTTTGTTCCAGATGCTGGCATCCCAAGGATCATGCATACAAGATCTCAATAGCTTTGTGATAAAAACTGTGTAGATTTTTATGATATTGCTTTCTGACAGTTTCTGATGAATGATGATTGGTTTAGATGGCCTTTGTTATATCTGTTTATCCATGCCTTGCATTCATTTTAAGCAAGTATTTTCTAGAATTGTCCATATAGAATATGTGCTGTAGTCTAAGAAAATCAGTGTGGAAACAATGAAAGTAAAATCAACTTTGAAAGATAAAAATGTCCATTTTTTAATACTCCAGACAGTAAAACTAATGAAGTCCTAAATATGTCTCTTGACTCTTCTTAGAATAGTATCCATACTCTCATTGCATATATATACTTTTAAATAAACAACTCTGAAGAATCCAGAGAACAAAATATATCTATTTTATTATTTATTGCTTTGAAGTAATGTCTTAAAGTACCAAAATAGAAAAAAGGAGGAACAAATGACAAACCAACACCACCACTACAAGAGAGTTACATTGTACAGTTCTCTGAACATATGAAAAAATCTTCAGTGTTTCACTTAGTTTGTGACTGACACATTTAAATGCAATCTGTCAGGTAAGAAAATGATCTGGAGCTTTGCAATATTAGCAGCATCTGTAGGATACAAGCAAGAATGGCATATATCATATAAACAAAGAAGATTATGTCCTCTAAATATTTCCATTTGTTTCTTTTGCTGCCTTCAAAGTTTTAAGTTTCACTTTTGTCAAAGTGACTGAAATGCTGGAAATAAATAATTTCACTTGCATGCAAAATATGACTTGGCTGCAGTAGTAGCAGGTTCAGTGGAGTATACCGGTACATTTTACAAGTGGAAAACTGCAAATTACAAACCTAAGATTTTAGAAGGTATAATTAGTTTTATAATCTCAGAATAAAATGTATTGACAGAGTAGTCACAATTTCAATTATTTATATTGAAAAAAAACAACACTTGCAAAATTACTTTTTTGTTGTTGTTTTTTACAGAGATTTTACTTCTACATTCAAAGATTATTCAATACTTGCTACCTGCAACTCTAGAAGTATCCCTACTGGATCCTTTTTTTTTTTTAAATGAGTGAATAAAAAATATGTAAGATTTGTACTATGAATTAAACTTAGAAACTGCATATTAAATTCTGAATTCATTGTATTGTTGTGCTATGTAATCTGATATTTTTGAACAGTGGAGATGATTTTTTGGTTCTCTTGGGAAAGACAGATAATTGACTGTAAAAAATAATCCTAGAAAATTGCCTTAGCTATCTTCATAGTCCAGAGACTCATCATAGAACACAGAGACCTTAATCCACAATTCAGTTATTTGAAATGCATAGAGATATTGATCAACACCATTTATTAATGATATCTGCTTTTCATCATTTGTTTATGTAATGAAATAGATGTGTATTGTGAATCTACTGAGAACTAGCAGTGCTTGGTACTGCTTTGGTCGTTCAAAATATTTGTTATGTGAGGAAGCCCTTAAATGTCAGATTATGAAGTACTTATGGCAAAAAGTGTATCAGAGCAATTGGCATCAAATTAACCCTTTTGCTAACAAAGACACGAAGGAGGCTGAAATGGGCTCTTAACAAAAAAAAAAAAAGAAAAAAAAGGAAGAAAAGGGAAAAGGGGAAGAAACTTTCTGACAAATCAGTTTCAAAGGAATGTGCACAACTAATACCTACAGAATTAGTCCACTGAATTAGTTTGCAATGTTCAAGCATACCCTTGAATCTGTGGGTGAATAAACATCAAATTCTTACTCTGTTTTGTTAAGTCCTTATCTATGTTTCTAAATCACATGTAGTAATATGATTTTCCACATGGCTGCATTCTTTTCTTAATCAACTCTGACTTTTCCTAGGATATTCTGTCTTTCCTCATGTGCCTAAAAACTTCAGAAGCCAGATGCAAGTTACATTTTTAAGCAGTATCCCATATCATAAAGATTTCAAACCTCAAGGAGGTGATGGGAGAAAATCCACTTCCTACTGGACTAAGAATTCATATTTTTGAAAAATTTAACTGCAGCTTCCTCACGTGGCTTTGGAGGACATAAAAGTGATGTACAGGAATTGATATTTTTATTTAATGAAAATGCTAAGATTGGAGCAAATTATCTTTTAACAGTCATAATTTCTTGACCTTGTTGGGTTTTTTGAAGTATTTAAATACAATTTCACTGCTAGAATTTTAAACAAGTATGTAACTTCTGCTTTATATACATATGGGAAAAAATAATTCGTATTTCCCTTCCTTCTGCCAGAAAATAGTTCAACTTTTCTCTCTTGTCAATTACTAGTGGAACGAAAGACGTAACAGACAAAATAAGATTTTCTCCATGTAAATGAACAGATGTTGTTCTTAAAATTATTATGAAGTCTTGCATTTCTCATTGAAAAAGAAAATCATTGGGAAAATTGATTAAAACGAAAAGGAAATATTGCCACAGACTTCTAAAACAGAACAAACCAGTGGAAAATCACATCAAAATTCTGGTTAGAGAATGCCTAGGAGAAGAGAGAGATTCCAAGAAACGTTTGAGAAAGCAGACTTCACCCTGCAGGGTATCTGAGGAAGGCACGGTGCTCAAATTGTGTGATTTACAAGCTCACTATGGGGAACAAACAGGGTTATAATGAAAGATGACTTACTAATAATATTTAATTGAAGTTCAGACCGTTACTCTTTTCTCTGAATGTAGGCAACAAGTTAAATGAGAAGGAATGAAGATTCACCATTAAAAAAATACTTCCCCTTTCACTATGACAATTTAAAAATAAACCAAAATATTGAGGCCAGCTATTTTTTTTCAGATGTGCTTATTTTTCTTTTTATTTTTTAATCTGCTTACCTTCAAGTATTTTTGAACAGGATTTTCCCTTCCTGCTCCTTTTGCATATCTGGAATATTTCCTAAAAAATTTTTCTCTCCTACTCTCACGCTAATTACTACATGACAGATTACTATATTGTGCGGTGTAGATGCACATTAGTGCTACTAACATTCTGCTTCTTCCCTCAGTAATTAGCATGAGAGGATGAAAGCAGGCTAATCACTAATTCACTAATGAATGCTCATACAGCACTTTGAACATGTAAGGCCCTATAGAAGGATGAAGTGGAAAGTTTCAGGTTCTTTCCCTCAAGGTCTAAGCCCATGTTTTGCTGGCTTCATCTTTTCTCCTGTGGCTAAAACCATCCATTTACATTTTTGATTGCAGTGATGTTAAATGGTACAACTAAAAGACTGAGAATATAAAAGAATTACAGTTTGTATTCGGAGGAAACACCTGTATAAAAAAGCAACAATGTGACTTTTTAATGTAGGTTTAGATTAGTTATTAGGAAGAAATTCTTTACTGTGAGGGTGGTAAGGCACTGGAACAGGTTGCCCAGAGAAGCTGTGGATGCCCAACCCTTGGAAGTGCTCAAGGCTGGGTTGGATGGACCCCTGAGCAACCTGGTCTAGTGGAAGGTGTCCCTGCCCATACCAGGGGGAGCTGGAACTAGATAACCTTTAAAGTTCCTTCCAACCCAGGCCATTCTATGATTCTATTAACTCAGATGTAAATGTACAGATGAATGTTGTGCTCCTTTGCAGATACCCCTATGCATTTTTGCAAGACTTGTTTAAATGTCATGGGGAAAAGTGCAAGGTTTTTTGCAGTAAATTATTTTTTCAAAGTTCAAAAGCAATTAGGATTCCTTGCTGCTCAACTAAAGAGTGCTGAGCACTTTTCTGGTGTAAAAAATACTCAGTTTTGATGGATCTTAAAAAATAGGTACAGTTCCGTAAAATTTAATAGTTGTGGCACAATAAAAGTTGAATCTATGATAGGACAGAAACCCAAACAAATGGCTTTCTCTCTGAGAAGACAATGTCACAGAAACAGCTTTTCAAGAAAAAGTAGTTGAATAAATCAGTTTAGCGGGTTTTGTTTTCATGCATTTTTATTGCAAAATACGAAATTTAAGCATTTTGGCAGTATGCACCTGTCCGAAAAAAACCCCTCAAAATAGATGAGTGTGTTTTATTTTCAGTATTGTTTCACTGACTTCTCTGAACTTCTCTGGCGTTCTCAGTGGTGTCCTACACGACACAAGTATTCTGCCATATTTATTGACATCCTGATTTTCTAAATACAGAGTTTTCTGTTCCCGAATTAAGAAAAAAAACACCCAGCATTATTTTTTACCTAATAGCACATTTATGTAATTTCCCAGTCTCGTGGAATTCAATTCAACAGCTCCTTTGAACACTCAACAAGCATAAGCTCTTAGAATATCCAGGTAGCCAGGCTGTCTTAACCACAGACTATTTCCATAATTTTTGAAACAAGAAAATGAAAATTGAATACAATATTTCACGTGAGATTTTGGCAATAGAAGAAAGGAGAATTGACATGGACTTCAATCTTCAGCTGAAGAGTTTCAGTTATTTTCTCTGGTTTGGATAGCTTGGGGAAAAAAAACATAAGTTCTTATATTCATGGCAGATACTAACTTTCTTCTCTGTATTGTGTGCTCGCTTTTGAGAGAATATGTACTGTTTTTTAATTTCTTTTCATTTTTTTACCTTGCAGTTTTTGTAATGCTGACTTCCATAACCCTCATATTTAGCAATATTACCCCAGTATTTCCTCTTTATTTCCTTACATTGACTAGACACCCTTTCCTGAATACTCTTTCTTATCTAAAGGAATTTAACTAGAAATATGAGGTGATTCTAACATTACCACTATAGCATTCTCATGAGAGCAATTTCCTACTCAGATTTTGCAGGTTTTTTATTTTTTATTGTTTTCCCTGAATTTATGATTATTTATTTCAGTTTTTACCTTCTGACATTCATATCACCTATCTTCTCATTCATCAGCCTCGTTTTATGCAATTAATAGTGACAACATGAGCTCTTCTGGGAAAATCCAGCTTATATATATTGGAAGGGTAGATTGCAAACCTTTTCATTACCTTAATATTATAAATACATTGGAATCTGGTAAAACAACATTGTCATCTCAATAGGAATTAGAAGGATTAGTAAAGTAGCTAATCTTTTTTTTTCTTTGATTCATAGAAACAAAAAGAGGCAGCATTAACTTTTTCTTGGACAAAATAATAATAGCTCTTTCTTTTAGCTGGCATAATCAACTGAGTTATTATATGACTAAGCTGATACAGGTACTTCTATTTCTAAATTTCCATTCAGTTAAAAATTTACAGGTGGATATGACATGCTCTTTTCCTGTATTCGTAAAGATCTGCTCTTATGTTTTATCTCAGGGGATCTTTCTAAGTCATTGTCTTTGGCTCCACCCTCGCACTTGTGGGAAACTCTATGGGGATTTTTGCTGAAGCTGGACCATTTTGGTCCTTTCATTACGGAAGACTCACAGTTTCTTCTTTGTCTGCAGTTTCTTCCTGTGTCTCCAGTAGCTTTATCATGACCCACGGTTTAAGTAAGAATTGCATGCAGTTCTAAAGCTTCTTTGTTTCCTTCTTGGGTATGTCCTTCAGATTTTATTGATACCCATCTGGCTACATGATGTTCTGGCTATATAATTCCTCTTCAGATATTGTTTTTAAAGCTGTCTTATTTTGATGTGTAGTTTTCATGGAATTTCAAATTATTTTTTCTAAAGCTTTTTCATTCAATCCTACATTGTCTTTACATAAAGATTCTAATTAATGAATTAATATACTAGTAACTAGCAATTTTTTCCCATTTCTACAATTTATCTTTATCATATGTATGATTTATTTTAATAATTTTTTTTAGAATCTTTCTGTTTATTAGTGATTGCATGCAACTGATTTAGCAGAAACCTAGTTTAACATATTGGCTCCATTATTATTGCTGTCTCAAGAATACCTAAGCAAGATAGAGAGAATATTCTATAAGCCTAATAGCTCCTAGATTGTTTGACAAACAGGTGCTAGCCAGTGAAAGAAAAACAAACCTACATGTATTGAGGAATTCCATAATGATTTCTCCCAGACTTCTGGCAGATTCACGCAAAAATTATAAATGGACATTGTAGGAACGTGATAGGTTCATAAAATGACTTCTGAAGTAATTTCTAAGGTAGATATCTTTCCTATGCTATGAATACTAGTTTAGGTTCCCATTCCATTAAGCAGGTAGAATAAGTTCAGATCACCCAGGCATCCTTCTGATTAGTTTTGGGCTTGTTTTTAAAAAGTTTGTCTCATCATCATGTTCTTGGATGAGATGCTGCTTTTTTTTTGTAGAAAGCTTCAACCTAGGCAGTGTCTTTTATCACAGTTTCTGACATAGCAAACAACCCTACGAAAGTAGAACAGAAGCTGGCTTTCAAGTGATAGTACATAAAATGTGTTTTAATATCAGATCATAGCTAGAGGTAACATTTAAAGATGTCCCTTTTGTCAGTCAGCTCCAGACAGTTTTCAAATGCATTCTAAGATGTACCTTGTTCTGGATAAACATTTTTTTATGGCTGCATTTAAATTAGTCACCTGGGTCAAACTCTTTTACAAGAATAAATATAGATATAGTTGCTGACTCTAGTGGTAATAAGTGACTTGCATGGCTTGCGAATACAGTGAATTAGATGTTACTAAGAAAACCTAAAGAAAGGGAGAAAGTAAAATAGTGGAGACCATAAAAACATATAAACCAAATATCTAGAGATCCATTCACTGCCACTGAAAAAGGGATGTGAACTATGATTAGAGAAGGTATCTTTTTGCAGACACTGTGTGGGAGCATAAATAACCATAAAAAATGCAGAGTAATACTGAATCGTCCTACCTGTGGTTAGCAACCGAACATGGAAGAAAGGCTAGGATATGATGGGGTCTGGTACATTATTCAGATTATATTCAAATATGTTTATTTGTCATAAGTTAGGAAGACTGCTGACTGGTCTGGTGCCTTGCTGAGCTCAGCACAGAGCTGACGAGGAGTTAATTGAAACTAAATCCAAAGAAGAAAGAGGTTATGCTTGCAGGCAGAACAAACCCCCTAGGGAGATTTCCATCATATTTGCTTCTTCATTTGAAGATATATCACACAAATCATCAAAACAGCCTTTGGTTTCTAGACTCCCCTGTGAACTTGGACTTAAAAATAGCAACCTATACACAAACACCAGGACTAAGAGACAACTTCTCACTTTTTGTTTGGTGATGAAATGACCTTAATCATGTATACCTTCCTTATCTCATGAATTAATTATCATGATGAAGCTTACTGAAGCCTGAACACAATAAGTACCTACACCCACGGTTCTGCTCTTGGCAATTGCTCCTTACAGAAAGAACACTGAGTCACATTTAATGTTTCATCTAGTGTTTTCCAGTCATTGACTGAGCAGGGCCAGAGTTGCTCTGACCTTCAGAATTTAACTACCTAAGTTTGTGAGAAAATAGGTAAGTCATCACAGTTTTAGAGATCAGAATAAATTAATGGAGTTCACTGATTGGAGAAACACAGAAAGACCATAACATTCAACACTTTCTATGCCAAATGCAAAAACCAGTACTCTGAGGTTTCCTATGATAAAACAAGTTGAAGCTATATAAATATTTAAGTAAAACTGACTCCAAAATACCAGATTTTATGAATGTTAATTTAATACAGGAAAATAATGGATTTTTTTTCCCCTCTGGAAAGGAGAGTGATGACTACTGGCAATATAAGTTAAGTTTGTTCTAAAAATGTTCAGGAAGACCTAGAAAAGAACAAAAGAGAGAAAAATGCCAGTTCAGGTTTGTTCCAAACTTTGTTCCTTTAACTTAAGTAAAAGCAAATGGTTTATGACACTTTTTAGTTTGTTTTTTTCTCCCTGGGCATTTCTAGCCAAAGCAAAACTTTAAGTTTACATGGTTAAATTTTAATGCTATAGACCCCATGCCACACCAGAAATACGGAGCTGATCTCCCCTTCCACTTCCAACCTAGTTATTATTCCTGCTAGAATGGGATATTGGAGATCCAGTACAAAGTTCTCTTTCTGTCTCATCTTTGAAGCCTTTTTCTTCCTTACAGCAGCTGATAAGAGATACTGAGTCATTTGCATAATATGGTGAAACTGATTTGCTTCATATAAAATTATTTATAGACAAATGTTGAAAGAAATTATTGAGACTGTGAGAAAAATTGGTAAAAGGGCCTATTTTGAATTAGGGAAGTGGAGAAGATGAGACTAGATTGCTTAATTAGGTTTCCTAGGGATACTTCTGTTCATCAAAGTAATTCCACTTCCAGATGAATGAAAAACAATGTTTTGCAAGTACAAGAATGAACTATTTCAATATTTCATTTTTTTCCCTTTTATCTTCTAGTAATCCAAAACTATTGTTTGAATTCTTCATAATCAGCTGAATGTTGTGCTTTGGTTTATTTTGACTTGGGTTTTTCTAGTCAGTGTCCCAGTATAAGTTCTGTCAACTCCTAATTTGCTGATGAATATACTCAAAGGGCTTCAGAGTCTCGGGTCTAATGGTTCTTCAGAAAGATCTCAAATATTGACAAGGTGAAGACTTCCAAAATGCTACATGAATCACTGTTTTCTTCTGTGGAAGAGGTAAGTGAGTAATCCTAGTATTATGATCTCAAGATTAGAAAAAGCAAGATTTATAGATTATTTGGATGCAGGACTTGAAGGTATACTAAGTGAGATTGCTCACTATAGTAAGCTGGGATGAGCCATTGACTCCCTGGAAAGCAGAGAGGCCTCACAGAGAGACCTCAACAAATTAGAGGACTGGGCAATCACCAGATGAAGTTCAACAAAGGAAAGTGCTGGATTCTGCACCTGGGATGGAGAAACCCTGGATGTTCATACAGACTGGGGAATGAGATACTGGAAAACAGTGCCTCGGAAAGGGACCTGGGAGTCCTGGTTAACAGTGAATATGAGTCAGCAGTGCCCTGGCAGCCAGGAGGGTCAACCGTGTCCTGGGGGGCATCAGGCAAAGCATCCCCAGTCGTCGAGGAAGGGGATTGTCCTGCTCTGCTCTGAACTGGTGAGGTCTCACCTTGAATATTGTGTGCAGTTTTGGGCACCACAATAAAAGAAAGTTATTAAGCTGGTAGAGAGTGTCCAAAGGAGGGCAATGAAGATGGTGAAGGGCCTTGAGGGGAAGCCATATGACTTGGTCTGTTCATCCTGAAGAAGAGGAGACTGAGGGGAGACCTCACCACAATTTACAATTTCCTCCTGAGGGGAAGAGGAGGGGCAGGCACTGATCTCTTCTCTATGGTGACCAGTGACAGGACCAGAGGGAATGGCCTGAAGTTGTGTCAGGGGAGGTTTAGGTTGGATATTAGAAAAAGGTTCTTCATCTAGAGGGTGGTTGGGCACTGGAACAGGCTCCTCAGGGAAGTGGTTACAGCACCAAGCCTGACAGAGTTCAAAAAGCATTTGGACAATACTCTCAGGCATAATCCTATGCAGGGCCAGACGTAGGACTTTGATTATCCTTGTGAATCCCTTCCAACATAGCGTATGCTGTGATTCTGTGATTCTGTTTCCCTCATTTTCCAGCTATCTTTCTTCTCTGAAAAAATGAAGATCTTATGAATAAATAGTCAGTTTTTCTTAAAAAGCATTGTCCAGATGGTTATGTATCCTGATTTAGAGGCTCCAGAAACCTAAAACAGCTTGAAGTAGGTTTGAATTTTATTTATTGCCTGTCAGGCCCCAAAGCAGAGTTATTAAGGAAGGAATATTTCAAAGACCATCCACATACTTTCTCACATATTACGTGAGGCCGTAAAGGAACAGAGGAGAGCTTGTGGTCATAATTTCACCAACAACTTTATAGAAACCTGAGGAAGTTAATGGACAAGGGAAGAAATGCCAATTTCCCAAGTGGAAAGAAAGTTTAACTTAAGAGGTGGCAAAAAGAAAAGCTTTTAACTTTATCCTCACTGGACTCTGTAGAATTCTTGAAGATACTTGTGAGTAAAACCCTGCTCTTGCTCACAGAAACAGAAGAGAGCTGTGGGAAGCATGCCTAGGACATGAAGGCCCCAGTGCTCACGTCAATTAATACTCTTGGCAGCAATGTGGCAGTTTTTCCCTCTTGTTAGCCTTTTAAACCAGTTTTTGGACAGAAAACAAAACAAAGCAAAAAATTCTGATCCATTGCTAGAGACCAAATTCCAGCTTTTTAGGGAAGTAGAATGTCCTCATATTGCAACGGCATTGAATGCCATCAGCTCCAGGATGCAGTTTTGTTAAAGGAATTTCCATATAGTAGTTAGTGTTGTACAGATTAACCAGGCCCCCTTTAACCTCTCTCCATCTATTGAAAGACTTGGTGTTCAGGTTACCTGTTTCTATCTCAGTCTTGCTGAATCAGTGACCTACAAATGTAACACCACCTCCAGGGTAAAAAATGCATGAGCTTGTTCTTTAATGCATGTCCTTAGGGCACATGATTATTTTAAGTCTCTCCACTGCCTATTAACATTAGCAAATTTGCTATAGCTTCCTGCATTTAAAAAAAAAAAAAAAAAAAAGAAGAAAAACTAGACTAGGATGTAATGAAGACTTAATTATCCTGACACAGCAAAGTGTCCTTTTGCTATTTTGCTTAAAATGTATAATCTCTTACTATGAAATGGAAAGCATACAGATAATTAGTGAAGCTCTAATATTTTAATTTATTGAGAAGGTAAAATCTTGCTGGATGCTGTGGAAACACACACAATGCACCCCAGGTTTGAAAGGTTTGGGGTAGGTTTTGTATTGGAATAGTTTACATTGAGCTCATAATGTCTAAAATGCTAACCTTTCTGTGGGTTTATTTTTTTAAATTCACAATCTATTTTATGAATTACCTTGTTTTCATTTCTTTAATATCCTACAGGAGTCTATGGTACTAGGAAGCACGCCAAGTCAATCCTAGATGTTCTGCCTAAAAACTTACAGTTTTCTAATATTACCAGTCTATTTAGTGAGGCTACTCTTCCATCCACTAAATCACTCTTTTGAGTCATCATATCAAGTGTAGAACTTCAGTGAACAATCATTAAAGAATTTTGTGCAGTGCTTCAGGATGACTGTGTGTCTTTAGAGACTTATATGTCCCCAGGTCTTGTTGTTTCCAGGAGAGACTGCTGCTATTTCAAAGTCATTGATTTGTACTTTCTGCCTGACTTAGTTTGTATGGAGACACTCACACACACAATAAAACTTTTTCTGAGACAAAACAAAACCAGGGAAACGAAGCTTATGTACAAATACCTTAAAATCCAAGTAGCTTACAAAGCTCATACCATTTCAGCACAAAGGCATCATGCTAAGTCAACTGAAATAGATCTATGATGCCATTTTCTGCCAGTTCCACGTAAATAGTACAGATTCACTTTTGAACTTATACCTTGGCCTGTTTATATTTGTTCATCTTAAAGACCACAACTGACTTACGGAAAGAACCTTTGGTTGCCAGAATTGAATAGCATCAACAATCAAACTGTGCCTGGTCAGCTTTGTCACTCATCCACTCTCTCTTCTGATATTCTCTCTCTTTAAACCTATATATTTTCATTCAGTTTTGAGAAATAGTGTTTTTCAATTTTTTACTAATGTATCATATTATTTTTAAAGAAGAATTCATTGATCATATTATACACTGAAAATGGGATACAAACACATGAAACAATGAGATACAATTACCAGATATTTAGTAAATTGAGAGCATTCTACTCTGTAATTTAACCAGTTCCCAGATGTAAAAAACCCTGGATTTCTAAAGGAGTTTTAAATATTCACGATTCATGGAGGACATCTGGTAAGTTAGAACTATTTTAAGACTTGCTTGAAGAACAGCATTCTCTTCTGATACAAATCTCTTCTGGAAACTTATGCAACCCACGACTTTGTTAGTGTATAGCATTTCCTAAAATGTTTCCTGCTTGATATGACATATATATTAATTGACCAGCAGTTCCTGAGTTTCATCAAGGAGTGATAAATAAAAATGTAAGGTCATATGAAAAGAAAAATTTTTGTAACTTACAAGTTACTGACACATCTGGATTCTTTATTGTGTATGTTGAAACCAATAGTCAGAGAAGAGTAGAAAAGATGTATGATTATAATTTCTTTTACAAAGGACAAAGCTTTCTTTTAGACAAAAAAAGCCCTTAAAACTGCAGATCTGTCAGAAAATATGGTTCATTGCTTTCTCTATTGCCTGTAAAATGCCAGGAGAGTTTCAAACAAACAGCAATAAATGAGAATAAGGGCCGCTGTGTTCTCTTCACCTGCCTGGAGTGCCACAACAGCCTGCAGTATGTTTTTAGTATCTAAATGTTTCATACCACAGTAGAGGAGAATCAGAAGATCTGTCAATCTACCTTAACTGCAGGGACAAGTAGACTTTTAAAACATTTAACATAAGTAGCTGTGCTGGGTTTGGCTGGAATAGAGTTAATTTTATTCATAGTAGCTTGTATGGGGCTGTGTTTTGATTTGTGATGGAAACAGTGTTCATAATACAGAGATGTTTTTGTTCTTACTGAATAACACTTCGTGTCTTTTCTACCTCTCACCCCACCCCACCAATGAGCAGGCTGAGAGGGCACAAGGAGCTAGAAGGGGACACAGCCAAGACAGCTGATCCCAACTGACCCATGTGACTTCATGCTCAGCATATAAAGTTGGGTGAAAAAGAAGGAAGTGAGGGAAAAATACTCAGTGATGGTGTTTGTCTTCCCAATTCACCACTGAAGGTGACAGAGTCCAGGTTTCCTGGGTGGGGCTGAACACTTGTCAGCCCATGAGAAGTGGTGAGTGAAGTCACTGCTTTGCTTCACTGGTGTGTGCAGCTTTACCTATTAAACTGTCTTTATCTCAACCCACAAGTTTTCTCACTTTTACTCTTTGGATTGTCTCCCCCATCCTGCTGGTGAAGGAGTGAGTGGCTGCAGGGGATTTAGTTGCTGACTGGCATTAAACCATATCAATAGCTATTCCACTTGTCAGGTAGAACGTAGTTTATGATCAGTGGAGGTCACAGAGTATATTTCTGAACCAAATTTTGGAACATTTGTAACAAAAGTCTCAAGCGTTAGAAACTTCAGTGTCCGTGGCAATTTCCCATGCTCCCAAGTAAAGCTCAGAAATCCAGTGAAATACATATCTGAAAAAAAAAAAAATCGCCTAGGGGAAATAATATTGTGGGTCCAGGTCCTTGAAGGTATTTTGGCTTTGCAATGACCAATTCCTAGATGTCTTATTGTCACAAGGTACATACTTGAGCCAAGATTTTTTAGAAGGCAATTGCTGTAGGCAAGCCAATGTTGAGCTGAAGGGAAGGAACAGTTCTGTCATTTGTCTAGCTCTGGTTAGGCAGGAATCCTCCCTCGTTTTCACAATTACAGTGGGAAATTATTATGCTTTAGACATATAACTTTTCAGGGGTGACACAATCAGATGTCTCACAGTGCTTTAGGAAGATTCTGTCTTTGGGTGTATTCAATACCTGCTATTGATTCAAGCTGCTGGCAAGAGTGATTTGTAGGACTGTGTAAGCTGCAGGTTGAGCTGAGCTCTGAGCAGCTTACTGACTTACGACAGTATGGGCTTTACATGTGTCTGGGAGCAGAAACATGACCTTAAGCAGAAATAGGTGGCACTGATTACAGGATTTATAGTAGAAACTTGTTCTTTACGTAGATGTATGGCTGAGCATTTCTGAGATTTAAGAATATTTTTTTCTAATTGGTGCTTTTTGACACTTCTAGTGACCTGAGTGATGTTACTGCAGAGTTCATGAAATGTTGCCTTATTTGGTGAATATGATCATTTAATTAATTTACTCAGGGGACAAGTAAATATTTTCTAGAGAAATTGGCTGCTTGTTTAATCATCAGTTCTGCTGCCTTTACTGTAAAGGATGCACCTTTTGTGAAATATATACTTAACAGACCAAAGTGTTCAAACCAATTTAGCATTCCTTCAAGTGCCACACAAAAAGCTGAGGAGAAAAGAGAACAGAAAGGAAAAAAAGGGGAGGAAAGGGGAGGAAATTGTGATTTGTCAGTATATCTCTGAAACACTTGGTTTCAAGCTTAAATACTTAAGAAGTGAGAGAATATAATAGACATTTCTGTGAAGTCTGGAAAGAAGCCTGTAACTTTCTGTCTTTTAGAAATCTGTTCTAAATATGCAAACAATTCCCATTGGATACCAAGATTTTCTCTGTCAGTTCAAGAGTAAGGGTTTTTCTGTCCCACTTTTTATCCAGGCAAGGATTTGCTGACACACAAGTGAATGGTTTCACTCTAATCAAGAATCTTATTCCAGTGTGCTTCCAGCTACTGTCTTTGACCAGACCTGGGTTCAGTTGTGTTTCTTTTGTTCTCCCTGAGGAACTTTGATGAACTTACTGTTCAGCAAGCAGCTGAACATATAATTCCAACAGAAATTTAGTCTAAGATTATCAAGTGTCACAATATCATGTTAATGTACCTAGTAAAATACATAACTCTCAATTTAGGTTGTAGGATATACATGTAAGAGTGCAGGAAGGGACAGGGAGCCAGAGGCCAAGGGTGACAACGTCACAGGCTATGCCCTCGTCAAGGGGGGCCAGGCCCATAGGGCAGGCAGTACCAGGTACTGGTAACAAGGTCATTGAAAACCCCAGGCACGGCAAGTGATGATCCAGGGCCAGAGGCCAACCAGGGGCACCAGCAAGGGTCAAAAGGAGTTTGGTGTCTTAGGGTCCACCCAGGAGATGAACTATCTGCAGAGAAGAGTCAAGGTCCTTCTGTGAGACAGGTCCAGGTGATCTATCTATAAAGATATATGTCCAAGGTCCATAAATGTATAGGCATGCATGCTTTATGATCACAGATGGAGACAGACTCCTAGGCATGAGGCATAAGTTCACTAGGGAGTCACCTGCCTGAGGCCAGCTACCAAGAAATATCATGCACTGGTTCAACCAGAGTTGAACTGATTAATCCAGTAACTTGACATCTAACTTTTAAAGAGAGGTTTTTCTGGCTGTACAACAGTATTGCCACTGTGGACACTGGATAGTCTTGACGGACATTTCTGCTAATTAAAAATTTGGTTTTCCATATTCTATTAATTTTAATTTTCATTTCAGTTGTGTGAAACATGCTTTTATGCATGAGTTGACTCTGTATGTCTCTTTGAGGTGTATTATGGTGTGGCAAACTCTCTCTTGTTAAACTTCTTTGCAGTAAGAAGGATATTAATGAGGATCTGGAGCCCTGGCGATTGTGCTAATCATCTGTCCACAGAGTCATCGTTATTTTCTGCCAAACCAAGTGTTTTAGTGTGCATAAAGCAGACCAGAGTACGAATAAGTAAGTTGCTGCCTTCACTGCATACAAGAAAGGAGAAAGTGAGAAACTAAAGTACAAATTCATACTCCAGATCAAAGAAAGGAATTTCATCTGATCTTCCATATTTCTTACAAAAACTCTAATTATTTATTAAGCCGTAGTTTAGTAGCATCGTTTATGCAGAATCAGAAGCTCTGAGCATGCCTACCGAATCACATCCTGTAGACAAGTAAAACAATTTTGCAAGTAAGTCTCAAACTGCGTTGTAAACTAAGCATAAAATCCGTTCAATTGTGCCCTGCACAAAGAGAAATTTGAGATTGTAGGTGGCAAATAAAGTTGGATTTTTTAATTGCTAGTGGCACCTAACACAACAAATGCACATCTAAGTCTGCTTTGCAAATTTTGCCCTTTGTGCCTTTCTAGTTCTTCAGCATTGCCAGTGACACACTGGTTACTGTCACCAATCCAATTTGTAATCAATCCAGTGGTGTAGATTTGCTTGAATGAATAAGAAGGTTAGTTTTAATCTAAAGTGAGACTAAAAATAGCAGCGTAAGGTTGCTGCTAAATTGCCTCTACAACTCTAATCAAATAAATGCAGTTTAAAAAACTCCAACTTTTTAAAAAAGGCATTTGGAACCAGTTCGAGTGCACAGATGTCGAAGTCATACAATGCTGATCAGCTAGAACTCAGGCACTGAGGTTTAAAAGTGTAAAACTCCTTTGTTCTGAGTGATTACTGAACAGTGCATCTGGCTCCTGAAAGAAAAGTTAAGTTTTATATAGTATAAATGGCATAATGTATTGTTATTAATTAGCTGCATTATTACAGAAGAGTCTGTAGTTATGGACTACAGTTCCTCTGTGCACTCTTCCAGACACACTAAAAATACAGAAAAAATGCTACCATCTCGTCCCAAATTAATGGCTCTGCATATACCATAGCCAAAGCAACTTCCTTACCTTGGCTGGAATTAGGAACTGTTTCTATTTACATGTGGTTAACAGGAAAATTGATATGACTTTTCAGGGTTAATTACTGCAGCTCTTCACCTCTAAAATCAGTCTGAAATACACCATCAGGCACAGAAGCAGACAGAAAGGTGAATTCTTTTATATTTGTAATTTTTAAATTTCTTCCATTAGTCTTTGCTTTTCTGTTCCTTATGTACAGCTTTTCCCTCCTTCCTATTCCTGAGAACAGACTTATTTTGTGGGTCATTCTCTACTGAAATTAATTTTATTAATTGCATAAATGGTAACACAGCGCGTATGTGAGTCAAGTCCCATAAAATGGGGCACTTTTAGAGTTATTAGTGTCACAAGAATAAACAGAACAGCAGGTACTCTTTATTTTCTGTTCAGTCCAAACCTATTAATTATTCTTGTACTTAGAAAAAAGAATTTATGTGCTATTAAAATTATGTTATCTGCTGATTAAGCCAGAGCAAAATTCTTGTTTCTAACAGCCTCTAATGGCTTGCTCTTCTAAAAATGCATTTTTTTACATCTACAGATTCCAATGGCTATGAGCTGTATGCTTCTTATACCTTACAGGTATGTTATACATCTATTTCTGTTTGTTACGGTTCCAAAGATTTTTGGCCTCTAATTAAGAAAACAGAACACCAAAAAACCCCCAGTCTTTTAATGAATTCTACCATTTCAGCCAGTGAGCTAATTAGAAACATTTGCAGAATACAGAATAGAGTGCAAGGGGGTTTAAAGCTGTAATTTTATGGTTCTTTTAATCACAGACAGGAAAAATCTTCTTTTTCTCTTGAAAAATGAAAAAAAGAAAAAAGCAATCCTGGGAGCATTAAAGTGCAAGGAAAGAAAGAAGTTATAGTGTAATATATAAACAGCTTACTCCTTTCTGGGAAGTTTTTATTGAAAAAGTGAAAACAGTAATTTAAAACACTAATTGAAAACTATTTTCTATTTTTCATAAAGGAGGTGTCAGATTTTTTGGTGGTGGTAGTAGAGGGAGGAACTGCAGTGCTGGTGTCTGTGGGGAAAGGCCAGGGGCTGCCCTGTGCTAGACATTCCTTATAATTCCATCAGTGGTGCTGGTGGTGCCTCCAAGAAAACATCTCAGGAAAGGGCAAAACGCTTCATGGCAATCTGTGTTGGAAAGGAGCCAGGGAGAAAAATAAGAAAAGGTGAGAAACCATCCTGCAGACACAAAGGCCAGTGAAGAAGTGGGAGGGAGGGAAGTGCTTCAGGTGCCAGAGCGGAGATATTCCTGCAGTCTGTGGAGTGGCTGAAGTGAAGCAGACTGTCCCCTGCAGCCCATGGAGGATGATGGTGGAACAGATATCCCCACTGCAGCCCGTGGAGGACCTCATGGTGGGGCAGATGGATATTCCCTGAAGGAAGCTGCAGCTTAAAGGAGAGACCACAATGGAGCAGGCTCCTGGCAGGAGTTACAGACCATGGGAAGGAGCTCACACAGGAGGAGGAAGTGTGAGGAAGGAGTGACAGAGAGGAACTGTCATGAACTGGCCATAACTCCGATTCCCCATCCCCGTTGCACTGCTCAGGATGGGGCAAGGTCAGAGGGTTAAGAATGAAGGAGTGAAGTAAAGCCTGGGAAGAAGGGGTAGAGGGAATTTTCATTTGTATCTCACCATCCATACCTTTTTTATTTGTAAAAAAATTAAATTATTTTTTCAAGTCAAGTCTGTTTTATCTGTGACAGTAATTAGTACCAGATCTCCCTGTCTTTGCCTCAGTCCATGAGCTCTTTCATATTCTTTACTCCACCTGTTCCCCTGTTGAAGAGGGGGAGTGAAAGAGTGGCTGAGTGGGTGTCTTGCCATTGACCAAGGTCAACCCTCCTCAGTAACCAAACAAAATACCTTCTTTTATTTGAAAACATAACTTTCTGTGGAGGGAAGTTCTATTATTATAATGGGACACAATATTTTATGTGAATTTTTACAGCTAAAATTTCAACCTGTTAAAATTTCTAATTTTACAATTTTTTTTTTTTACCACAGTGATTTCTACATCATCTCTCACAGTTTTCAGAAAAACTGACTTATCTGTTCTCAGTAATATGGAGGTAAATGCCTTTTGTCCTAGGCCAGGGGTATTCCCCTAGGTCTACCTGGTCCAGAGAAATTTAGGTTACTTTGTGGTGCCAAAAAAAATTAAGATCCACAAGACGTAAACAGTCCAGGAAAATGGGAGTAAATGGGGTCCAAGCAGTCATACAGCATAAGCATACACTAAATTTGGAGGTGTTGCATCACACTTCAGATGCTTACCTGAATTACTTGTAATCCAAGAGACAACTTCAGCATTATTTTATTCTACAGGGTACTCAGAAAATTCCTTTTTAATTTTAATACTTCATTTAATTTTGTCTCAAATGCTTTCTACTTTAAGTTTTTTCAGAAATCTCTTACAATAATATTAGATACTCACATGTTTGTCAATATACTCTCTCTTCTTTTACAAGAAAATCTATAGAAAAGATTTTTAACCCAAGTGTGAAACATAAGCAAAATTGTATTAATCAATGTTTCCACCAGGGTAGACTGGAGGCTGTTTGTCATTATAATTCATGAGGAGGCAGATTGTTTCCCACTACCGAATGTCTGTCAATATTTTCCATGAGAATTCAATGAGTCTTTAGCACTGTAAAAATGGTTATAATTGTGTGGGGGGCTTAAGAACTGTATAGAATGAAGGGCAAAATTTATTTGCATACAGTTTAGTTTGATTTGGTTTTCACTCACCAGTGTAAACTGAAAAGAAAAAAAAAAAAAAAGGGCATTTTATTATCTGGTCAAAGTGAAATTGCATAACACCCCGTGTAGGTGTCAGATGCTGTGCGTAAAAATACAGGTTCGGCCATCTGGAATCTATTTGTTAAATTGCCTTGTGAACCTTGGGACAAGTCTGTAATTCCCTTGTCAGACCTGTGCAGCAAACAGGCTGAAGGAACTCTGTCTCTTCCTGCCAGACTGGTCCTACTGCAGGTGCAGCACAAGCTGGGCAGAAAGTTACTCCCTGGGGTGCTTCTCAAGGCTGTGAGACTGTAGTTCCCTGCAGGTGCATTGGGAGGTAGGCAATATCAGATTTACCTCTCCTGAAGCATGAAGAACTGGAAACTAAATGGATTTTGGTCACAAAATCTTTGTACTTTGTTATAAACTGAAAATTGAGCCCTAAGCACTTAAAGAGTCAAATACTGACTTTGAAGTTAAAATCCTATTCAGATGAAAGACATCCACACCTCTGCAGGTGTTATATTGTTCAGTCTGTCTTGACTGCAGAATGAACAAGACAGAAATCTATTGATTTAGGGAATGAAGGCTATTTCCACATCCAAAGTGTGTGAGAATTTATTTTTACATGAAAGCTCACATTCTGAGAAAAAACAGCAAAATCTGTAAGAAGAAGTTTATGGAGTACACCACTATTGCCTTCAGTGAATATTGACTTGGTATTCAGTTTTATTTATTTATTTAAAATATAGTGGATTTATAGGCTGATTCTAAGGGTTCCCTGAATGATGATTGAGAAAACTAAATCTATAAATGTGATGCAACTTACGAACAGAACTTCTGAAATTGTCTCTAAATACACTGAGTGGAGGGTGAATCAGAAATCAGTAGTTTTGGAAAACAGTTAATGTGTCTTAAAACTGTGTTTAGTTACCAGAAGGAATAGCAATACAGAATTTCCAGGTATTGCATTTTCATATGCTTCTTATTCAAAGTCTAGGAGGTAAATGATTTTACTTCTTAACTAAGAGATAAACTTTACTTAGCTTTACCTCTTTGTTTAACTTTTTCTTTTAACTAAGAGATAAAATATTTTGGTTATGTCAGTTGTGGAGGGCCTGGAGAAGTTTACAAGCCACACATTAAAGAGAAATCCTGGTGTACATGGTCTATCACTTTCTAAGAAACTGTCACTTCCAAAGCCAAATCAAACAGTCAAAACCATTAGTCATTGTAAACAGTTGTGGCCCTATTACTGGTTTCTTGCAGTCTTCATATTTTATCCACTAGACGTAGTTCATCGGAGCAATACTTTTTTAAAGTACAACATTTCTGATATTTGACAGCTGCATTTTCTGAACGAGAAGGAATTAAAAATATGGAATTAAAAAGTAGCATTCTGAAAAATTGAAAATATTAAATTTGGCTTTATAAAAAGCTTCTGCTTAGGTACACTTAAAATAAATTTGTTTTGGTAAGGCTGAAATGTTTTGGTTTGGTTTTATTGACAAAACGATTGCATTATATTGCTATAGTACTCAAAATGATCTATTTCTTTGGCCTTATTGAAATGGATAGTTTATACAGTTCTCTGATAGAAGTGTCAATGAAATAGATATTTCTGTGGAATTAACTGATTTTGCTGAAATGGCATTTTCCAATGGAAAATATGATAGCAGAAAAGCATCAGCCATTTCTTCTTACACATGTTATTTGTAAAATTGTGTCATGTCAATTCAGTGCACTGTTAGTAACGGTTCTATGCATCCTTAGTGACTGTGTATCCCAACTGACTTAACCCCACAAAGCAATATAGATGTGAACTTTCATATGAAAAGCTCTGTCTGCTCGAAAGCCCCCCACTGTCCTCATTACATCATGTTTTTTTTTTCCAAAATCCTGCATTGGCTGCTCTGCTAAACATTTTCATTTCATATGTTGTGCTTAGGATATTATGACTCCTTATATTAGTTAATCCTTAGTTTAGTCAGGTGTAAAAGTGTAGTCCAGTACTCTTCAGGTAACGTCCAGAGAAGCTTTTTACTTTAGATATTATTAGACTTTAGATACTTCCGTCTTTACTGTACTCGGAACTAGGTAATTGTGGCTTTTATATTGTTACTGAAAATAATGGTGTGCCTTTTGTTAACTGTTTAAAAATGCAATTTTAGATTAGATTACTGTTATTAATGTGTTATTTACAGGCTAATTAAGAAAGCTTACAGTTAAGACAACCAGCAATTTTTGGACTGCAGAACCAACCACATTTAAAAATAGCAGTAAAATGTTATTTCTACACAGTCTTTAAACTAAACACTATAAAATGTAAATTTTCTCAAAGTTATGTTATTAAACCATTGAATCACAGAAAATCTTGTGTTGATCCCATAAGGATCATTGAGCCCAACTCTCATTGGGCGAACTGACCACAGCCCCCATTCCCCATCCCTCTCTGCCACTGCATGGGAAGAGGTAGAGAATTTGGGAGTTAAGTCCAGGAAGAAGGGCGGAGTAGGGAAAAGGTATTTTAAGGTTTGGTTTTATTTTTCATTCCCCTACTTTGATTTGATTGATATAATTTACCCAAGTTGGGTCTGTTTTGCCCATGATGGTAACTGGTGATGATCTCTCCCTGTCCTTGTTTCAACCCAGAAGCTTTTTGTTGCATTTTCTTTCCCCTGTCCTGCTGAGGAGGGGAGTGATAGGGTGGTTTGGGTGGGCACCTGTCCTCAATTTTTGTGATCTAATTTTTTTAGTTCTAGAGGGGCTAGAGGCATGCTCTGGAGAGCCACAGGCTCACCATTTCTGTGCTATCTGCTGACGACATGGAAATGGAGGCTGGAGCCAGCACAGCCAGGGGTTCCCAGCTGTGCAGCATTTTAAGGGCTCTGCACTGTATAACAATGCAGAATCACAGGCAGGTGGGTTTGCTGCAGGAAAGGGGAACAGGAAACAAACTTGAACACACATGCACCGATTACCCACATAGCTCTGATTTTAGTTTGTTTCCTGCTTCTGTCTAGGCTTGCTCTGTCTGAGTGCCCTTAATGAAATTCCTACATGTGGTGCTGTGGGACTGCACTCTGGGACCAACTGTCAAGCAGCAGCAAGAGCAGACTGCTCCACAGGGGAAGGGGAATGGGAAGCCAAGGGTGTCAGCAAGGCAAATGGGACAGTGGCAACCAGAGCCTGCCCCCACAGAACTCATGCAAGAAAATTAGGGTGATGATAATCAGGGTCAGCCCCGTCCAGTGATGGCTGAACAAGTCTGTAGCAACATGGCAGGTCTAAGGCTAAAGGATATCAGGCTGGTGAGTCAGAGAAGCACTGGCAGGGTCTCCATCCCAGTAGTTTGATCCCAGGTTGCCCAGCCAGACTGCAGCAGTGCCGGTTGGAGCACAGGCCACGAGAGCCTGAGGAGAGGGGATGGTTGGCAGAGCTGGGTGCTGCACTCCTGGTCCGGACTGACATCTCAAGAGACAGTACTGAAAAAAACACCACCAGTCTTGGCTTTTTATGCCTTAGACAGTCCTCCTGCTCTCTCTCAACAGCACTGTATACTCAAGTAACCCATAAAATCCTCATGTCCCACATTTCCAGAAAAAAACACCTAATTTGGTCAAATAGAGCACAAAGGACCCAGGGGAGATTCAAGGGAGAGTGCTTTTCAGGACATACATGGGCAATTTGCCTTACACAAGACTAGCTATAACAAGCACGGGTGGGAATCAGTTCTTGCCACTTGATTTCAGGGTCATGGATCGGTCATCTTCTATTTAGCAGAACTGACTAGGTTTAGCTCTTTGGTGGTGTGGAACATAAACTGGCATGAAACCAGGAAAAAATTGGATATATTATGTCTGTACTCCTTCAGAAAATTGTTGATAATTGGTTGGGTTTTTTTTCTGAAATGTTTTAAATTAAAAGAAATCTAATTCATCAGGAAATTCAGCTGAAACTCACACAGAGGTTCAGTAAAATCTGAAATTAGTTGTTTATGTATTATTATATCAGCACAGTATAACTTCTCATAGCACACACTTTCTTGAATTGATCTGCCTCTGTGAGTTCACCAGGCTGCTTTTACATCTGTCTGCTGATAGGAGCACATCTAAGCTATTCTTTTTGTTGCAGATACTGCATTGGTGATGGCATTGACAGTATAATTCTATTATTTTTGCCAGCTTAGATCAGATTGTGGACGGCAAAGTGAAACATGTAAATTACTTGATGTGTGTTACAAGGACACTAGCCATTTTAATTACATTACCACTACATGTCTGGAGAAAGCTATTTTTAGTGATGTCTACCCTTAAAACATACAATGGAAAGTTCAGTTTTCCAGGCCAAAGGAACCTATTGCATCCCAGAACTGATTATCTTCAAGTAAATGGAATAAAAGTGGTTTTCTTTTTTCCTAATTCTTCAAGCAGCTGGTAACATTATGGGCACATAAACTAGCAGTTCCTTCCTATTACTGACTGCAGGAACACAAAATGTCTTTGATTCTCATTTTATAGTCTGTAAGAATATGATTGAAAGTAATTTGAGGTACGGTGATTGTTTTGTGTTTCCCAAACACTAAAAAACCAAAATGAACGTTGAAGATACATTGCTATCTAAATGCCTTATCACTTTTAATAAAAAAAAAAAGGTCATCTGAGAAAAGTATCAGCTTCTGGTACACATGTTTATATATTTTCAGAAGCATATGACAGTTACAGAAATAAGGCTAAAATTCCTTGCTGCTTAGGTTCCTATCTCCAACAATGGTTAATACTAACCACTGTGAGATAATGTAGTGAATGATACAAGATCAGGGCAATCAGATGACAATATTTTACTGAGATATTCTCCCAGAGTTGAGCAATTTATAGTGGGGGTGAAAGCAAATGCTTGAAGTGAGAGATACTGTTTTTGTGCTTAATAGTCCTGATGTATTTTCTGCTGTTAGTTTGTCCAGTCATAAAAATTTTGCTTCTTGAATATCCTGTAGTAAAAATATAACTTACCTATTAACTGTATGAAGAAGTAACACCTTTTTGGGTCTTTTAAACCTGAAATAAAATGGTTTAATTTTATCTTTATGGATTTTTTATTAGAAAAGACAGACAACAATTGTTCCCTGTAGACTATTTTCTCCATGCCAATCACCATGCTCAGTATTGGTTTACTTCTATTGCCATGAAGACTACCAACAAAGGATTTTATTGAAATAGAGTTAGGTTAAAATCAGGAATTTCTGAAATCTCCGTTTTATTCTTTGTTCTTTTCTCTTCCCACTTTTGGAGGATGTAGACCTTCAAACTTCTTTTTCATTATGTCATCTTGTGCAACAGCTCCCCTCCCCTTCTATTTTTTTCCTTTTTTAATGTTATGAATTATGCTATGCTGCATGCCATAAATGTATTGAAGTTTGGCAGATACAGCCAGGGACCTCTTCTTCCATTTCCCAGGAGAAGGTTATACTGAAAATGTAATAACCATGGCAATCAAAGCTCTGTAGTCATTCCTTCTTGTAAAGAATTCCATATGTTTGTCAGGTAACTAGGGAGATATATAAAAGAAACACACAAAGTTTATTTTTGTATCTGAAGTGGCCAATGGTTTTCAGGATGGCAGAGATTGCTCCTTTCTGTCTAGTAGCAAACAAAAGCTTCAGTGGAATAAACTTTAAATTCCCTCTCCTCTTTCTAAATATTTTACAGATGTCAGGACGATCGCTTATTCAGTATATTAGACATTGTCAGAAAAAAAATAAGGTGTATATTCAAAACAAAACCAAGACCAAAAAGATTAATGGAATCCCTTATATAATGACCAATAAAGTAATTCATTCTCCCCTGAGAGGATTCAATTTACTTTATAGTGAACTGGCTTGCTTCCAGTTAAAAGTTTTTCCAATCACAGAAAATTTAATCTAACACTTCAGTGTTAGTTTTAATCATTCATCGGTTAAAGACTACAAGCTACCTCCCCATTTAATGAATTTCAAACATCACTTAGCCATTGACTTATACTGTTTAAAGACTAGCATGTTTTTTCCTCTTGCAACTCCTCTAGAATGATGTTTTTCATGTTATCACCATTAATTGTAAAATCTTCAGAAATTAATTGTGCTTTTAACTAAGCGTGATTAAACTTGGACTCCACTCCCTACTTTTCATTAAAGGAAAAAAAATTCCTGGAAATAAATAATTCATAAAATAAATAATTTTAAGTTTTCTTTTAACATGAATCAAATATATGTGACAGACATAAAAATCATGTCATAGACAGAAAGGAAATAGAAGTATGAACCGGTTCAATTATATGGTTAATGATGTTGTGGAGGTGGACTATTCCCTGTTGGAACATTTGAATTTGTATTTCCCTTGCTTGTTGATGAAAACTCAAGTACACGTGCAATTATGATCATAGAATCATAGAATCAGCCAGGTTAGAACAGACCCCTGAGATCATGATTACCAGACCACGGCACTCAGTGCCACATCCAGTCTCATCTTAAAAACCTCCAGGGACGGAGAATCCACCACCTCCCTGGGCAGCCCAT
>JAWMRA010000001.1:94275876-94294627 GCA_035584735.1 Pseudotriccus pelzelni | reverse complement strand
CCCTGGCTGGAATCGAACCCTTGGCCTCGGCGGTGAAGGTCCTGCAATCTAACCACTAGGCCACCAGGGGCTCCCTCTATTATCTAATGTTACCTAATTCCCACCACAAATTATCAAGGAAATCAAGACATACTAACCTATAGATTAAGCTTTTAGATGCTTCAGTGTATTAAATTTCACCTGTAATTTTCATTTTATTTTCAGGATTTAATTTTTATTCTTAATTTTAAAGTTTGTCTTGCATGTAAGTCTAAGTGGAGGGGTGAGGTATGAGTGCTGCAAACACTGTTCTGCCTATGGCTAGAAGTTCCTTAAAAAGGTGCATGTAAAGTGAATCAGACTGCAATACGTCCTCCTTTTTTTTTTTTTTCCTGGTACCTTTTTTGTGTGTGTGTGTGTCCCTAACTTCATATTCTTTTCTCTTGGCTGCAGAATTTGCATTGTCTCAAAAGAGCAGTGCTGCCAGTTTGAAACTCAGTCTTTACCATACCTATGTCTCAACTGTGAATACGCATAACACTAAGAAAAATGTGCTTTTCAATGAGAACAATGAGCGACAATGCTGGAGATGGAGCCACTATGTGTATATGCACTCGTATTTATATCTCCAGCAGTTAGTGGGGGTTTTCAGCTGACTACTCTGACTTTCAAAAGGACTTGTCATGTAGATCCTCAGTCATCTGGAATACTGTTGCAAACACTTTATGCTTTTTCCCTGAAACTTGCTCCCAAGCTTTCCTTCATCAATCCCTTCTGGCACAAGCCTGTGTGGGAGCTGCCGTCCACTCGACCTACACAGCCAGAAAGCTTAACGTGCATCAGGAACAGAACATTCTGAAAATTGCCTATTCTCCTTTTCCCAGTAGAGTCAGTCTTTTACACATTTAGCTGCCACATTCAGAAGTCAAATGCCTTTATTATGATTGTTCATTGCCAACAATGTGCTCTGCGCTATGCAATATATAACACTGCGAGGCAGGGTCTTCTCTAGGGACAAAGAATGTTGTTCTCTACCTAATGGCAGGAAGTGAAACTGTAGTGATTTTTGAAGGCAAAATATCTTCTTGGGCTTTACTGCTACAGCAAGAAAAAGATCAAAGTCCCTTAAACCAGACAGTGCAATCCTCACAGCTCCCTATTAGAGCAGGGGTTTAATTTGTTTTGGATGTTCTTATCTTGTAGACACAATTCTAGGCACTTTCTCAAAATAAGTCAATACTGACATTACACTTTGCCATCCTTTACTCATTTAGAGAAGAAGCCATTGTCTTTCTGTATATGTTAAGATGGGAAGTTCAGTCACAGGCTAGTGACATGTCCTTTATCATCCCATATATCAGTGTCAGAAACAGTACCTACACTTTAAACAGTACACTGTCTCTGTCCAGAAGCTGTATCTCTCAAAATGATGGTGCTTTGCAAGCAATGCAAATGGGGGCAAGTTGTATGGTGGTGCAGTGTCATGCTAAAGGTGTACTGTACACATACTAATGCAACTGCATCGTGCCACTGAACTCAAAAAGTCTACTGAACTCTACCTGTCATGATAAAAGGTGGCTGTTGTACTGTCCATCAACCCCTGCAGATGATATTTGGAAGGATTTGCAAGAATTTGAGATTCCCAGTGCTACTTCTCCTTTTGGCTCTTCATTTACCATAGATTGACAGACCAACCACCTGCACAATATTTTCTCCTGTTGTTCTTTACATGTAATGTATTGAACTTTCACACATTTGCATCACATTAATTCTCAGTGTCACGAATTAGATCTTCCCCATTTGTCTGTAAGATAGATGACAGCATTTTGGAATAATCACTGAAGAATAGTCAAAGGTTGTTTGGTAAATGGTTACTTGTAATGTCAGTTCATAGCAAACACACCTCTCCTAGCAGAAGAAAATATGAAAATCTAAAGGTGTTATTTTCTAACACTATGAATGAAAAAGAAACTTAGGAACAGCTATTATTAATCCATTTAGTGATGAATGGTAGTATTTTTCAATAGAGTTAAATTATTTTGCAAGGGGCCATGGCTTCATAACAGTACTACTCACTTAGCAACCCTAGTCACTCCGCAGGGAAGAAACACATAGTAATTGTCACTCCCAACACAGTGACCATGGACCACACTCCTCTCTGGAACAGCTAGTAATGATGTCAGAGAATAATCAGCCTCACATTTACCCTTCTCTGCTGCAATCTAATCATATTATTTTGAATTTTAAAGATCCTTACTGTTCTTTTATTTTCTGTCCAGTTTTGGGTCCAGTTTTGGAGATGAACCACTGTCACTGACAGTAATGCTAGGCTTAGTTAGAGCTTGTGCTTTGTTTGCGGAGATATCCTTTTATTAGATGTGGAGGATTAAGCAGTAGTATCAGAAAAAAAACATGAAAACATAGCAACCCAAACCAAACAAAAACACAGAGGAGGAAGATTAGACTGCAAACAGTTTATTTCACCACTGACAAATTTAGAGTGAGGTTCCAAGACCTACCACTAATACTCAGTGGTGTTAAATCATCTGATTCGGCTTGCAGCTCACAAAGTTTATGGAGTTATCTTGCTGGAGCCTCCCATTAGAGTCCCTTTCTATTTCTTTCTTTCCCATCTGAACTGACACCCCTCTAGAGAATGACACCTTTTTTGGGAAAGCTCTTTAACTAGTAACAATTCCAAGTAAGCTGTCACAAGTATTGACTTATATTAGAAGAGTATGTGGGTTTTCCCCCTGCATTTCTCTTTATAAATTCATTTTTCACATTTGTAAAATTTCAGCTATGGAGAAGAGTCATTCAGTACTACTGCAATATCTCCATGCTGTACCTCTGTCAAGATATGATTAGTCTCAATATTGCCATTTTCATGACATTGTCCAGTCCATTTTTTAAAACAAATTGTATCTCAACCAATAAATAACATTTCTTTTATAACACATTGATACATTACCTATGTTTAAGGCTGGTGAATCTTGTCAATGTAAGACCTAAGTTCTGAGGGAATTGGTTGAAATGTTGATGAAAGTTGCTATATCATAGTACTTACGGGGAGGGAGAAGACAGGAAAACCTTTTTCTGATGGAGCCTTATGAATATTCTTATGGTCTTTGACAGGTTAATTTCCTGACAGATTCCCAAAAATTCTATTGAACTTTAGAGCACAAGAGTGCTTTTTTGTGTTATTTTCACTACGTTTGCTATTTATTCATGTTTATGCATGTGTTTGAAATGCTTATGTGTTAGGGTAATGATAGCTTTTAAGTATATTTTAGATTAAGTAGCCAAAGAGGACAGTCTGTTTTTGCACACTGTTTCCAAATATCTGCCTAATTTTTAAAGCAAAATTATATAATTTCTTATAATTTCTGATCTACTCCATTTGACAAAGCCTGCTCCAAGCTGTAGAAATATAAGACCTTTCTCTCTCACTGATTACAGCTAAACATTTATTCAATATCATTTTGAACACCACCATTGTTTTAGGAACTTACTCTCATAAAGGTTTTTTCAATATTATTCTTTTACCTCCGCAATTTGTCTTGAAAGCTCTAGTTGCACAACCAGTTATTCACATTTTCTACCCAGTGAGGCTACTGAGTTTAGGCAACTGTTTTGGGAGTTTGCATTTTGGTGCACTCTTCAGACTTTTTCTTGTTTCAGCATGGAAAGGAGGGAGAAGAAATTCACAGTCAGAATTATTCAACTGCAGAAACTTACACAATTGCAAATTTTATGGTGAATTTAACCTACGCCACAGCTGATTGCACAGCTGCTACATGTTTGTACTAATGTGGGTTCCAGTTTTCCTTCAGACCCAAGCCCCAGTCGCCCATATTCGGATATGTCAGCTGATGTTCAGATTCTACGCTTGAGTGAGCCAGCTGGCTTCTCTGGCAAGAAAATGAAAGATTGCATTCAAATCTTTTCCCTGCAGGCTGTATGATGACCAGAACCACACTGATTAAAGCCTGTTCATAGTGCCCCTCTGAGGCCTTTTCATACCCTCAGGCATGAACCACATTGTCCATGCTGCCTTGACCTTGGTTTTTTGTGCAGAAATTCTTACAAGGTGGGTTGCAAGACAGCCCTCTCATTTTTGGTAAGTTTTTTGTATACCTCTTATGTAAGGAGTGTGATTTGTATCACAGAGAAAAATAAAGTCCTCATTCCTATTTTGAATGTGTCCATAGCTGAAATCACAATATCTGGTGTGAATTCTGTGGCAGAAAAAAGAGTTAAACTCCTAGGATCTCCTGTGCCTTAACCAGCAGAGGAGCCACACAGATTTTTTTTTTTGTTTGTTTCTTTGTTGATTTTGGTTTTGAAATAAGCTCAGGAGTATTTTATTTCTGTCATGTTCCACTGTATCTGTGATGAATTGCACAAAACACATAGCGAGGAAGTTACCGCTGGGACATCTCCCAGCTCAGGCAGCTTTAACTAAGTTTTAGGGCAAGTCCCAGCTGAAGCCTCAGTGAATGGGAATCGCAGAATCCAAAGAATGAAAAGCAGACCCTTATTCACAGCTTGACCTGAAGTCCAGTAGAGGAAATTTTCAGAAGTCTAAGGCTCCAGAATTAATTCTTTAAGAGATCCTTCAGGACCATACTCATTTCTTCTGTAGTCTACATAAATACATTGCTGTATATGATCATTCTGACATTTTTTGAAGAACAGATAGGCATATGCACTCTGGCTAGCAGAAATGTTTCATGAGGTACTGACTACTTGGCAGGATCTGACTTCTAGGATGTAAGAAGCATTAAGATACTTTAAGGCATTAATATGTCCTCATTATAAACTGTGTCTTCATCATTCACAAGATACCTTGAGAAACTACTTCTAGTTCAAGTGAAGGAAGTAAGTAAGGATTAGTAAGACTGCACATATCACAAACAAATAATTATTTTATTTTTTTAATACCTGTTGGTAATTTGTTGATGCGTAATTTGGGGATCCCTTAATGATTTTTGCCTCAATTTACCAAGCCATAAAGCCAGTACTAAGGCACTGTTTTACTTTCCTATGACACTGGCCATCGAATTAAGTATAATTCAGACTTGTATATTATTGCATTAAAGAATATTATTTGATTTAAATAAACCTTTTAACTCCTGTCAACACCCTTTTGCATTAAAATTATACTAAGGATGTATTATTTTGTTGTTCCAGACTCATCTTACAGTTGCGAATATGCAACATTTGTGATACAGCAAGACTCCTGAACAGGCTTCTTCAACTGCTCACAGAAAACTCAAAAAATATATAGATGATGTTTTGTGTTAAGCTGTCTGTTCTTTCAGTCTGTACAAGAACCTTTGGTTTTGGCTAAGACCAATGGAAGACTAAAGGAACATCTCCCCCTAAATTTTCATTTCAAGAGTTTTAAAAAGCCTTTCCTAAATTTTAGTGGCAGGAGTTTACTCCAAGATTAATTTCAACTTTGTTTTTCGCTCCTATACAGCTATTCTGAGTATCTTCTGTCCAGAGATTCCACCACAAAATGCAGGTAACTTCAAGTATGGGGCTGAAAATCCCAGTGTACTGCTTTGAATAAATATTTATATTAGATCTGCCTAAATCTACCCAAAACAGGACTAAGGCTTTTATAGAAAGTTTTCGCAGGTTAACATAATTTCTTTAAAATGAAACACTGTTTGTTATCTATCATTAGAGTAAATAAAAGGTTTTAACTCAGAAACTCATGTTATTCTTTTTCACCTATAGAGCAGGAGAGATTAAAATACTAGATTAATAAAATAAAATATTTTTATTTTGAAATATTATTTTTCTCTAATGACATTTCACTTTAATACATTAATATCTATAAAGGGTTGATGCAAATACTATACTGATGAATGTGAATGCTTCACTGTTATATGATCTGGGACAGAACTCTTCTGCAGTGAATCTTCCTCTTTGGGAAATCTTCCGATTTGAATAAACTCACTTCAAAAGAATTTTCTGGTTTTTAGTCTTCCTTTTTTAAAATTTCTTAATAATGCAAACACTCTCTTGTGGTCAAAGCAAATAGAACCCAAAGAGCCTCTATAAATCATACTTTATGCTTTTGTTTGTCTCTTTTGCTTTGTTTCACAAGTACAAATACAGATTTGCAAATAATACATCACCTCCGGTTGTCCTTGACAGCAGCGCACATTGCACGGAACCACACGTCTCTCAGAAGATTCTGGCAGTATTATATGTAGCCAAGGAGATATTCAGAATTAGCCTTGTACTGCGCATTGTTCCTTGTCCTTCACTTATTGATGTGCTAGCACCAAGTACCTCAGGAGGTGAAGATTCTCTCCTACATTTTTTGCTTGTTGGTGTCCTGGCTTGAAACTTTTTTCGAAGTGACCAGAAAAGCATATCCCAGGTAGTGTACCAGCAAGCAACTAGCTGATAGAAAAAGGATCCTTAAAATAAATACTCACAAAAACATAGTGTATTAACTTTAACAGTATTCAGTATGTGACTGAGACCAATGAGAAATAAATGAAGGTGTTTTTAAAAAACCCAGTGGAGAAATACACTTTGAAGGTGGGTTGTTTTTTTTTTTTTGGTATTACAGATATTATTTTGGTTTTACTTTAGGTTAAAATAGCAGCGATATAAAATTAAAGTGTTCAGAATTACTTATTTTTAAAAAGCACTAATAATGCTACGAGAAAATGAAAAATTAGTTTCTTGCTTCAGTCTCAGTTGAAAGGTTTCTGAGAAAAGAGGGATACTAAACTAAAGAACAAGTGTAACATAATTTTCATTTAAGTTACCTAATTAACCTGGTCTGACCTCAAGCTAACCTTACTTGGAGCAGAAGTTGGGACCAAATAACATCCCCAGGTAATTCCAACCTGAATTATGCTGCAATCCTACAATTTAGATATGATTTTCTACAGACTTGAAACAGAGTTAAGACCGATCCTATTATCTTCTGAACCACTTCTGAATTACGATTAAATTTCTATAAATATCCTATAAGGCTGTCATCAGAGATATTATTTAGGATTAAAGGTGTATAAAATTGCAATACTGATTTCACACCTCTTTCAAGACTCTTTAGAAAGCCTAATTAAAATATTCATGAATGCCTATGTTCTATGGATTTGGGGGTCCCTAAGACCAGAAACTCACTGTAATCCTAATGAGAAAAAGGGTTTATTTCCTTCTACTAGGTATTGATCAAGATGCTTTTGGAATATGACATCCTGTTTTAGTTGTCCTGTAGACTCTTGAAGACTTTGCACTGGGAAGTGTAAATAGGTCAAAACAATCACATCTGGTAAATCTTCCTCTCTCTTACATTGCTTAGATTTATAAGCACAGCCATACAAGTCAATAAAGTGGGATAATATGGTTTCTGAACATGCAGCCGAGTTAGTCTAAGCTCTGCCCATGCCCAAACACCTCTTAAGAGGGTTCTAGATTGCTCAGGTAAAATAAGTCATGGAAATTGTGCCAAAATATTAATAATATGGATGTCCATTTGACAACATTTAGGGCTGAAATCTGTCCATATATAGGTTAGAAATATGAAGTTCCAACCAAGGGTTAGGCATTAATATCTTTAAACTAAGAGTAGACATATCATGATGACTAGCAAAAAATTTTTTTCATAAGTTTCTAAAATTAGTTTAAAAGAAAATTCTGGAGAGATAAACATTAACCATTATAAAAAAACTAGGCGCTTAAAACCAATTCTATATAAGAGCTGTGAAACAGTAATGTCAAAATGGGAGACTAGATTTATTAAATATTCCTTAAAAAAAGAGAAAGTCAATTAAGATAGTGAGTCAGAAGGTGTGTGTGTAACAATTGCTAAAATGTGATTAAAGTCTAAAAATACAATACAGCCGCCAGAAAGGAAAAAGAACGTAATTCAAACAATAATGCAGGCAACAGGAGGTGGAACAGCTGGGTGAAGCTGAAATTTTTGAATGTCTGTGATCAGTTACCTCCCTTCTTAGTCACAACATTTGGGTTTAGAGACAAATGTCTCCAAAACTCAGCAGTATCAGTATGTGAAAAGCCTTTAATTGAAATTCTGTTATACATCTGTCAGAGAACTAGATGTAGCAACTTCAGTTTCATACATAGCTGTTAGCAAAAGGACTGTTTACTTTGTGAGACTGAGGTCAAACGATAGGGACCTCAAGGCAGCTGGTAATCACTAGAACTAAGAGTGTTAAAGCTATCACTGTTAGTATCAACTCTGCAGACTTTAATTATTATCTACTTCGAAAATTAAAAGGATCTCCCTAGCAGTTTCCGGGAAAACAAAACAGAAGCTAGGATTTAGAGGTCTATTTCCACCAGCGTGAGCAGTGGATTAAGCGATGGATCATGGCTGAGTTCTTGCTAATGTCTTTGCTCCATATGGGGGTCATATGGAAATAAAGATGTGAGATCTGCATCAGGACTATACAAGAAAACAAGCAAACAAAACAAACCAAAACTAAAACCAACAAACCAATACTTCAGTGTTTGGAAAGCATTTTAGCAAAGTACTTTAATGTCCATTCATTCCAGTACTTTCTTTATATATTTGCATGAATGCCCTGGTCTTCTTACAGGTTCTAAATTTTCTGACTACTTCAGTTTTTACTTTATCTTGACTTTATCTTAAGTTTAAAACTCAGCTTGTGATATCTTAGTACAAAAAGCTTCCTTTTTATTATATCGATCAACTCATTCCTTCCTTTTTTTTTTTTTTTTCCCCTCAGTTTTATTAAGCTTGATTGATGAAGGCTCCTTTTCTTTGATTGTTGCTGAAATAAAAGTCAGGAAACTCATCTAACAGAAAAAGATTGTTGCTTGATTTGAAGACTCTCTAACTAACTGAATACAATGCAAAGGTACTCAGACGCAGATCCAATGTCTACAAAATCTTACATCTAAGCAGTCTAAATTATGTTGAACGTATGAGTATAAAAACAGTAAAGAATTAATAAATACTGGATCAAAGAAAACAAGGTTTATTTCAATAATCAATTTTAAGCCCTAAAGGGCAATAAGTAAAAAGACATCATTTTAATTACTTAATATAAGAAAACTTGTTTTTGTCATTTTAATTATTACCCTCAAAGAATAAAAGTTGTTTTGCATGGAAAACTAACATGCATATTTTTCTGATTGTTTTATAACTTTAGTATTTCTTTATCTAGTTGCCTTTAGTATAGCAAAAGCACTATATAAAACAAAAATACTTTAATTGAGTGGTAGAATTCTAAAATATTATGTGACTTCAGTTTTTTATTGTTTTGGGTTTTTTTTCATGGTGAGGGGTGATACTCCCCTGAATCTGGAAACATATTAAGCATAGTATAAATAGAATTTTTGGCCCCATGTAGGCGATTTTCAAGCCACTACATTTAGTCCATACAACTATCAGCTATCTCTAAGATGAAACTGAATCTTACGCAGTAGTTGCAGAGAAACTGTTGAAGCACTGAAATAGGTGAAGTTCATATTGATTTTGGGATTTAACTTGTATTACTTCAAGACTTCCTAACATGGCAAACTATTTTGGCTTTAGACTGTTAGCTTCACGCTATCAATCTTGTCACTACTTTTCTTCAGCTTTAAACTTCTTGCAATTTTGAAGCCAACAAGTTGCTTGATATATTATTATTTTCTTTCTTTAGAAACAGAGATTCTGAAAAGAAAAATAAATAGTGGAATTCAATATCTGAAATGAAAGACAAATTGTGTGTGGGTGATCATCCATTTGGCAAAATTTAGTGAAAATAAATAGAAATATGTTTGGTAGCATAAATTATGGAAATGATTTCCAAATTTGTTCTAGTCTCTTGTTCCAAAAATTCAAGAAATATTTTCTCTAACTAAGTGAGCTGGAATTTTGGAAGAGCAGTTTCTTTCTGAGTATTTTCATCTGATCTGCTTTCAGTCTCTGAAAAATTGGTAGTAAAGAACACGGGAATAATTTAGATTAAATTTATTTAGTCCTCTAAAATACTTCAGCTAGATAAATGAATTGTGAAAGAATTGTGACAAGAATTAATTTGAAAAAGACATTAAGACCATCAATGTCTTGTTGTTAGTTAACTTGAGATAGTTTTTGATTATCTGCGAGCCCCATTCTTAGATTATATATGGAATTACAACCCAGCTTTGACCGAAACTATATGCTTCCCTTATAATGAGTGAAAAAACTCAATAAGAATAAAACAAAACAAAAACTCCTGAAGTTGAATTCAGTTGAAATGCACAAGTGTCACATTTGCAGCATGCTTTTTTTCCTTTTTTCCTTTTCCTCTCAAAGGTCAAGAGAGGACAGGAGGCTCTCAGCAGTGGTGCTGGAAGTGGCAGCCCTGGTTTACCTCAGCTCTACTCCCATCCACACTACTGCAGAATCACAGGATAGTCTGTTGAGATTGGAACGTTCAGCTGGTCCAACTTCTCTGCTCAGGCAGAACCACCAAGAGTCAACTGCCCAGGATTGTGTACAGACAATGTTTAAATATCTCCAGAGATAGACACTCCACAATCTCCCTTGGCAGCTCGTGCCAGTCCTCAGTCACCTTCACAATGAAGAAGTGTTTCCTAATGTTCAGAGGCAACCTCCTGTGTTTCTGTTTGTGCTCATTGCCTCTTCTCCTGTCACTGGGCTCTGGTGAAAAAAAGGCTGGCTCTCTTCTTTGCGACTTCCGTTCAGGTATTTATAGACACGAAGGAGATATATTGTGAGCATGCTCTTCTTCAGGCCAGGCAGTACCAACCATCTTAGCCTTTCCTTTTATGAGAGATACTCCATCTTAGGCTGTGCAGCCTTTTGTTGGACTTTTTCCAGTATATCCATGTCTCTCTTTTAGTGGGGAGCCCAACTTTTTCTACAATGACTTCCTCTCACCTGCTGTTATCTGCTGCTAAGAATACTGTCTCCCAGCGTGTTCCAAATTTGGCCCCTCTTCTATCTGCTCATGGCTTATTTCACTGTATTGTCTCAGAAAGGAGGAGAAAGTGGTGTGTGTGTGTCAAGAAGAAGAAAATGAGGGTTAATGGAAAGATATTCAAAGCACAGGACAAACAGGTTCCCTCTTATAAATGTAGATGCCAGGACCTAAACTAGTTTCACTGTTTAAAAGCTTTGAGCTGTAATTGATAAAAATTCATATCAGGCTCCATTAGCTTAATTTCTGTTTCAAAAAAGGGAGGTCTTAAACTTCTGCAAACAGTTAAGAAAAAAAAATCAGGAAATTATTTTCAGAATGGAGAAAATATATCCCAGCCTTTATCTAAAAGACAGAACCATTTTAGCTGATCTGCTAAAACATCATACTGGGATTGAAAATTACTTCAGTTAAAGTTGAGCAAAATTAAAAGAAAATTAAAACAGGCCATATATTGCTAAAAACTGACCAATTTTGACAGTTATCATCAGCATCCCAGATTATAATGTTACGAATCTCAATGTTTTGTGGATACTGTCTAGTATCTCTTTCCTTTAATAAAAATTTTTCTGATAATTTAGATAATTGTTGGAATACATTGTCAGCAAAATCAGAGCTGGAAAAGAGATAACTACAACTGATTTAGCCATGTCTGTGCACTGAACTAGTATCAAGTACAGTTTAACCTTTCTGGAAGATATTTATCCAACCTTTTTTTCATGAACTTTTATAAAGTTTAATCTTCCTCATTAATATCTGGAAAAGTATAAAACCCCTTATATTTTTCTAATGTGTAGAAAAAGTAAAAAAACCACCAGTTTTCTTCGAGTGCAAACCTCCATGAACAGAGAAAAATCTTTTACAGTTCTGTCTCTGTATATTTTTCAGTTAGTGGAAAACTATTATTATGTCCATGCTATTTAAACTTTGCATATTTAAACTTAACAACCTCTTTCAACTTCTTTTCTTAGCTATTTTTTGTTGTCCCTGCCTGGACATTATATAACCTGTGCAAAATCTTGAAATGTGATGCCGAAAATAAGATGCAATATTTCTTTGAGCTTCAATTAACAGTGTCTCAGATGGCATATCTGCCTTTGGTTTCTTCCATGTGAGATTTGTAAATTTCTATTTTTGTTGTACTAAAATCACAGCGAAATATATCTTGTAATTTAGTCATTCCTGAAGTCAACATATGTCAATCACATCTGGTGTTTCCCTGTTTGCTGTTGGGTTGGTTACATGATCAAAAGAAGCAAACCAGGGATTTTATATGATTTCTTCAGAAACATATGGTGGCTACTTTTATTACTATATACTGCAGACATTTATAATTATGATTGATCATTCTGCAAGTATAAAATTTTTTTGTTTTTTAGTATTTTCACCTTTTCTACTTGTGGTCAGAAGACAAAATCTGATATAATTCATCTATTCATTTGTGGCCAAATTTGAAGATGAGAGAGGTTGTGGGAAAATGTATTTTCACATTCATTTCAGACAGTATGAATTCCTGAAAAGTTGCAACCTCAGTATCTCACAGTATGTTGAATTCTTCCTCATTAAAATTGTCTGAAGAACACAAATGTTAACACTTTAGAAAGGGAATTTTAAAAGAGAGAACTAATTACCAGATTAAATTATTGGCATACTGATGATAATCAAGAGACTGTGCATTCCTTTCTTTTAATTTCCAGTGTGAAGGACTGGTTGAAATTCAAACTAAAAGGAAGCAAAAATGTAAACTTATCTTTCTTCCTTCTTGTTTTTGTTTTTTGTGTTTGGTTTTTGTTTTGTTTTGGGGTTTTCTTTGGGGGGGGAGGTGCTTCTTTTTTATTAGTAGCTTGAATAAATCTTATTGAGGGACACCCTTAGTGACATTTTTGGGACCTGTTAGACTGATGGGTTTTTTAAACTTCAGTGAACCTTGTCACTCAATTGCAAAGAAGTGCATTTCAGTAAAAATATTGTCAGTTAGAGTTTAAATTTTCTTCTGACTTACTCCCAACATATATAAAATGCAATTAATGAGTTTTAATTTAAAATGAAAATTTAAAACTGAAAATTTACAGAACAATGAATTCACAGATTCAATAGAAGGTATATTTTCTTTAAATTTAACATGGATCCAAGACACATTATGAGAAAAGCAAAGGAAATGCAAACCAAAGCATTTTGGTAGTCAATGTAGAAGAAAACATGAAAGCTAGAAGTGGAAAGAGTATTCTGGAAAAACTATATATATAAAATTTCCAACTCATTAAATTTTTCTTCACACTTTTTTTTAATGCCGCCATTTGTAGATAATACCTGATATTTGAAGCATGATTTTAAGTGAAGCTAAGAATAAAAAAATGGCAGGGTTAAGTGATAGAATAGCTGTGTGTTTCAGCTATGGTTCTTCCTTTTTAAATACTCTATTTTTTGTAATTTTAAAACTCTCATAATTTCCCTGATTGCTTATATGTGACAGTAGAATAGTTGCAGAGTAGTATTACTCCATACAATAGTAGAAATCTGTATTTTCTTTTCGTCTTCCTACGCAGCTGGAAGGTCACACTAAGCAATTTAAGCTCTCATAAAATTGCTGAACTGTAATTTTAAAATAGTAATTAAATAACTCATAACATATTATTGAGAATATGATAAAAACAGACATTTTTCTCAAGGTATCTTGTCTTTTAATAAACTATAAGTAATATAAAAATTATTCACTACAGTTCACAAAGCCTACTCTTTCAAAATTACTAAAGCATGGATCTCAAAATTCAGATTCTGGTGCTCAGCTGCTTCAAGTCAGATACCCCAGTAGGCTTTGATGACTTAAGTAAATCCTAGTGAATATGCTCCTCTTTAATATCTTTGTTGGCCTTCAGCGTAGTTTGAATTTGAACTGATTCACAGCGATATTCTGAAGAGGGGAAGTTCAAACATCACCAATTTAAAAACACCAGCTGCCAGCTGTTCCTCGATGTGTGAACGTCGCCTTTTTCTTGGAGCCCATGATACAGCAGTCTTATGATAAAATCTGAAGCTGAAGTGTGTTCTGTGTATAAATAGATCCTAGGGTGGGATGTGAGATATGGGATGTCAAGCCATACTGGATAAGATGTTTTTATAAAATAAGGAGAAAGATTTTTCACCTTAAAATTGTTTAGGATAAGCTGAGCATGAAAATTTAGAGAACTGTATTCTGACTTGCAATATGACAGTCTCCAATGGAAAAAACCCACAAATGAGATAAAATCTGAAACCTAAGTCACCTTCATTTTTCCTCTAGAGTTACACCCTATTCTGATTGAGTAAACTGATTAAGTTCAAATTATTTATTTCCATATGTATATTTTTCTTGATGTAACTAAATCAAATCAGGTTAGCTTTTTAAAATGCTCATATTAAGAACATCTTAGATGCCAAACTATATTTATAAGATTTCCTAATGTCTTATTGAGTCAGGCTTTGAACAGCAACTGCAGGCATAAGAGCTCTGTAATTCATGACCCGTTAAAGGTCTGACCATTAACACTTCCATGTTATTACAGTTAACTAGCTCAAAGGCTCATCAAATCTGCAAAGGCCACCTAGCTGTTTCCCAAAAGTCTGTTTTACCTCGAGAAGTACAGCAAAGTAAGCACAAGCAGGACTATAATTTTTGGAGGAGAAACACCCTCGTTACACCCTTTTGAACATTTATTGTCTCACAACAATGAAAGCAATGGGTGATAATAGTCTCTCTTCAGTTTCTTAATAGGTAGTTTAACAGTAATATTTTCTTACTTATAAATGTTTGTTACAGTGCTCAACATGACAATTACATAGTGAGATTAAGACTTTAATTAAGGATTTGTAGAGAAGAAGCACAGACATTTAGATTTTGTCAAAACTAAAGCCATCTTTAATCTGTTGGGTTGAAAACAACATTTCTGAAATATCACTAGAAACAAGAGAAGTTTTTATTTCAGTCAACTTCTCAAGAACTGAAATAATTCAGAGAAGGAATGATATCAGAAGAGGTACACAGGAGAAATTTGACAGTTCTCTCCATCTTTTCTAATTAGATTCTAATTTCTAATTTCCTTAGACCTTCCAGGTTTGAGTGAGATGCTCAGTTACTCAGAGAAGCAATACATGTCTTATCTATAATCTCCTAGCAGGTATCAATACCTATTGATCTAATAAATATTACCATAATAATGTCCACCATGAAAACAAGCTCTTACTGTAGGTGCTGATATCAGGGGATTGTAGAGAATTATCAGTGAGGCACCAAAAAGGCAGCAATCTCTCTCTGTGGCTGCTTCCTGGATCACAGCGTTTCAGACCTTGTCCTATGCAAAGTGACAATTACCTGCCACCAAAATAAACAGGCTGCAGATTTACAGTTCCTCCTTCTCAGCACTTTTCCTTGTGAAGAAAACTTTTTGTAGTGATTGAGTTTCTAGGGAATAAGAAAAAAAGCCAATCTGTGATTATAGTAAAAGACTTCCAGTGTGATCTCTGACTGATTATTTCACCTGTCATCAGTGCTTTTCTAGATGGCAGGTCACAGTGGCTGATGGCAAAGGGCTTGGAAACTTATTTTCATGTCATTGCTTTTGTTCTTAGAACCAAGATGAGTTCAGTTTTGGTAAGTCATTTCACTTAAAGCCTTTAAGTCTGCAAAGCACTTATGCAAATGTTTAATTTTAAACATGTGAATAGTACTATTAACTTTGATGGGACTATTCACATACCTAAAGCTAAAGACATGCTTAAGTGCTTTGCTAATAACAGTGAAGGAGGGGGAAAGAACACCCATGACCTCCATTTATGTTATTGCTTCATTAATTTTTTTATTTACAGGCTCTTTTATGGCATTCATCATCACAATATTGCAGCATGTCAAGAATATTAATGTTGCCATTCATTTGCCTTTGCTTGACAACTGTTGTGCTTTACAAAAATGAGGAAAAGAAGATTCTGTGGAACACTGGATGGCTTCTGTAGGCAATCATGACAAGTTCTTAATGTAATTAGAAAAAAAAGCAATTAAAATTTCACACAAATCTCTCAGACTGTTTAAAGTGATGGATGTTTCAACTTTAGTGTGCTGTGTTTTTCCACAATCCTATTTTTTTTTAATCTTTTTTTTTTTTTTTTTTTTTTTTTAAGAAAAACCCCATAAGATGGAATTTATGGAAAATTGAGACCTTCTAATGTTGTTTATTTATCAAAGTAAGCCAAAGGGAGCTGTCATGTCTTTAAAATGTTTGCTTGGAATCTACTGCTGATTGTCTAATTTCTTTCTTTGCTATTCCACAGATGGTGTAAGTCTCACCCTGAGAAATCTCTCTGGTATTAAGTGTAGGACCCATGCATCTAATACAAGAAACTCATATTACTTAAAATGTTAGCAAGATAAGAGAGCAGTTCCTCATGAAAAAATAAATCCATGCCACAATTGAATACATTTTGAAATCTAGTCTTTTGTGCCACCTGTTTTGCTTCCATTTGCTCCTTTAGCTAACATTGCAAATTTTAATGGCTGACAGTGCTACAGGCTGATGAATGTGAGAACTAGAAGGCTGAATAAAAAGTACTGCTTAGTCTCTCAGGTGGAACAGCTGATTCTCCTGGGTGCTCTCCCTGGATCTGTCCCCAATTCATTACTGACAGAAAAGATTACTTAAATGTACTTTTAAAAAATGTTATGAGCTATAAGAAACAAAAATGAAATATGACATAATTAATCACTTAGGCAGGATGATTAAAAATTCCATCAAGCTAATTGAAAACTAAGGTATATAGTTATCAAACGGATACTGTTTAGCAGAAATATTTGTGATAAATTTGGTATTATGATCTATATTTCCTTGTAAGGGTGAGGCTTAAGCTCTTGGCATTTTCTGCTGAAGCCAACACCCAGTCAGTTAGCTAGGCTTCACAGCATGGAGCCTATCCTTAGGCTACCTGCTGACCAGCTGTGGTAGACAGATGTGTTTCACCTTTGCTCTGCTGTACAAACTGGCTGTGGTCACACTTGTGCCACCATCACGCTGTAGCTTCAGGTATGCAGAGGAGCAGTTGGTACTTAGCTCTGGTAATTGAAACCCCCATCACGTCCTGTCAATATTTTCTGAGCTGGATCTGACTTACGGGCAACCAGGCTGGACAGTACAGACAGAATTAGCATGATATCTTATATCTGCATGCTTCCATGAGGACAGGAAGCTCAGATTTCCCAGTCCTTTCATTGTGAATTTTAATTTGGTTTATAATGTGTCTACTAGCTAAATTGGAGTTTCAGATTCCACTAATGGAGACCATCTGAAAGCCACATTACTAAACTGCAGTGAGCATTCATGGATTTAGTGCCAAGTGGTTAGGAATTTCATTGCTAAATAGTCACAAACTGATTGTATTACAGAAGCCTTATTTATTTACTGACTAGTGATTATATTAAATCACAAGACAATTTTATTTTTTTTTAGCTAATATATATTAGTTCCACCTAGAAGGAAAAAGTCAAATTTGGTTCAATTCAATTATATAGTCTACCATATATAATTTCATAACATTTTATGTATTCAAACAACCTTGACTTCAGAGAGCTTTTGCTGTGTATAATGTTAAAATATAAAAACTTTCTGAACTGATTGCTAAGAATAAGCAGTGGGTTTTTCCAATCTGGTCTACTTCTGAAGTTGTGCAGCATCAGATTTCCATGGTGATTCTAATGTGAAGACTCCAGCAAATGGAACATTTTGCATGTTACCTTATTAGAAAGTGTTATGGATTAATTCAAAAGGTCATTCTTATCACAAGTTGTGCAATACAGCACGCTACAGCACATTAGGAGTTGGGCTATCTCAAGGGCTAATATTCTAACACATTTTTTCCCTTAATAGAAAGACTAGAAAGTAGAAGCTTTACATAATCAGGGTTAAAGGTTTCTGTAAAAGCTTAAAATGATGTATTCTTTTTAAGCATTTAAACCTGCAATTAGAGGTGTATCCAGGACATATAATTATGATCTCGAAACCCAAAGAAAACTGTCCATGTTCTTAGATGAGAGATTTTTATGGAAGACTTTCATTTCTCTCATAATGTTTCTCCACTAGGAAAGGTTAGAAATAAAACTTAAAATTTGTACCAGCTCATCTTCTAGACAGTCCTGAGGTTGAATATTTGAGTCTAATGTTTTGTTGTAGATCCACTTCCAGCTTCAATCTCAGTCCAGGTATTAGACACATAGCTGGCTTTCAGTAGGTCTACTAATCATTGACTAGGCATAACATAATATGTATCCAATTTATTTTTGGAGTAATTTTAAGTGTTTGGGTATGTTATAAAAGCTCAAATACTTTGGCACAAGGTTATCCCATCAACCTCTGTTAATACTGTTATTACCACTCAGAAAGTGGTTTATACCCAGACTGCTGTCAAGGAACTCTGGGACCCTACAGATGGTACCTCATAATTTAAGTTTTTGTCATATAGTGAACTTATTTTCTCATTCTAGCAGTACCAGCCTCAGATTTGATGTATGGCATAATGACAAAAAGGTGATCAGGAGTAGTCAGCATGGTTTCACTGAAGGTAAATTATGCTTGATCAAACTGATTGCCTTCTACTACAACCACGGCCCGGTTGGGGAAAGGAACACAACAGCACACAGGGGTACGTGCAGAGTAGAGGATGAAGTGCTACCCTCTTTATTAAGGTAACACACCAGCTCATATAAGATCGGGTGTGGAAGGTGCTAGAAGATTAGGAGGAGTTTGGGATTGACAACAGGGGCTAGCTAATGGGAAGAACAGGAGGGAACATGACATTAACAGGGGCCAATCATAGGAACA
>JAWMRA010000001.1:94226184-94275776 GCA_035584735.1 Pseudotriccus pelzelni | reverse complement strand
CAGGGGCTAGCTAATGGGAAGAACAGGAGGGAACATGACATTAACAGGGGCCAATCATAGGAACAAGGGCTAGCTGCCTACACTCTGGCAGATCCTGGCCAGTCAGGGGCAAGGGAGAATGACAAGGAAGAGAACATGTCACACTTTCCCAGACATACTGAAAACAATTAAAGCTGGGGATACAGAATCTTCTGAACCATGCACTAACAATTCACACATTCTATATCAATAAAGTCTATTCTCGGCTCTGCCAAAACCGTGGCTGCCACATACTACAGTGAAAAAACTACCTGAATGGATGAGGGGAGAGCAGTGGGTATTGCTTACCTTTACTTCAGCAAGGCTTTCAATACTCTGTCTCATAACATCCTCACAGGCAAACTCAGAAGTGTGAACTGGATGAGTGGACAGTGACATGGAATTGAGAACTGGCTGAACGGCAGATCCCAGAGGGACATGAGCAGTGGCACAAAGTGTACCTGGAGGCCTGCCACAAGCGCTGTCATGCAAGGTTCAGTATTGGGCCCATTATTGTTTAATTTACTCATCAGTGGCTTGGATGAAGGGGCAGATGCCTCCTTAGCAAGTTTGCTGATGACACAAAGCTGGGAGGAGTGGTGGTTGACACCCCAGAGGGCTGTGCAGCCCTTCAGAAGGACCTCGGCAGGTTGGAGAGGTGGGCAGAAAAGAACCTTCTGGAATTCATCAAAGGCAAGTGCAGGGTCCTGCACCTGGGCAGGAATAACCTCAGACACCAGTACAGGGTGGGGCCTGACCTGCTGGAAAGCAGCTCTGCTGAGAAGGACCGGGGTGCCCTGGTGGACAACAAGCTGTCCATGAGCCAGAAGTGAGTGTGGCCTTGTGGCCAAGAAGGCCAGTGGTATCCTGGGCTTCATCAGGAAGAGCACTGCCATCGGGCTGGTGGAGGTGATCCTGCTCCTCTCATCAGACCTAGTGAGGCCACATCTGGTTCTGGGCTCCTCATACAAGACAGACATGGACCTCCTGGAGAGGACCCAGTGGAGAGCAACAGATGGGCCTGTTCAGGCTTGAAAAGAGATGACTGAGAGAGGACCACATCAATGTCTGTAAGTATCTGAAGAAGGATGTCAAGAGGATGGAGCCAGGCCCTGTTCAGTGGTGTCAAGCAACAGGACAAGGGTCAGTGGGCAGAAACTGATGCACAGGAAGTTCCACCTGAATATGAGAAAGAACTTCTTTACTCTGTGTGTGACCACACAGTGGAACAGGTTGCCGGCAGAGGTTGTGAATTCTCTCTCACTGGAGATATTCAAGGTCTGTCTGGATACAGTTCTGTGCTCTAGGATGACCCTACTTGAGTGGGGAGTTGGATCAAATGACCCACTGAAGTCCCTTCCAACCATACCCATTCTGTGATTCTTTCAATCTGTGATTAAAGGAAACAGGAGATAGATATATATAACCTCTTCTTTTTTTACCACTATTAGGGTTTTTAAGCAGTACTGTGGGGTTCTGCTGAATCCTATGACAACCAGTATTATTTATAACCTCACAAAATTGCTTTCAGAAGTAGTGTACAATGAACAAGATATATACGTTATACTGTAACTACAGGTTAAGATAAGTATCACATAATTTTATTAAAAGTAAAAATCCTGCAATAACTGAAATGTTAAATAGTGATTTGCTCAGGAAACTCAGTTTCGTTAAGTCATTATCATCATGATCTATCTATTTCAGAAGGAAGCTACTTCTGAAAAAAATGCCAATACTGTGACTTTCTGGAATGTTGTGTACAATAATACTAGTTGCTGTTATTAATTTTAGCTTCATAGGTATTATCTAGTACATAGTAAGAGTTCAGAATGACTAGATTGGGTGGTTCTTTATTTGTAAACTCTGCAGAGATAAAGCAGCTAACATACTAAATCACAGTTATTCCAATCTACTAAAGGTCATCCATTCTCAGATTAATGTCATTCAGAAGTTGAGGTCTTGTGTTGAAATACATCCTGATTTATTTTTCTTTCACTGTTTTTCCCCCCTGTACAGACATGATATATGTAACATTTATCACACAAAAGACTGAAAAAAAAGGCTGTATTCCCTAAAATGAGAAATACCTATTTCTGAAATATTTTTTCTCTGTTTCTCCCCATCTAACTTTTTTATGTTATACATAATCTGTACTTCTCTTTGAAGTAATCAATGTAGTGTGTGGAGGCTGCTGCAGCGCAAACCTTTAGTACTGAAATTGCAGCAAATAAAGGATCTAAACCAATTATTAGGCAAATTTATAGTACTGTGCAGTTAGAAATTATGCTACTGAAACTTCATAATGAAACTTCTAATGTCAATTTTTTTCAGTTTTATAAAATTATGAAGAACTGAAAGCAGTAAGTTCATTGTTGCAAGAACATAAGGAAAAGCAATGTTGAGCATAGACAGTAATGGTTTAAGAATAGGACTAAAAAGAGCAAGATTTGTAGAAAGATGTAGTTTTTATCTACCTACTAAAAATGTAGAAAAAAGAAAACAAAAATGTAAATACTGTAACAATAGTGATGTTGATCGACATACTTTCTTTCAAGGCTTTAAAACTATGTCTTACTTTTTAGACAATCTAATCTCATCTTCTCTTTAATAGCATATTAACTTATTTTCAAACAAAATGCTTCACACAAATCAACGATAACAAGCCTTGGGTGATAAATATAATCATCAATCAAAGGTATAAGCTTAAATAAGAATTACAAGTATGTTTCACAAATTTTTTTCTCCACATTGACATGCCACTGACACCAATAATGCTTCTCACATTTACTTTGAAAGAGGTATGTAGTCCATTTCTTCCTTCCAGTGATTTTCTTCAGCATCCATTTAAGTTGCCAGAGTTTTTCGTTTTTCCAGTGTGTGTTATCTGCAGCTTGTGAAGTATTCTATTTTCTCTTCTACTTACTGTAATTAATTTTGAAAACTGGCTTTTAACCTTTTTTACTTTTTGACCTATTTTATTTTTAAAACAATAAAAATCTACTAGTCTAATTAGCATATTTGGAAAGCTGTTGTTTTCTTAGTGTCTGATCTGCAATAAAGGTGGGAAACTTGTTATGCATTGTAAGCTCTGAGTACACCCTTAAGACTAGGGATAAAAAGAAGAAATATTCATCAAATACTTTTTAATTTTGTATAATTTTATCACTCTTCTTTGCTACAAAATCTGTATCAGTTTTGAGAATTCACTTGCCTCAGATATGTACTTTTAAAATTGTTTAATGGCAATTTAAATGACATTGAAATAAAAAGGCTGTTAGAGTCTAGATTTTCACCCTTTATTCCAGGGGTGTGGTGTTCATCTATTGCTATTGCTTTCCCTTTTTTTTTCTCTTCTCTTTGGAAAGATGACATCTTTTCCTAATTTCAACAGCAAAGAAGACATGCAACCTTGCATCTTCAATAGCAACGTATATTAAGATGTACTTTAAATTTAAGCCCATAAATTTTTATCCAGTGACTACTGTTATGGGATGTCCAAGAAGTAAAAAAGCATGCTTTTGTTCTTGAACCGTTTCCTTTCTGTAGGGAAAGATTTTCGCAATTTATGTGTGAGGCCATGTCTTCTCATCAGAATAAGTCGCTTTAAGCAGAGTATGCTACTTTTTCCATGCACATTAGTAAACATAATCTAAGTTTATAACTACAGGGTTTGTGAGTGATAACAAAGTTTACAGTGTCAGTAGTTAGTCAGACAATGTGTCAAAACCAAGTTATATACTCTGCATAGGAAAATACAGTGCTGATGTGACATTACAGGAAGGTTACCCTTGAGATATCATGTAGGAATCTTAATTTATGATAGTACATCAATGGGAAGTGACACACGCTTGAGACCTGAATTTTGAAAGTGTGTGGTTGTATGTTGCCTGCTATGGTGACCAAAGATTGTAACTCTAAAGCATACTGCAGTCCTTGAACTGAATTAAGTCAAACAGTGTGGGAACACCATTTGCTGGAGGCAAAGGTTGCCTGTATTCAGAAGAGACAAGATGCTGTAGTCAGTGGTTCAGAATTTTGACACCTTTAGAGAGGAAAATAGATGGCAGTGGGGACATGAATTGGAACATAAACCAAGGTATGCTATACTAAAGCCAGGCAGCTTCCAAATAGGATCCTTCTATTCTCCCCCTTAACAATGAAGTTAACTAGAAGAACAACTTAGTAAGATTATAATACATTCTCTGTGACTGGGAATTTTGATATGGCCTACCCTTAAAATAAGAATCAACATTTTAGTGTGTGTGCTGAGGCAAACATAAGCATTACAATCACATGCATATAATTTATAGTTTCTCCTCAGCATGCTCTTTCCACGAACATGAAGTGTTACAACTATGACACGAAAGGTTATTACAAATGGGACTGCGAATTGCACTGGATGTGACCTATCTGTAAATAGAGAACGGGTGTCAAAATGCTACAACAATGCCAGCATTAGAAATAGTTATATGGTTATAAATTACTCTCTATTTATTTCAACTTAAAAAACCCGCACTAAACACAAACAAACAAAACATACCATACTTGAATATTAAATTACTGAGACCCAGATCCATAACCAATAATTTTTTAAGGAAAGTTTTGCCTGGCATTATTCTGTGGCAAGTTTTCTTCTAATATGATTATGAAAATGTATTTTGATGAGCTCTACCCAGCTTTTTCAATCTTAAAGCAATGGGTGCAGCTAGTTGTAGCCATTTTTCCAAATTTTGGAAAAGTAAAAAAAAAAAAAAAAAAAGGCATTTTTTTTAAACAATCAAGTCATGTTTCAGCAGTCCTGTAAGTATATAACCTTAATGAGTCATTGGAATCAGGATAAAGGGTCCAAGTCCTCTGTTGAAATTGGGTTGTCTGTAATTAAGTTTTTGAAACATTGATAATAGCAATTAAGCAATTACACTAAACTATTTAACCAAAGGAAATTAATTGAGATTTTTTGGGGGGAGGGTTGTTTTTGTTTTTTTTTGTTTTGTTATTAATTGAGATTTTTTGGGGGGAGGGTTGTTTTTGTTTTTTTTTGTTTTGTTTTGTTTTTTGTTTTGGAGTTTTTTTTGGTTTTTTTTGTGTGGTTTTGTTGTTGAGGGGGATCAGGGGATTTTTTGGAGATTTTTTTTTTTATCTGGATATTAGCCTCAGACTTTAATGGAATATAATGCAGAAAAATAAGTCTAAACTGGCTCACAACTGAAATCAGGTATCAATGATATAGAAAAAAATATGATTTCCTCTTCTAAGACATAATACAAAATAAAAATAAACCTACTGATATTCCCTGTCAAAATGTTCTTTTACTGCTGATACCCTACAGGAAAACAGAAACATGACAGACGTCGTAACATGAAATGTCCCTATGAATATTTCTAACTGTGTAGGTCTAACCACTATACTATTTTTTTTTCTACTGAAGAGCTGGTGTTTGCCAACTGCTGCTTTTGAACTAGTTGCTGTGATACAGATTGTTAGACTTAATTCAAAGGTTCGCATGTAGAACCATCCATGTTCAGAGGTAGCAGTGGTCAAGGAAAAAAAAATATTAGAAAACCTATTCAGCAAAATTTTAATTTTTGCTGCCTTTGCCTAGGCAAACACGTTCATGGTTGCTAATGTTTAAGTATTTTCTGTATTCTAACTCTGTGGACACTTTCGGGTTTTTCAATGTTTTAGTAGTTACTAGACAGCTTGTGAAGTGACAAATCATGACTGACATGATACTTTTATCACCAGGAAGCAAAAAAAGAGAAGTACTGAAAGAAAAGCAGCCAGAAAATAAAGGTCCCAGGCAGGAGGGAGCTGAAATAGAGAAGCCTTAGGTAAATCCACCCTAAGACTACAAGGAGTTTTAGCATTACACTGGCACACTGCTGTCCCAGAGGGAGCAGTGGGCTTTGAAAGCAGAATTAGGAGAGCCAGTCTCACAGTTTAAACGCAACACAAACTGGGGGCTGAGTCATTCATTCCTAACTGTGTGAAGATGCTCTAAGCTTACATTTCTGTTCAAGGTCCAAGGTTATTGCTATACGTAGATGCTGTCCTTTTTCTGATTCGAACTTGGAATTGAAATAATGGTCAGACAGACAGATTGGGTTAATCAATAGTCATATATACTTTTCTTCTTGGACCAGGTATTTGTTTTGAGTCAGGAAAGAACAACTCCTAGAAGGAGTTACAAAATATCTTAGAGCTAAAGCGACAGCAATATGCTCTGATACACCAACAAAACTAGACGATCTTTCAGGCCATTAATCAAAGTGTTCAGAGTTTCTGTTTCAGGGTGGTTGAAAGCATAATAAATATTGAAAAAAAATTTAATCTGTTTCTACAGCTTCCTGTTTCACAGCTCTGGGGAATATTGACTAACTTTTCCTGTCCAGAGTAAGAGAGACACGTAAGTGTCATGTATTGCACCTGCTGCTTCCTTAAAATTGCTTTCTCCCCTGTGTGTGTCCAATCCTAAAAGCAATGTGGATGTCAGTTAAATTACCTCTTACATTTGAGAATGTAAGAGCTGTGGAGTTAAAAAGATACAAGACAGTGGTGACTTAATATTATCTCCCTGGAAGCTAGAAGAAAAACCTTTTTTTTTTTTTTTTGTTATTCTTTGTTTGTTTTTCCTTCACTTTTTTGGTTAGGCAACTTTCAAAGTTGTGTTTGTCATTATGAAGGTTAAAAGTTCTGTAATTGCAACATCTTAGCAATAAGACATACGGAGTGAACTTTATGATATAGGAGATGTCAAGTTGTGATATTCATCTGCATTAAATCCTCTAAATTCAGCTGCATCAATGACTAATGTCCACTGTGAACGTAGAATTGCTTGTCCTGAAATTGCTTGAAACTGTGCTTTAAGAAATTTAATCTCTGAAAATTGTTCCACATAGTTTCATATCTAAAATAAGACTGGCAATTTATTATGTCCTCTGTGAATCTTAGATGTTCTCAGAAAGAAAAATGAGTATAGGAAGGTAAATGAGTTGCAAACTTGTGGCAAATGTGAGAAAATCCAGGAAAATACCATGTAGTACAGACAGCACCAACAGCTGGAAAGTGCTGTGAAGAATACATAGGACACTGCAGATCAATGACTTCATATGGTAGCAGGTGAAATACTTAAACTTCAGTGCATACATTTATCAGTGGGTTGAAGAAGAGCAGCCAGTTTATCATATTTTCTCATAGCAATGGTGGCTTTTTTGTCCTTGAGTATACAACAAAGCCCAGAAACGTCTACTGCCACAACATTTAAGAGTTCTAAGGATGGGAAGACTGACTTAAAAAAAAAAAGGAAAAAAAAGAAAAAGGAATTGCCAAATAATAATGAATTTAGAGAAAAGCTCAGACTTTCAGATACAGGATTCTTAACAAAATTCAAGTTCAGTTTTAATTGAGGTACAAAAGTACTTAGCAGTACAGGACAAGTGCAGTAGTCTGTTTTGGCTAATGAAAGGAAAAGAAGAACCTGTAGTCCTGTGCATAAGTGAAGAAAAAGAGATTACAGGGGTATGGCAGAAAGTACTTGATGTCTATCTATTTGATTCTTCAATTTTTGCCTAAAGCCATGTCAATATCTATGGAGAAAAGCTAAAATTGGATGTCATTATTAGTTACGCAAATAGAATGTTGCCTTTTCTTCCTCTCTATTTTTTTTAATTATTTTTTTCTAGAAGTCTATTTTTTATAGCACCCTTTTATGAATAAAATTATAAGCAGCCCTCAGATGGAATAATTAATATTTACCCATATTTGTGAGATGGTAAATGAATATACTTAAATTTTGGTGAATTTCCGCATTTTAGATTAGTGTTATTTCTGTGCTTGTGGATTAGCACTCTTTTTTTACTCATGGATCTGGTAATATATTTTTTTTTAAAAATTATTAGACAATAAAAATTCAAACAATCTTTTGGCCCAACAGAAAAATTATTAAAGTATGTCTTCAGCTTGAACTGTGTTTATAAGTGCTCTGCCAGCATGCAGTCATGATGAATTAAATATTCCTCCTTTTTTTTTTTTTATATGTGTAGATTTTAACCAAATGGCTTTGGCTACAAATAAAAATCACTCAGCTTCATGATCATACATAATGTATTTTTATACAGAGTGCAAACTCAGTAGCATTTATAATCTGCCCAAAATCTTCCTTATAAATTAGGTCAAATTAATAGTTGATGTTATGCATACTGACATCAGTGAAATTACATTAAAGATTAATTTGGCCCAGTGCTTAAAATTCAGTTTTGAACCTCTAGGGTTAGACAATTTGCATTATGAAGAACTGATTCTGTATTAAGGTTACTTTTGAATATGTATATATATTCTGATCTGATTCAAAGCTCGGATATACAAACAGATGGACTGATCAATTTCAAAAAGGAGAAATTATAATAATATTAATAATAACCACTGTGGAACAATGTCTCATTTTCAAACTGGCTGTCATTGCTGTCTAGGACATTCTGTAAAGGCACAACTTGTTGCACACACAGTTTGAGTCCCTAAACTGAACTCTGAGGTGATTGTGTATGAGGGGAGAGCAGTGAATATAATCTACCTTGATATTAGCACAATCCGTGAAAGCAGCATTTTAACTAAGCTGAATTCCTGCAGTGTAGCTAGGTGAATTACTGGAACTAAACTTCTACAGTAGCTGGACTGGGGACTGACTAACTTGGGAGCAAGCTTACTGAAAATTGCCTGGGTGTCCTAATGAACAACAAATCAAACGTGAGCAGAGTGCATCCTCTCAGCAACAAAGACAAACAGTACACTGGGTTAGAAATGTCTCTGGTATATTGAAAGAAGTGACTACTCTCCTCTACTAAACAGAGAAAATACGTGGAATAATGTGCCCAGGTTTTGTCTCTCAAATACAGGAAAGGTATCTAAAAATTGGAGTGAGCTCAGAGGATGGCCACCAAGGGCTGGAGCACTTGCCTCATGAGGGAAGGCTGAGAAGCTGGGAGAATTTGGCTTGTTCAACCTGGAAGTTATTTGGCTGACCAGATGTGAAGTACATGAATCAGAACACTGTATGGAAGGAGGTAGCACTGTTTGAAGGCAGGGTATTTGAGATATCTATGTAGCTAATATGACATACGGTTTATAGGAACCTATGTCCATCCAGTAGATAGAGACCAGGCAGGATCAGATGTCTAAGATGGATCTGGAAGCGTATGTTTGAGCAACTCGTTGCTAACAGTGAATAATAAGTAGTAATAGGACCTCTAATGACTAATTGGTTATATTATGTGTGCATAAAAGTAGCAAGGATGAGATTTGGTGGTCAATTGGTAGGTGAGCTGATACAGAGTAAGCTGATCAGTATTTTTTGCATTTTAATATGGGATGCTCAGTGCTGCCCAAAATGTGTAACTGCAGTCATCTAGGAAAAATGTGAAGAGGAAACCAGAAGCACTGGGAGCATATGTAACTTACTGACAGTTATATATACTATTAATAGTAAATTATAAACAATAAAATCAAAGAACTGAAAAAGAACAAGAATTGGTGACAAGTTTAGCCCAAAGAGCTTTTATTTTGCAAAGCTATAAGCACTTGAAAAAGAAATCTAATAAGAAGGCTTCTCAGGCGTAACTGTAATGCTGTTAACTAAAAAATTAATTGTCCTTGTATTACCATAAAAAACCCTAAAACAACCCCACTAAAGTTCATTGTGAAGCCAGGTTTCAAACTTATCCTACACCTCAGATTTTGCTACTGTGACCTTTTCTTCAATGTGCCATAAGTATCTTGGAGAAACACTGGGCATGTGCAGAGAATTAGGACATGATGGTTAACAAATGTGAAACAAATCATGAAACATTAATTTATAAATCGCATTTCTTATGAACTAGACTTTTCTTGCACTTTCATGTTTTTGAAAAATTTGGATATAAAATTTAATAAACACAATGTTATTCTGAAACCAAGCATGTTTGTTGTTTGTCAGTATATGTAAAATTAAATATCTGATATTAAAACATCTATAATAAAGTTTCATTGTTGTTTGCATGTCAGTAATGCCAACAATCCCAATGAAAAGCAAGGGTGGTGTCGTTATAGACATTGAACAAATATTTTGTAAGACGCACTAATTCTTTCAGTTTAAGAAAAAAAACTCAAGAGATGGGAGTATGTTTCTCTTAAGTCAGGACAAGTACTAGTGCAGAAGTTATGTGGTTTCTTTAAGAGTTTTGCATTTAACTTTTTTGAGTTGTAGTTGTATATAAAGTCTTTCATCTGTCCAAAAAGTCTTTCATCTCTTTTTTGCTGATCTTCTTAGCTGATTTAGGATTTCCAATACCATTAAAATTCTTTTCCTTCTTGTTAACTTTCAAGTTTACCAAGTGTCCTCTCTGGAATAGCAGATCTCATCAGCAAAGTTGCCATTCTAGTGTCGAATTCAGGGACGTGTTATCTCAATTGTCTTAACTCTGAGAGCCATGCTCTTTTGTAGTGACATAGACAGCCATGGTAATAAATGATAGTTAACTCTAAATCTGTTAGGAAATGTGTCATTTTCCAGAAAAACTAAAACACAGCCCTCTTGTAAGTACAGGAAGAAATTGCACCAGCTCAGCCATAATGACTGACTGTAAACTCACAACTTCCATGGCCCTGTTCTTCATAATTTCGTTATGTTGAAGCCAGTTTGAAAATCTTCCCCCTGCCCCTTGATATCCACTAATCTTTACTGCTTCACATCCATTGTTGTTGCTGAAAACTGTTCTTCATGGATATGTGGTATGTGGTATGGTTTCCATGACGTAAATTTGAGTATGTAAGTAACTATTACCCCATATTCACTTTGAAAAGAAAAAGCATTTGTAAGATATAAAACATATGTCTAAAATACTAATTTGCCATGAAGAGAATCAGATTTTATCAACTTTCTCTTTGTTACTCGTCAAATAAAAGCTTTTCAGAAGCATGATGTAAATAGGTAATTTCATAGGCTGAAAACCATATTGCTCCTGGAAGGGCACCATGCTTAGTTCTCTGGCCTACAGACCTTTGAATGATTGATCAGGTTTAGCAGAAACTTAGTACGGTATAAATGTGCAAGAAATCTGCAGTGGTACCTAGTTTTATCATCCAAATTTTGCTAAGTGATGACCTTATTCAAGGAAGTTAGTCACAGTGTTTATGAGACAAAGACTTTGGGGAGATTTGAAATGGAAGAAAACTTGAAAACTGTAGGAAACATTGATATTAGGCCAGTATCAGTAAACAAGTCAGAGACATAAGGAAAATGTTAATTTTGTTTTCTCCCTGTGTTTGTTTGTATCACAGCTTTCACATCACTGAAAAAACTTTTCTGCAATCAAAACTTTTTACTAAAGTAGCACCTGTAATTTTTACAGCACAAACATTTCTGTAAACTCTGGTAATGAGATTCTGAAACAGGAGACATGAAGGATAAAGTATAATTACTTTTTTGGTTCCAGAGATTCTTGGATAAGTTTTAACATCTGGCATCGTACTATATCCTGGAAAACTACAAGTTTTCATTGTCATGATTCTGTAAGCCCAGGTCATGCTTTTGAAATATGGTTTATTTTTGATGACTTATTTTTGTTAAAGTGAGGTATTTTTTGACTTGTTTCCTTTTCCTGTGCTACCCTAAAAGTAGTTGTAGTCAAACCTATTCATCCTATTAACAAATAGTTGGGATTTGATTATTTTAGATTGGACTTCATGATCTCTGAGGTCTTTTCCAACCTAGTTGAATCTGTAATTCTGTGAAATTTATATATACTTTTCTTACTTCCTGTAAGTAGAAAATACACAACTTGCCTTGATGGAAACACTAATAATTAGAAATTAATTTTTCGTAATGCCTAATGATCTGTTCTCTGGCTCTACTATCCCAAGGGTGGTCTATTACTTTCAGGTAAATGGTCTCTTATATTAGGTGCCCTTCTAGTAGCTGTTATATTGACTAGTTAAGTTTACCTTGGAACATAATTCTTAATGGCACTTTGAAAGTTGTGATATTTATCTTTTTCTCCTTTTAAGTTTCAGTCATCTGTGTCCAAGAGGTCATCAACTATTACATCTTCCCTTCATGTTAAAGGATATAATATTAATGTGTTAACATATTAAAAGTGTTATCTCTTTACTGTTATGAGATTAATTAATTTAATTTTGATTTTATTGTAACTTGCATATAATATCACTGTTGTCAGTCATGATCTGGTAATATATTATCTTGCTATTAACCTCTGGTTAATCTAAATTCAGTCAATTGCAAAAATTAACTTGTGGTAGAAATGTGTTTTCTCTGAGTGATGCAGAACCAAATGGTCCTTCATTAAGGGACAGGTTTCTTTTGCAGCAGAACAGAAATAACTATTTTAGTACCAATATTTGGTATCTATGCCCATGACAAGGGGGGTTGGAACTAGATAATGTTTAAGGTCCCTTCCAGTCATTCTATAATTTTATGACTTCTGGATTAAAAACAAACAAACAAACAAACAAACCAACAACAAAAAAAACCAAAACAAAACAAAAACAAAAAAAACCCCAACCAAACAAAAAACCTGCTAATTTGCAGTCACTTCTCTTTTGGCTTCTGTGACTTTCCAAAGAAAATTTTCTTTTCTTTTTTTTTTTTCCCTTTTCACTCCGCTCTCACCCTCCTATTCCCTGAACCCTTCTAACCAAGATTAGGACTCCTTGATGACTGCCATGAGTTCATGATTTGGAAAACGCAACATTAATGGACGTATATCAAGATCACAGATGTTGTCTGATGAACATAACTATTTTGTTATGAGACAAAAATTATTAACTTATTTTAAAGAGCTATGAAAAAGAAAGTCAAGTATGTCTGGTTCCTGTCGCTCATTCGCACAAGGGAACCCCCTCCCTCAAGCTCGAATGTTGTCATTCCTGGATGAAAAGAGGATGTGGAGGCTGGTGTCATTTAAATATTTTATTCTTTACACTTACTATGTGTTTCTCATGATTTGTATGTAGGAAGTGGGTAGAGACTATAAGGCTTCTTGGATAGTGCTACATTAGCTATGAATCTATTTCTTCAGGATTTGAATCTGTTTAATTCCTTGCAATGAGTTATAGGACAAAAAGTCCTGTAGACTTACCTGCACATTTTGGCATCCTACATAATGAATAAAAAAGAACTAAATGTAGTACTAATATCTAAAAAGAACCCAGTAGAAATCTACATTAATATCTGCAATGATATAATGGAGCATTTCTTTCTGAATGTGAATGAATAAGGAATTCCATGGGAGTGAAAAGGACATAGACCTGTATGTAGAGTTGTAATAGTAAGATACAAAAGATGAGATTGAAGGCTACAGAATTACTTCAGGTGTGTAGCAAAGAAGTTTTAAAAGACTCAAAGTAATTTTGATAGCATAAGCATTTAATGGTGTTTGTTATCAAATACAAAGGAAGCAAGCATTAATATCAGACCCCAGAAGTATTCCTCTCAATTAAACAGTGAAACATTCCATATGGTAATCCACAGGGCATGAGATACAGTTTCTTTTTGATGGAGGAAAAAAATTTTAAAAATCCTGGGCAACTGCAGTCTCATTGACAGCTAACTAAAGGCAATTGAAGGAACTGGTATGTACTAGACATTTTACCAGGTCATCATTGAAGATTCATCTCTATGTGATGTTATTCACAACTCTTGGTGAAAACAAATTACAGTGATAAAATATCAATTTCTGATGGCATATTTTGAGATAGTGTGGGTTTATATGTGACATTATGTTGTGAGCTGTTTTCTAGTTAAATAGTAGAACAGAAGTTTTTATGTTTTCTGCTTAGCCTTTAAAATTTCTGCTTTTAAAATTAGCTCACTAGGGGTTCCAAATGAATAATGTTAAAAATTTTATCAGTGCAAAGCTGTGATTGTAAAATCCACAGTGTTAATTTCTAAGCACTTACATATTAAACACAAACTTTCTATGAAGCTTAAAAGAATATTTCAGTTTTGTTCTCAACTGGACTTCTTAAAAACAAACGAACAAATCTAGCCCCTTTCATATACTAAATCTTACCAGGCAAGTAAATCTTCAAAACAGGGATTTCAAATATGAATCTTAAAATCTGTGACAAAAATATGCATTTTTGTTGTTGGTTTTGTTGTTTGGTAACATGTCTCAGAGGATTCCCTATCATTAAAAATTGCATGTTGTTAAAATGACATCCATAAAAAAAACCGGACTAGCTAAGTGATACTGCAGTTATTGAAAATGTACTGCTAGAAGTTTAGTTCCTTTTATTTGTATTTAACCCTTGAGCCAGATAAACATACTCATATTTTTTTCTGGTGATTAATCACCAGCATTCAGAAACTGAGAATGAAGTCATTATATATTAACAACATATTTTATTTCTTTAGAGCGGGCAATTTCAACTATTGAAGAATGTCATGTATTCACATTGAGTCAGCAGTGACATGGAAGATTTTTTTTGAAAGTGAGACTAAATTGGTCTAGATGAACTAGACAGTTCTTTGAGAATCTGAGATTATGTAAAAATGAAAATTAAAAGCATTAGGATGAGGGAATTAAAATTTAATCTACTTTACCCCCTCCTTTCACCCATCTAAATGCTCATAGCCACAGGAAATGAGGAAAGAAAAAACATTAGTACAGAAGGAACATTAAACAAATCCTGCAAACCAAGAAGCATGAAATGTTTTCCTGCAGCTCATAAGAAATTGAACAAATAAATTGCAAGCAACGTCATCAAATACACAATATAGAACAGGAGAAATCAAGACCACTGTCAAATCCTATTTTTTTTGTTAACAAGAAATCAATTCATATAAATATGTAAGTGGTCCTGTGATAATCTCATATATTATTCAGGGAAGACAGAAACTATAGCAAACCAATTATCAACATCAATTACATAAGATCTCAATAACTCTTTAAACAGCCTTGTTGTTCTTGGGGCAGGAAAGGATTTTTCTTGATTTGAATTGGGATTGTTGAGTTATACGCCAGAGATAGGGCAAGCAAATAGAGAGCTTTTGGAGAATCAGTGCCCTGTCAGGAACATTGCATTCACACACTTGGTCATTAAGGTGAAAAGTACCCCAGAAATGAATCTGCAAAAAAAAAAATATTCAATCTGTTTTCTATGGAATTCTTGAAACAAGGAATTGACACAAAATGACTGAGATAAAACATGTGCAATCACTCAGATAAAATTATTTCTTGTGACTATATTCAGGTTTGATATCAAAAGATGCTTATGTGAACTTTATAATTCTTGGATCATTAGAATCTCTTTCGTAAGTCTTCATAGAATCATAGGACATTATCGGTTGGAAGGGACTTTAAAAGTCATCTAGTCCAACTCCCTGCAATGAGCAGGAACACTTTCCACTAGAACAGGTTGCCCAAAGCCTCATTCAGCCTGGACTAGAACACTTCCAGGGATTGGGCTTCTGCAGCTTCTCTGGGTAACTAGTTCCAGTGCCTCACCAACCTCACAATGAAGAATTTATTCTTAATATCTAACAAAACCTACCCTTCTTTTGATGTAGCTCAGATAATATTTTATCAAATACTATCTTAGAGCAATTAAGTTAATTGTCCCCATAGTCCTGCATATAGGCTTATCTGAAAATTTACTTCATGACTGTAAATGTTTTTTCTTATTCTGTCTGGAATTATATTCATAATCAATTTATAGCTGTTTGCTTTTCACCAGCATTATCTTCCAATTTAATTAGTTCTTTCTCACTTCTTCCAAAGCCCCAAATATTTAGCTTATCAAAATTAAATGACTCCTCATATAAACAAGTCAAGTCCTTTAACCTCTTTTCATAAGCTTGGATTTTCATTACTGTAATTATTTTGACCTGTCTCTGAACCAAGTTCATTAATGTAGGTAACCAAGACAATACATTACATTCTATATGTGGTCTTAACTCTCCTTTTTAGAGTGTTATGAATATAGAAGTGTTTTGGTTCTTTTTTTCCAATCTGTGCTTTCTGTTTCTTCCTAGAACTGTGAGGCTTTTTGAAAAGATTTTTACACTGATAGGTCAAAACCATCTCATAGGATTTGAGACAGAAAAAGAAGCAGTACTCTTAAATTGAAGCAAAGGAGACCTAGGTTCACCTAAAGGAAAACACTCTAATACAACATCAGAATAAATGGTTGAAGGAGACTGTCAGAGAGGAATTTAAAGAACCACTTAGACAAATATCTGTCAGAAAAGCTTTAATTTTAATTCATATGCCTCTTAGTCACAGAAGAGACCACAGAACCTTTTAAAGAGCCTTTAATTGTTATGGCTCCAGGAAAAAAATATTTCTATAGCATCTTAGTAGCAGTTTATGAATCATGTGGTTTCTTATTTACAGCAGCAAACAGTATTCTTAATTCTAAATTAAATTCTGTTGCAAAATTCTTTTCTAAATCCTTAAGAGCCAAGGTGAAAATATTTAAACTTATTCATAAACATACATGGTGAGAGATGCCTACAACTATATTTCTCAGTTATGAATATCATAGAATCATAGAAAATCCTGAGTTGGAAGAGGCCCACAAGGATCATCGAAGTTCAATTCCTGGCCCTGCAAAGGATAGCCCCAACAATCACATCTGCCTGAAAGCATTGTCCAGACTCTTCCTGAACTCTGACAGGCTTCCCTGAGGAACCTGTGGATGCATTCTTCTCCTGGGATAACTGGACAATAGTACCACCTTCATCTTACCTCCAGTTCACATCACAGTCCAAATGAACAGGCATCCTAAGGGAGGAGAGAGCTGCAGTGAGCAGTTGCTTCTTTGCAGTTTCCTACAGTGGACAAAAGTCTGATCTTGTGGAGAAAAGGACAATTTCGGAAGAATTTGTGATGGAAAGCTAGAACTCAATTTCACTTAGGAAGACTGTAAAATGCTTTCTCAAGTGGGTTAGACTTTTTTTCTTCCTTCTGAGTTTCAGAGAAAGTTGTAAAGGGAAGCCGTGGGCTCTCTCTCCCTCGTGTGCAGAGAGACAACATGTCTGCAGACATGCAGAAGGCCTCCTCAGTCCAGAGAGGGTGGGGGAGGAGACAAAGAAGAGACAAAAAGCCTTGGAGAAGGCGGACATTGCCTTTTTTCCTGGGGCCTGGTGTGTGCAGCATTGTTAAGAAGTGGTCCTTGCATCTGAAATAAACCTTTTTTAATCCTTCCACTGCCTTGGCATTCTTGGGAAGAAATCCTGTGTATGTTTTACCTTACAGATTTTAACAATGTTTAAGCCAAAAAACATTTCAGTCGCTCACAGACTCTTGTTTAGAAGCATCTTAGTACAGTACAATCCATTACCATCTGGGTCCAAACATCAAAATACATTTTTGCTCCTCTAATTGCTCACTCGTGCCCTATAATATCCCAATTTGTACATAGTAATATCATGGGAGAATGTATTGGAAACATTGTTGAAGTCAAGATACTGGAAGTGCTCTCCTCTCTCCTCACCTGTGTACCCATTTTATCATAGAATGCAATCAAGTTGGTCAGGCACAATATACCTTTAGAAAATCCATGTTTTCTGTTCCATGTCATTTCTACTTCCTTGGCTTCCAGGATACTCACCATGATTTTTCCAGCTATGAAAGTAAGACTGTTTAGCCTGTAATCCAGATTGACTTTTCTGCCTCTTTTGAAGCTATGACATTTGTTTTGTTCTATTTGTAAGAAATATCTTACAATCTCCATAGTTTTTCAAAGATAATGGAGAGTGGTCTTGCAAGTCTGTCAGGTTCCATGGACTTTCAATTAATCTGTGACTTGATCTTTGTTCACTGCTGCTTTCTTTCTTCCTTGAACCCTGCCTTCAGGTACAAATTTCAGATAATTGTTCTTATATTATTAATTCTAAATTATTTTTTTTCTACAGAACACTTGCAGTCATGAGGTGTACTCATTACCAAAAGACTCAACTTAGCACAGGACTCCCAACCTGAAAGTTCCCTAGGTATTTAATCTTAGTCACCAAAGCATGCTCTGTAGCATCATAATCACAATATTAGAGGTTTTTTCTTGCTCATGAATCGTTTTGCTTCAGGAGGAAGATTTTTACTTGCAGCATTTCATAGTCTGATGATCACAGCAATAAGTTCAGTCCATTGAATTTTTATAGCCTTAGTCAAGTACCTGTGATCCCTAATTTCTGCCTCAGTTTTCCAAGTCCCTGGCTTTTTTTCCAAAAGTGTTCTGATAGTAACTGAGGCTCCAAGCAGGCGTTGACAAAGTAATACTCAATAGTTGCCTCTATTCTAAGTGAAAGAGAGGGACATGTGAGATAAGATAACTTAATGGCACCAAAACCCTCTGAATTTAAGTTCTGTAGACTCTTTGGAAGAAAGGAGGAACATAAATTAACTGTATTTCTTTTGACTTTGGGAAATTATGTTATTGTGTTAAATGGATTTCTTCCTGTTGAGACAAAGATAGAATTTCATTGGCACATTGCCAAGATTAGTCTTGTCTTGCTACCATTTGCAGTGTTCACTCTTCTCATGCCCTTGTTTTTACTTGTAAATTTTGGAGTATTGGCTCATAATATTCTTTTTTGTTAGAGCTGAAGTTGAAAAGCCTTTGAACATTTAAATGTCTTCTGTTTCACTCAGTAGCTCACCTTATATAGGAACACCTTACTATTTCCCTTAATATCTCTTAAAATTGTACTGTGCTTGGAGAAAATCTTATTGCTGTTAATATTCTTTGATAGTTTTAACTCCTTTGGTTTCTGAATTTTCACCCTATTTTTCTTTCATAGAGCATTTTGTTATGTCTTTGTTTTTACTTTTTCCACATTTTCCTTTTGTTTTTCAAATTATCAAACAATTTTTCATTCAAGTACATTGTTTTCTGACCTCCTAAACTCACTTTTCTTTTGTATGAGGATGGTTTACTTCAAAGTGTTTAATGTTGGGGTTTTTTTGGGGGTTTTTTGTTTTTTTTTTTGAAAATAAGTTATTTTACACTTTTTCCTTTAGATTACTTTCTGCACAAGTTCTTAGGCTTGTTTAAGTCCACTTTATTGAAGTACAAGAAATGCTTTTTCTGTGCTTCCTTCAAAACTGTGAAATCTTGCCGAACTGTCTGCCTTAAAATTTTAAATTATGCAGAATTAACTAAAAACAAAACATGTAAGCTGATTACAGTTCTTTTTGCAATTAAAAAAATTAATCCAGAAAGCATTCCCAAACTCACTTGAGACTTTCAATCCTAGTACTTCAACGATAGTACTTTTTGAACATGTAGTTCTGTAGACAGATAATAAAGTCTTCCAAACTGGATTGTTTTTCAATTAATAGTTGGTAATTCTCTTCTGCTAGATTTGACTTAAAAATCGTTATTTTACTTCCAAATATTCTGCATGAACTTCCTAGTTTGTTCAAAATCAGGAACTTAGAAAGCTTGTTTGGAATTTCGGCCATTGGTGTTTTTCCTATAGTTTCTGCTGCATTTCTTGTGTTTGTATACTCTTTGCCTCTATGCTGTTAGAGTTTATATTAGACCTAATGTATTGCCACAAACAGACAAAATAATATAACAGCAAAATTCATACAACAACTTCAAAACATTCCTCAACTTTCTAGACAGTATTCCATATTACCATGTACACAGTAAAACAAATTACCAGAAGGCTTCAAAGTATTACTAAAAAGCACTTAGCAGGAATCTGTAACCATGTACAACTTTAGAGTGAATGACTTTACAAGCACCACTACAGTTACTTTGTATTAGGGTCACTAAAGCTCCCATATTTCTTTGCATTCTCTCTTTTTAATAATACATCACTCTCATACTTTATCTTTATAAGGGATATCAATATTTCAATTTTTTTCTGTAGATTTATTGTTAGTGTTCTACTAAAGATGAAAGAGAACTGATTGATGTATCTAAACACATGATTCTTGTTTTGTTTTAAATACCTGTAGGGCATAAATTTCTTATACTCTTCATCTATCATTCTAGGATGGCACAGATATTCACATGTATATATCTGCCAGCCCAGCAGAAGTATGTGAGGTAGTCTAGAACATCTAGAATGGTACTAGTTGGAACTCTTAAGCAACCAAGTTACTGTCATTTTTTCAGGCTGTCATCTGACTCTTCTCCTTTTTCTAATATGTATTGCTTATAGATCAAATTCCATTTAAAAATCCTCCAATTATCTTTCACATTTATGTCAGTTACCATCTTTTCCCTTCATTTATTTCAGTTGTTCCATTTTTCATGGAGCAATCATTCAGGGAAAAAAAAATTAAAGACATAGAGTTTGCTAGAGGTTTTTGCTGTGGTCTGTGTTTTAGCTTCAGTATTGTGCTGTTAGAATCTGAACACAGGAAGTATTTGATTGATTAGAAAGTACTGGAAGGAGATACTAATTTAGAGGAGTCTGTTTGGCCACATTTCTTCATCCATCTCCTTTTAACTCCCCCAAGCATCTGCAAGTGTTGGATGCAAGATTCTAATAGGTATGCCTCTGCCTAATCCCTTTGTCATCTGTTCATGGATTTGTTATTAATAAATCTGCTGATGTCTCCTGTGGCAATAAATTATAGAAATTCACTATAATTGGGAAGAAAAAATTTATTTCCTTGGTTTGTTCTGAACTGGTGTATCACAAGTTTCAGCAAGAGCAATAAGTTCTGGCATTTTGAGTTTTGGTAAATTATGATTCTTCGTTTTTCTCTCCAAACTTCAGAATAGCTGATACTTTTTTCTCTCTTGAAAAGTGGTGCCTCCATCACCTTGTTTGCTGCTCTTCTCTTCACCTTCTATAATTCCACTCTACTCCTTTTCAACTTTCTTGAGTTGTCTAAACCAAACCTATTCACAGTACCCAAGAAAAATGTCCAAGAAGTTCTTTTAAGATGGTAAATTGAGGCCCTATCTTCTGTTGCTTCCTGGCTCTGATGCACAATATTTTGATACCTTTTGTTGCTAGCATGAACATTAAGACAATGACTTCAATGAACCTTACAGCTCTTACCTGAGCTGTAACTACCAGACATAACTGACAGAGTCCTATGTGATACGGTGGAAACCATATTGTGTAGTAGGGATATATGGCACTTTTGGATTTCAAGAAAGAACTATGGGTAGGAAAAAAAGCTTGATGTAAAGTAATTAACAGAGTTTAAGTGGTCTGCTTTAAATATTCTTAGAACTGGTGAACAAATGTTATTACTGGAGTTGCTACTTTAGACTTTTGTTTCCTGGTGGTTTCCAGAGACAACATATGTTGACCTGTTTCCTCAAGCCTAATTTCAAGGGGGAGAAACATACAGACATACGTAAGACTAATGGGAAGAGATGAGCATTGGGAAATGTTTAAGTATCTGAATGTGCATTCTTATAGGTGTGATGGTCATATGAGGATAATTTAAGGTTTACAAGGACCTACTATTAAAACTTTAATGAAATGAGTCTGGAAAGTTCATGCATCATTAAGGACATCTGTCATATGGTGTGCATGTTAAATTCTTGCTGACTGGCATGCTGAAAATGAAATACATTATCAATGTGTTCCAGAAAGAAAAATGAAACAAAAGCCAAGCGCAATGTGGGGTAAAGACAGAAAAGGACACTTCTGCATTAATATCTTCAAAATAACATGTGGAGGATTGGTAGTTTGGCAAAGAAACATAAACTCCTCATAGACTCATTCACTGAAAATCTATTGTTTTCAGGTAAACAGAAATTTTTGCTTTTATTGATTTCTGTGATATGGGAGAACAGCAAACATTCCAGCTAAAAAGAATAAGCTATGGGATATTATTATATTAGATAATTATTTTTTACTATTTTTTTCCAAAACCAAATTAACAATTAATATAATAAAAGGTACTGTTTACTTTTCTATACATTGAAACAATGTTCATTGAAATTAAATTTTTGCAAAACAGTTCTTCATCTGGAAAACCTTTTAATAAAACTTTTGGTCAACAAAAATGCTGACTACTTCTAGTACAGTGGACATGAGGCAGCAATGTGCACTTGCAGCCCAGAAAACCAGTGGTAAATGTGAAATTGTTAAGGATAACTATTTTAAAACAATTCTAATGGTCACATAGAATTGAAAATTATCTCTCATTGTGTGGGCTGCCACAATAGAACAGCCCTTGCAAAATAATGTATAGTTCAGAACAAGACTGATAGCAGCCCTGTTGAGAAGGACTTGGGGGTGTTGGTGGATGAGGAGATGGACACAAGTTAACAATGCACACTTGCAGCTCAGAAAGCTAGCTGTGTCCTGGGCCTCATCAAAAGCAGTGTGACCAGCAGGTTGAGGTTCTGCCCCTTAATCTGCTCTGGTGAAACCCCCCTTGGAGAACTGCATCCAGCTCTAAGGTGACCAAAACAGGAAGAATATCAACCTGCTGGAGCAAGTTCAGAGAAGGCCACCAAGATGGTTAGAGGTATGAAGCAAATCTCCTATGACAGAAGAGAACGCTTTGGGGTGACCTAATTAAGGGTTTCCCGTAGCTGAAGGGAGTTTACGAGATCACAGAGTCATTGAGTGGTTTGGGTTGAAAGGGGACTTTGTACATCATTTAGTTCCAAACACCCTGACATGGGCAGAGACACCATCAACTAGAACAGAGCCCCATCTACCCTGGCCTTGAACACCTCCAGGGATGGGACATCCACAACTTCCCTGGGTAACCTGTTCCAGTGCCTCACCACCCTCACACTAAAGAATTTTTTCGTAATATCTAATCTGAAGCTAAGCTTTTTCAATTTAAACCTATTCCTCTTCTTCCGTCACTACCTGCCCTGTAAATAATCTTGCCCCATCTCTCCTATAAGTTCCCTTCAGGTACTGGAAGGCTGCAATAAAGTTACCTCAAAGCCTTCTCTTTTCCAGAAAGATGGAGAGAGACTATTTACAAGGGCATGTAGTGATAGGACAAGGGGGAATGGTCTTAAACTGAAAGAGTATAGGTTTAAATTAGGTATTAGGAAGAAATTCTTTACTGTGAGGATGGTGAGACACTGGAACAGGTTGCCCAGAGATGTGGATGCCCCATCCCTGGAAGTGTTTATGGTCAGGTTAGTTGGGGCTTTGAGCAGCCTGTTCTAATGGAAGATGTCTCTGCCCATGGCAGAAGGGCTGGAACTAGATGATTTCTAAGATCCCTTCCAACCCAAACCACTCTATGATTCTCTAATTCTATGATCTAGCTCTGGCAAAATATAGATGTTAAGAAGTCAGAAGATCTGACGTATGAAATATAGAACTACTGAAGTTTAGGGATCAGAGATAGGTGTGTGATCAAACTTGATTAATAGAGGCAACCTTTTAGTAAAAAGTGCCAAAGCAATTAATCTAATGCGTGTAGACTTAATGAATTCATATCCTTTCATAGCTTGCCAGCCGGAAATGAAGAGACAAGTAAGCTCATGCCAAATGAATTGTCCGTTCCTTCTGTGACAGAGGAATGAAAAGTAAGGAGTCACTTTTAGTAAAATGAAAACTCAGGAAAACCAAAAGTTACTTTCGTTTTTTTGTTTGCTTGTTTTGTAAGATAGTCAGACAACTGTGCCTCTCCATTGCTGAAACAAAAATTTCTATATCTGAAGTCAGAAAAATATCACCTATGTCAACAGAAGGAAAAAAAGAACTGTGCAAAAATTGCAACAGAACTTGAAGAAGTAAATTATTACATTATTAAGAAGTAAATTATTACATTATTGACAAACAAAACAATAGTCAAAAATGGAGTAAAACTGAGTCGCTTGTACTTGAAAATGATCTGCCATGTTTTTGAACAGTGTAGAATGAATGATGCAGAAGACAGGCTGCTGTATGTTTTCATCAGATATGAAGCCAGAATACAAAACCAGAATACCAAAAATTCACACCCAGATCTACAATAATGAAAAATTGCTTAAGTTACATCTATTGTATAAACTAAAAAACCCCAACCTGGCTCTGAAATCAAGGAGTATGGACTTGTTTACAACAACACTATGTTCCTTTGATGGTAGACATAGAATAAGTCTAGACATATTCCCTGTGTTTTGACTGTCCCTAAAGTCAAAGCCATAGACTTGTTGCAAAGTAAACTTTACCATTTTGCTTGTGTTTGTTTCTTTCTCCACATAACTTTGACTTGGAACCATGAAACTGGTATCATCACTGCTTTCAGACTTACACTTATGGCAGATGTGAGGTGCCACTGATGACAAAAACATTTGGAGAACCATTTTGTGACCCAAGTATGTCTCATAGTTGATCGTTGCACATAGAGAAACGGCCAATAACGAGAGTTTTTTTTAAAGTCGGGTCTTATCTCTTCACAAATGCTACACCACTTGCTGTAATTTCTTTCTGTCCTCACACTCCATATTTTCTCCTGGTGTCCAAAAAGCCATGATTAACACTAGTGAGATTCATGTAGACTGGTCAAATAGAAATGAGAGAAGTATTTGAGTTATTATGTACTTGTATGGTTGAAGAAAAAAAAAAGGTGCTATTTTCACTTTGTTCCCTGAGATATTTTTCTTGGTCAAGTCAGGACGGAACTGTCTAATGGCAAAAATAATCCAATCTGGATTATTACATTCCTGTTACTTCTATTAATATTAGCATTATGTAAGAAATACTACTTCAGTCTTTCAAATTTTATAGGCCTTTTTTCCCCCTTAATCTGATTAAATTTCTCAACATAATTGTAAAAAAGAAATTTGCACACCTTTTGTGCTTTTATTAGCATAAAGTTATTTTAAGTATAAACCTATGTAATATATCATCTACTGATACATAGTAACCTGAATTACAAGGAGGATGCGAGACTTGAAATTTAAGTATGTTCTGAAAATAATTTTCTGAGCAGCTGTCTGCAAACAACAACAACAAGAACAACAAAAAAACCCCCAACAACCCAGCAAAACACACTTGATTACTTCAAAATGAAAGAATATAGTGAAGATTATATTAACACCCTAGCATGGCATTTTTTTTCCAACCGAGACAATAAACTATCTGCCACAAAGAATAGTTAATGAACAGGGAAAAAACATTCTAACCCTTCTCAGAAAATAGAACTGAATTTTTTTCATAAACTGATTAAATTAGTTTGGAGAAAAGATTACATACATTGTTTATCACTTGTCTAAAATGCATTATGTTTTAATTAATTGCTAGCATCTAAGGAGGAGCATTTCTCTTTTTGAATATGTCACTGAAATAAAAAAATGCACTTATTTTCTCTTCAGCTATGCCTACATCAATGCACCTACAACTTCTCTGTTTTTCATGGTAAATTAATCTGTGATCCTATTTGTTCCTATGCCTAGACTGTTCCTAATCCCTAAGATGGCACACTGCTAACAAATTAAAGTCTTCTTTTGCTGCAATGAAATGGTTTCTGAAGAAGGCATTGTGCCCCATCACAGCAGATATCTGATCCAGACAATAAGGTTCAACCGAGAATGAATCAGCAGAAACCTGAGGAGAGGAACTGCTAACAGCGTTCATAGCAGGAGGTTTAAATGTGTGTAGCAGCATCAGGACCTTGTATCCTATCCAGCCATATAACTATATTTATGAGGGTTACACCCAAGCCTTGCTGTCTTAGCTTGTATTATGTCTGCATTTATAAGGTCCGGGGCCTAAATTTTCATGCCATCAAGTCCCTGGAAGGGTAGGTTAAAAAATCTGGCATACCTAGTTCTTGATGATAGATTATCTGAAGCAGTATCTGGAGCACAACCAGGAAAAGAAGCACTGGGAAATATGAGCACTTCAGAAGTATAAAGACCTTTTCAGAACACTACATATATAGCTAATTTAGAGGTCTACAGCAACATCAGTAACCAAAGATGATCTCATACTGGCAGTAATGGCAAGACAACCTGTAAGGTTACATGGAAATCTGTTTTGTATTAGCCATCTGAACTGTCCTCCCTTTGCATTTTGTAGATGTGCAGTACGTATCTAGCCCTGGAAACTATTGTAGATTTCGCTGCTAGCAAATCTGCATTTATTGAACATGATGTTAGAACCTTAATGGATCTAACAGTATCTAATACCAGTCTAACACTTGTCATTCCCTCACACTGAACCAGCCAGAAATATAGATGAACCAAATGAGATAATAACAAACTAGATAAGGAAATACCAGAATAAACCCCCAGAGAATTCTGGACAAAGATCTAGTAGCCAAAAGGCTTAGAGATATTGATTATGCAGATGAGGAAGAGAAAGGATATAGTCAGTAGATTTGCTGCCAACCTTGGCCCTTTATTTACCAATAGAAAAGGATAAGGAACAATTGTAGGACATAGAATCCTTAATATGTGATCAATATTAGAATTTACTTGGTGTGATGAAGACTAATGTACAGATTTATCTTATTTAATTTTAGGAATAAATTAATTTTCCAAGCTATCTGTATCCAGTGTCATTGAAGGCACTCTGCTACACGTGACATAGCAGTATTTGGCTGGTAAATGTAAGAGAGAACTACCTTGCCCTTCTGAGGCAGCAGCTGAAGGTCAGAAGGCAAGGGCACCAGAATTAGATTGATTACTTATGTTTCTGCAGCTAAATTGTGCAATGGGTGCCAATGGATGAGGTTCATACACTTATAATGTAGTTGTCAGCACGTGATTAAGTATTACACGAGCTAGGTGCCTGCAATCCAACTGTCATTGGAGATCTAGTCAATGTAGTGGTGTATTCATTCAGTCCCTTAGAGATATGCACCTCTTGCCATCTGAAGTAGCACCCAAAGTTGTCCAAGACAGCTGTCCAGAAATGGTGAAAGTAACAAGGCAGCTAATGAAACACCTGATAGCTTACAGGAGGCTGTCTTAAAGAGAAGCATCAATTCTTCCATTTACACAAGTGAGTTGTGCTGACTGGAGTCTGAAGATCTGTTCAGCTGAACAAAGGCATCTTAGACATTTCTGCCAGTATTTCTGTGTTGGTAGATACAACCAGAGCTTGGGGTTCAAAATGCACAAGTGTTCTTTTTACAGTCTGAAAGGAGAGAAATGAAGGCCAAAAATAAGGTTTTTTTAGGCTTAACTGAAATCACTAGGGAGAAATTTTGGAAATTTGTAAGCAGGAGTAAATTGAATGAGAATAATTTTGAAATTAAAGAATTCCTAATCCTTGTAAAGGAGAGAAAGAAAGAGCAAACTAATGACAATGGACAATGGACTTCTGTAGATTCAAAAACACTCTGGGAAACAAGGTCCCATAGGAAGGAAGTCCAAGAAAGAAAGTGAACTAATTGAAACTAATTGAACTAATTGAATCATTGCAAAATGATAGCAAAATCAGAAAGACTGAGGCACAAAATGAGGTACCTCAAACAAAGGACATCACAAGAGACCCAAAAGGGCATTCTTAGTGTATTTGAAAAAAACCCAAAACAACAACAAGAGATAGTTTATTATGCACTGGAGATGTAAGCAGTTGAAGATTTTTCTGAATGGCCAAAAGGTTTAATGAGTTTTTACTTTTCTTGAGACTACTTTCAGCTGTGATCACATAGCTAAAACAGTGAGGGGTCTGAAATGTACGTGCAAACCAAATTGGTAAGAAAGTGCTCTGGTAAGCTTAAAGACATCAAATCATATTAACACTATTAATTCACCAGTGGGTACTAAGAGAACTAAATAAAATATAATTACAATTATCAGGGAAATTTTAAACAGAAAAAAAGGAATACAGGTGGATAAACCTAGTGCCTTTTTTAGAAAAGAGATAAAGGACAGTTAAGAAGAGCCAGTTAAGAAGAGCCTGAATAACACAAACCAGTATCAAACTTAATTTTCACCTACAGAAAACACATCAGGGTTTCTGGGAAAATAAGAACAAACATGTACTTTATACTTTATTTGGATTCTGACAGTGTTTCTAATACATGATGTCAGACATGGAATCTGCAGAAACATATTTTATATTGAACTTCTAAAAGGGTATAAAAACTGGTTATCTAGTCAGGGCAGCTACCACTGAGGTGTTGCTGGGGTCTTTCTAACAGGAAACAATCTAGTGGTTGTAGTAATTTGCAGCATTAGCAATATCATGCTGTTGTGTGTTGTGCAGAAAGAAATATTCAGCTAATATATGTATGCAAAAATATAAGTATTATTGAAAAATATATACTATACCAAGATTGGACTGAATACCAGCCTGAAGAAGGCTGAAGCCCAACAATTTGAAAACAAAACCAATGATCAACCAAAGTTAAGGAAGGAAAAGATGAAAATAAGATGTAAGAGTTTAAAATAAATGTAAGAGGTGTTAAAACAAGAGGAATTCACTACTGTTCAAAGTAGATAGAAGAAGCTGCTGAAATCAATCACTCTAGAAGGTATTTAGTTTTGACATTTAAGTGAAATCTAATCAAAACTAGTTAATCAGCAAATTAGCTTATCCAGTGATGTAGTAGAGTATTCTACAGGAAACATATACATACATAATAAAATGGGATAAATATCACTTGGGAATATTCAGACATAATTGATATATAGAGGCAGGGAAGCATCCTAGAGTTTCTTCATGCATTGTTTTCCATTCATTGTGCCTTCAAAGTAGATATTCTTCTGTGGTTCAGTTCACCCTAAGTAACTGGGTGGAACAAGATTTACTGAAGCAATCTTACAGAGATGAATTGCATGTTGATAAACTTCTTTGACATCTCAGATGAAAACTGCTGCATAAGGGTAAAATATTATATTGTGTTACTAACTCCATATATCACAGGTATTTTGGGATGAAAGCAAAGTGTAAACAAGGTCATCAGACTGATAATCTTTGCAGACCTTTCTTCACTCTGTCAACTGTATTTAGAATTTGCTCAGTGTGTGCATTTGGAACTGCTGAGTTTCAAGAACTGTTCGGAATAATCTTTCTGCTCCACAGTCAGTGTTTCTTGCACTGCAATGTTTCCTTATTATTACTGAAGAAAATGACAAAGCTTTGTCTGTTTGTATGGCAGGTTTTCCACTGAAGATTAGCAACTTCCAAAAACTGTTTAAAACAAAAAAGAACATTAAAAAATAACATTGAGAATGAAAAATGTACATTTAGTTTTCTTATAACTTCTGAGTCGATTAAAGCTGTGCGAGAGTAGAAAATAATGTTTATTCAGAAGAAATTTTTTTGATAATATAGAATCATGAATAATATCGAAAGAGAAAGCCTGCTTGAGGATATTCTAATGGAAAATATTCTCTTACATGTTCTTTCTACACAATTTTATAAAAAGAAAGAAGACAATTTCAGTTATTCAAATAGAATTAGTACCTACTAGTATGCTTGTTTTCAAATTGGACATTCAATAGTATGAATCCAGTATAAACAGTAGCAGATGGAGAAATTAGTTATGTCCTCAGAGAAGAAAGTAATACAATAAAGCAACAATGGCAATAAGATGCTTTTCATGCAGTTTGTCTTCACAGTTAGAGACTACATATGATTCTTTAGTAATATTTCTGCACGTGACGTTCTTTATCAGAGGACAAATGCTGCTAAGTTGAGTTCTCAAACAAAATTAGACTACATTTTCTGTATATATTATTGATAAATCTTATCTAACTTAGCACAATTTATTAGCTACTCAGACCTCTGATAGTAATTTTCTGCTCTTTTTGTATGTGATTCCATGAAAAATAATATCATACCATAAAGAAGTTGCATTTTAATAGTGGTAATGTATTTTGATTTTTACCAAAATCTTTGGTAAAAATTAAAGCCTTGTGTTGATCCTGGCTAGGTGCCAGGTACCTACCAAAGTTGTTCTACCACTCCCCTACACAACTGGACAGGGGAGAAAAAGTACAATGGAAGGCTTATGAGTCGAGATAAGGATGGGGACAGATTGCTCTAATTACTATCATGGGCAAAACAGATTTGACTTGGGGAAATTAATTAAATTCATTACCAATCAAAATCAGAGCAGAATAATGAGAAGTAAAACAAATATTAAAAATACCTTCCTTCGCACCCTTCTCTCCTTCCCAGGCTCTCCCTCCTCCCCCTCCAGGGTGCAGGGAATCAGGAATAGAAGCTACAGTCAGTTCATCACAAGTTGTTTCTGCTGCTGCTCAGCGAGACAAGTCCTTTCCCTGCTCCAGTGTGGGGTACTCCCACAGGAGACAGTTCTCTGTGAACTTCTCCGGTGTGTGTCCTTTCCACAGGCTTCAGCATGGATCCTTTATCATGGGATGCAGTCCTTCAGGCACAGGCTACTCCAGCATGGTTTCCCTCCAGAGTCACAAATCCTACCAGGAATCTTGATCCAGCATGGGCTCCTCTCTACACTGGAGTGTAGGTCCCTGGCAAGAACCTGCTCCAGCATATGCTTCCCACAGGGTCAAAGCCTTCTTTCAGTCACATAATCAAATGATGTTCTGAGTCAGACAGGACCCACAAGGATCATCAAGTCCAACTCTTAAGTGAATGGCCCACATGGGGATCAAATCCATTACCTTGATGTTATCAGCAACATGCTCTAACCAAGCTAATCTCGAGGTCATTATCCACCTGCTCTGGCTCAGGTCTCATGTGTGGGCTATGGGTGGATCTCTGCACCCTTGTTGACCCCCATGGACTGCAGGGGGACACCCTGCCTTACCATGGTCTTCACCACAGGCTGAAGGGGAATCTCAGTTGCAGCACCTGGAGCACCTCCTGTCCCTCCTTCTTCACTAACCTTGGCATGTGCAGAGTTGTTCGTCTCATGTACTCTCACTCCTCTCGTCTCTGAGTGCAATTACCTCTGGGCAATAACTTTTTTTCTTCTTAAATGTGTTATCCCAGAGGTGTTACCGCCATCTCTGACTGAGCCTTGGCCTGCCACAGGTCAATCCTGGAGCTGGCTGGCACTGGCTCCATTGGACATGGGGGAAGCTTTTGGCAGCTTCTCACAGAAGCCATCCCTGTAGTCCCCTACCCCACTACCAAAACCTGGCCATGCAAACCCAATACAAGGGCTTTCTCTTTCTTGAAGCATGAGAGTGCCAATTGCTGTTTTTCCCTTCCTTTAAGTGACAGAAAACAAATGACAGTGTGTAACTGGATACCAATTTACTGTTATAATTAATATTTCCAGTATTTCTTTTCACAGACCTATTATCAAAATGTTAACAATAGTTGAAGTTGTTAGGATGCATCATAAACTTTTTAGGGAAGGTTGGAATTTCCTACTGTTTTTATTTTTTCATAACCTTATATGTGCAAAAATCCCCCAAACCATTCTCACTGAAGAATCAGATGGCAACTCACTTCTCTGGGCTTTTTCTTGTTCTGATGAGACAATTTCTAACTTTTAATCTTTGGTGGCTCACTCTTGTAAGTTTTTGGAAAATATAAAATAACTTATGAAATAGGGAAATACAACTAGCACAGCTGCTGATATGCAGGCCAATACTACTTTGAATTGGCTTTTTTATGGGATAGTATACTATTAAACCCAAGGTTTATGTTTAGCAACTATAACATAAAAATGCAGTTTTCTCCTCATGAAACCCCCCTGCCACAGTTCTGTGAGTTTTTCATAACTTTAGTAATACAGATTATTCCCTACCCCTTCCCTGAAAACAAGGTCCATTTCCTAGCAAACAAGATCTGTTTTGATCAGAGCTGACTCTGTCCTATTTCCACTCTTGCCAGCACCCTTACTCACTCTCTGATTCGTTGTAAAAAGAGGTTTCCACACAGGCCATTCTGTTTAATGATGATTTGCTGTTTGAACCTTCAAACTCTACTTTCAAAGACAAGGACACAATTGTGGCAGATTTTAGTGTTCATTGAATTTCCTTTTTTTGATGCCTTATTACAATGTTCATGGGGTTTAGAGGTACTCAGTATAAACCTTTCATTGTGATTATCTGCTTTGCTCTGATGCAGTCACCCGTAAAAGCCATTTATTGACTTATAAAATTTTTCATAATAAGTCATTCTTGGAATTCAGGGTAACTAAGTGTGGCCTAAAGGCCAAGAGCAGTACACATGTTCTGGGCATACTGCTGAAACCTTATATGTACTATTTATGCATTTAAAAAATCAGAATCCCTTTAGAAAAAAACCTTGGATAGTGGACTATGGTGCTGGGATATGTAGTCTCTACATGGCACATTTTGTTTACCTGTCACAGTGCTCATATAATTTCTGCGACCCAGCTAAAATAATGGTTACTATAATGTATTTATAGTGACAAAATCTTATTTTCAAATGATATAAGAATATTTTTTGTGTAAAATGTGTACATTTATTTATTATATATTTATTTATGTAAACTCTAAATTTAGGAATTTTGCCTTTTGATTTGAAGCAGACATCTTACAAATAAGCTTGTATTATCTGTGGAGAGATGTAAACAATGTTGCTAAGAACTCAGTGCTTCAAAATTGTCCTGGAATGCTTTTTCAGTCATAATATATATATTATGTCATAAACAAAACTGAATTAAAAGGAATCAATTCTGCACAATCACTATAAATTACTTGGAGTTTGCTATATATTGTCTTCTTATCCTGGTCATAATGTTCTTAAAATTGTGAAAAAGGTATATTATTTCAAATTTCTTTGAATAATTTTTTTTTTGCTTATACCACACTGTGAACTTATAAGACGTAATGGCACATAATACAATATTTTTCACTTCTTTAATATATTAAGATTTTTTATTGGAGTTGCAAATCCCTGAAGCTTACAAATTGTGCTTTTAATAGAGTCAATTTGCATAACAATAGTACAGTATAGTTTGATTTGTTTTAAAGGACAAATTACTGAAACTTTTATTTTATTTTAGATGTGAACCATTTAATATGATTGTCAAAACCTCTGCTCATTATCAACAGGAATAGCAATCTTCTTTTGGGGTTTTTTTTTGGACAAATTTTTATGCCAGCACTGACTTGGCAAAGAATTTTTAAAATCTCTCAGGCTCTCAAGATCATGTATTCTGTCTCAGTAAGTATTGTAAATAGTGTAATAACTCTTTGCAGTCGTAATACTACATTGCAATTTAAGGTCAACTTGAATTTGAAACATTTAATGCAGGGTATAAAAAATGGTTGTTTCCTTAGAGTTCTTTACAAGTAACTTTCAGTATAGCATTAAATTGCTGTCCCCTTGTCCTAACTGTTTTTGTTTTAGGTTTTGAAAGGATGGGGTTGTTTTAACTTGAAGGAGTAAATAAATGGTGTTGTTGACACCTACAAAATAAGGAAAATAAGCAAACATCATAGGTGTTTTGATATTCAATCATTGAGGAAAAGAAAAAAAACCCTTCTCTTAAGTTACACAGAGACAAAACAGGAATATATTTTTCATTTTGCAAAAAAAATATATCTAATTAGTCTCAAAAGTATATATGGTGTACAGCTTCCTTGCCTTCTTAAAACACGTGCTTTGATTAGAAAAACTCAGAATTTAAATTAGTCTCCAGTTTTCTCTTCCTTTTTTTTTCTTTTTTACGTGTGAGGACTAATATGGTGATGTCACGTGCTGTTGCATGACACAAATAGGTTACAGAGTTTAAGGGCATAACAAAGATGATACATAACGAAAAAGGAGAAAATGGCTTGAGAGGGGATTAGAGATAGGTAATCATTCCAGCAGTAGGGGAAAAGTGATATCAGACTGGGAAAAAAGGCTAAAGACACATGAATGAATGATGTGCAATTGAAGGCTAAATTATGAAAAATGAGAAAACATAATTTAGAGAAGATACATGCTGAAACTTAAATATAGCTTACTTTTAATATGTAAGATACAAAACATTTATGAAACAAGAACTGTGGTGAGAGTAAAAAGTTTGAAATAGGTGCTTTTGGATAAATTTAGGGAGGTGATGTGTAAAAATTATCAGTAGTCCATAGCATTTATGTCTTAGTGAAATATGGAATTCTGATATGAATTTGTGTTTTGATGAGATTAAAACTGCTTGCACAAACTTATAGGTAGGAGCTCTTATGCATTAGCAACTTCCTAAATATAAGCCCCCAAAGTTCTTAAATAGAATAAATAATCAGATTTTGATGGACGGTTGGCCTGACCCTGTCTTGAAAAATTGAGCATAACAGTCATGCTGATATACAGCAATCAAAGACATAACTCTTCCATTTTAAATTCTAACTTTCTTATAATTATCATCTCCTCTTAACTCTTTCAGTTCTACATTACCTATAATATGTATCAACAATTTTCAGGTTGTTCTGTAGTTTTAAGTTTGACCTTTCTCTAACATTCTTCACTTCTCAGTTTGAGTTCTGATTCTCTTGTCAGGACCAATATGTTCCAGAGTATCTACAGCTTCAATCCTTTTTAGATTTATAATTCTATCATTACAGTAACTGCTACTAATATTACACATAGGTATCAGAGCTACAACAGAGCTTTGGCTATTTCATGATACAGAGCCTGAATAGCTCCAAATTGATCAACCAGTTCTGGGAGGATCAGCAGGTAGAGACCACAGGCACATTTACTACTTTAAAGATCATCCAGTCCCAACACTCCCTGCCATAGGCAGGGACACCTCCCACTAGACCAGGTCTCTCAAGGCCTTATCCAGCGTGGCCTTGAACACTGTCAGGGATGGGGCATCCACAACCTCTCTGAGCAACCTGTTCCAGTGCCTCACCACCCTCACAGTAAAGAGTTTCTAACTAATCCAAATTCCCCTCTTTCAAATTGGACCCTTTATTCCTCGTCCCATCACTACAGTTCCTGATGAAATCCCTCTCCAGCTTCCATTTAGTCCCCCTTCAATTACTGGCTTCTATGAGGTCTCCACACAACCTTCTCTTTTCCAGACTGAACAGACTCAACTTTCTCAGCCTGTCTTCTCAGGGTAGGTGTTCCAGTCCTGCTCTAGCTCCTAGAAATCTAGGAAAAGACATAGTGTTCTGTGACAGCAGCTGGAAGGTTGGCAAGATATCTTAGGCATCTTAGATTCCTGTATTCAGACACTAACTAATTATGCATGGGCAACTTAACTGTCTCATGGCAGAATTGTGCTCTAAAATCAATTAAGTGCACAGGTTAGCTATCCTTTGACTTTGACAGGAATTTTGATATGCTCACTGTAAACATCTTAACTTAGGTGTGTTTATCTTCCATTGAATGTTTAACTTTTCTGCAAATAACTCATTTAGTATTGCAACGGAACTGCAGTTTCTCACCTACAACTTAACAGGCAATGTTTTTCTGTATGCCCTTAGTGACAGCTATTTAGAGTGGGCTACAAAGGGGACTCCTAGGAAAAAATGAAAATATCATTCCACTGTCAAATTCACTTTTAAACATTTCAGTGCATAAGTGAAGAAATAGTCTCTTTACAGTCTTGTACTTTTAGGTGTCACCAGTTGGTTTTGAAAATGCTTGATGTGCAATGAGAAAATTTCTAAGTTCTTAGGACTCACTCATGAACAGAGTGAGAACACTTTTCCACCCAGGTCATTTAGAGTGACTAGCAGTTTAGCATATATTAGAACAATTCAGTGATCATTTTAGAAAGCTGGGGGGGGGGGTTTAATCCTGAATCCTCAATAACAAGGATGACAGCTTCATAATCTCCCCAGAGAAAAACAGGAGCTTATTAAAAAAAGGTTATAGAAGGTAGAAAGGACTATTTTCAATCACTGAAACTCCTAACATTCTAATTTATATACAAATGCATATATATTTATATATGCTCACTGAAATAAATGCCCAGGAAATGCTATTTGCTGTGATCTGCTGGGCTGCAGAGGACTTCGCTGCCAGTGAACCCATCACAGCGGTAGGAGGAGGAAATGAAATTTGTATGCATCTGGTTGAACCTGAGAGGAAGGTAGGCTGAGGGGCTTTGTGATTTCAAAAAAGTGCAGGGAGTTAACAAGAATAAGACTCTTCTCCCTCCTCAGAAGCACAAGTAATTGACTGCTAGAAGTGCTTCTGCTGCGGGTATTGATCAGTGACAGTTAGAGATGTTCTTTACAATCACTAGCCCTGTGAGGCCTAATTAACAAAGGCTGGCTTGCTGAATTAGATAAAACTCAATGTCCACTGAAATTAATGTGATGCTGTCTAAGTGTCCTTCAACTATTAAAGGAAAATCAAGTTTAAGTGAAAGAAACGAGCGAAGTCCTGTTAAGGGCTAAAACAATTGTGACTGGAAAAGTGGATTAAGACAACAGATTTGCAAGGACAATGTGAGGCACAAAGACACTCCTAAAAAGTGCCACTTCTTTTCCTTGTTATATTTTTAATAGTGTTTATGCTATTTTACTAACTTTTTTTTTCCCCTGGGAATCACCAAATTGCAGAAGAAGTAGAGAGAGAGAAATTCAGGCATTTAAAAAATGAAATAATTTCTCAGGTATACAGTATCACCCAGCATATCTCTGGATACCACCCAGATGGTGGGTGTGAAAATAGAATGAGTTATTGTAAAAGAAAAAACGTGACTAAAGAAAGGATGACTTTGGATGAAGAAAGAAGGTACCACGGAGACAGAGAGAACAGTTTCCTTCAACCGCCCTGTCAGATATTGTACAGGGTCCCTGGCTTTACTCTGACAAAGGTTTCACTGAAGCCACCAACACTGGATCTTCCATGCTCAGAGTCCTAGATTCACAGCAGAACCAGGACTAAGTCTGTACTTAATTTTCAGGGCCAGTATGGTTTGTGAGGTCTGCAGCTTTAGCCCCCATATTGTTTAACCAGGTGTGAAGGTCCTGTGTTATAGCCAGATTTATAAATAAGCCCCCAGAGGAGCCTAAACAGACCAGTTAATCACAATCAACAAAACTTTCAACCAGATACTTTAGAAATCCATTTTATAATAATAAAAAAGGCTTATGTCACAACGAGTACTGGATCTAAAAATGTCAGTGCAGAAAAGAAGAGGCATATAAAAAATGCAGTGGGGTTTGTAACACTCATGTACTCAGTTTAGAGCTGTTCATTGTCTTTCTTCAATGTGGGCTATTCAGCAGTGCATGTTTTCTTAGATAAATTGCCTATTCCATATGCTACCCATTTCTGCATAACCTCTTTATACATGAACTGTTCATTTTCTCCAGTAACCTTTCTATCTGTAATTGAAATAAGGTGATTTTTTTTCCCTCTGATACACATTTGCATTCTTTTAAAATGTGGGAACTTCCACATGTTTTTCCAAGTGTGATTTAAGATAGTTGCGGTGTATATTTGGCCAAATACATATTCTTTACATTCCCAGATTTCACATTTACCATTTTCGTAGTTTACTGGAAATTGATGTAACATTCCAACAGTTACGGAGTTCACAGAATAATCTGAACTGGAAGGGACCCATCATTAAAGAATATGACTGTATGTACAGTGCCTTCATAACTACTTCTTTTTAATATCTTAACTGCTTAATTTATGGTACTTTTAAAGGTAGTTGTTAATCTTTTTCACATAAACTTATTTGATTTTCATCAGGTACAATCTCAGACTACTGAGATCGTTATGTTTCTTTTCCCATGGATGATGAGAGTCTGCAGAAGTAGAGCATAGCTCTGGAAATGTCTGTTCAAAGCCGTAAGCCCTGAATCCCAGCTAGTGAATCATCTTGTTGTCAGGGAAAAATCCACAGGTGTACTCCATAAGGGGAAGGGAACTATACAAAAGTGTTTATGTGCCCAGTCAGTAAGATTATTTATGGGACCAACATTTAGGTTAGTTTAAATGCTCAAGACTGAAATAAAGAGACCTATAAGCTAAGGGAGAAGTAAGTGTTGCTTCAGTACTTTGGCTTTGGAACAGACTTCGATATCCAGTGACAGCAGCTAAAGCTTTTACTGTACTCCAAGGAAGACTGTTTGGCAGAATGCCCCCAAACCTCACGCTTTCAAAAGTCAGCACTTTTAAGACATGCATCAGGTAGACCCTAAGTCTACCAGCTATAAATTAGTCTCTCCCATTCCCTTCTTTGATTTTGGTGACAGTTAATGAAATCTGAAATGTCTTAAATGATAGTTCATCTGCCAGTTTACAGTAATTGCTCACCATCAGTGAGAAACTTTTGAGAGAGGAAGAAATCAAAGTCTTGTCATCTTCAGGATACAACAAATTTAAAGTAATGTAATTTGAAAGTTGAAGTTTGTCATAATTAGCCACCTTCAATACCTTTTTTTTTTTCTGTCTGTAGTCATTGTGCATTTTTAAATAAAACCCTCAAAGTTTAATTTGGTGGCAAGTATCTGCCTCTTTGACAAGATACTGGGAAACACAGAACTAAGAGTTTTGGACGCTTCATCCTTCCTATAACTTTTTGAGGGAAAGATCTCAGCACTGGCAAGAGGATAAGCTCTGAATCTAAGGGATTGCACGTGAACTACAGCAATGCACAGCAGTTTGCTTATACACAGGCAATCAAACAGCAGATAGTCTTTTAAACACTTTGAAAAATGCTAGATGTCAAACGACAGCAATTTATACAACCTCTTCATTTATACCACCATTTTTCAGACTCAGGTTTTGTTATATGTAAAGTGATTTAGATCAATAGGTAGAAATCAGCTTGTATTGTATTGATTTGCTGAGAAGATTATGTACGAAGATGACAAGTAGTAATGGCTGACACGGACCAATTTCCAATTGCCTAACGGATTTAACACTTTTCAATTCTATGAATAAGAGTATTGAAAGTATTTTAAATATTTTTACAGTATGCTCAGTGACAATAAGAATACAATTTGGAGAGCTTAAACTGTAACTATTGGCATGAAAATATAATTTTTATTCTTTAAGCATCATTTAGTAAACAATTAGTAAGTCAAAGATGTGTAGAAAACAAACTTACTTGATGTTATATGTTTAAAAATATGTGTCTAAACAATAGATATTTAAAAAATCAGCAAAAAATCAATTCTATGACAAACATGAGCTAAGTAATGGGAAAATGTGACAGAGCATAACTGATGCTTCATTTATGATACAGTATCTAAGCTCCATTCGTTCAACTCTTCTAACAAGCCTGTATCCATTCCCAGCTCACAGCAGTTGAATAAAATGCAGCATTTAAAATGAAGATTAAGGGGGTTTTCTTTCTAATTCTTGTCATTGCCAAGTGCTTCTCTTTTTTCTCCCCACTTGATATAAATGTATAAAAGGAATTACTTGATTCAACTGGAACATTCCATGTCACTGGGGATGTTGGTGAATGAGAGGCTGGACATAAGGTGGCAATGTGCACTTGCAGCCCAGATTGGGTATGTAATTATAATGTGTTTTTTTTTAATTGCAGAAAACAAGCAGCATATATGTACTTCACATGTACTTGTTATCCAGAATATATTTTAGAAAATGAATGCTTAAAGATCACAAAATTCTTATGTCATTACTTGGTTTTTATTGGATTTTAATGAGTAAGGTTTCAAGAGCCTGTCCACAAGCAATGACAATGTATTAGCATATGAATAATTTTCATTCATGGAAGTGTCTTAAGAACAGTCATGAGAAGTATTGGAAGTATTTGTGTGAAAATTTTATGCAACTCTTATTGATGACATGATTTAATTTCTGTCAAACTTCCTGACACTTGGTGAGGAAGCCAGCTATGCAAGGTAACTCATTGGACTTGCTCTTTGTTAACAGAGAAGGACTGGTAGGTGATGTGATGGTTGGAGGCTGTCTTGGGACACATATATCACAGAATGATAGTTTTCTATTCTCGGAGAAGTAAGTAGAAGGGTCTGCAGAACTGTTACCTTGGACTTTGGCATGTTTAGGAGACTGGTTGATGGAGTCCCTTAGGGGGCAGTCCTGAAGAGCAAAGGAGCCCAGAAAGGCTGGACATGTTTCAAAAAGGAAATCTTAAAGGTACAGAAGCATCCTCCCCATGTCCTGAAAGACTAGGGGAAGAAGACTGCCCTGGCTGCCCAGGGAAGTGGTGGAGTCACCCTCCCTGGGGGCATTTAAAAGACCTGTACATGTGACACCTAGAGGCATGACTTAATTGTGTCCTTGGAACTGCTGGGTAAATGGTTGGACTCAAAAAGCTTAAAGGTGTCTTCTAATGTAAATGATTCCATGATTATATGATTCCTTAGATTTCACAAAATGTCACAGTATGCAATAAAATTTTTATTAAGACAATGCATTATAAAAAAAGCCTACCAATCAACAGTGTTGCAACAGTTGGTCTCATAAAAATGAAAAAAATACTTCTTAACAGAATTAAATTATTATAGAATCTTTCAAACTTTATAGATATTTATCATACATTCTGGGCACTATATTTTACCTCACAGGAATCTCAGTTCATATACTCTCTTTACTTAGCTTGTGTTGACAGTTGACACACTGAAGACTTCACTCATCTCCTATTTGCAGTATAGTGTTGTAGAACCACCCACTCACTAGACAGGACATACCTTCACAAAACTGTGAAGGTATTAATGAAACAGGAAATAATCACGTCTGATTTCCTTCCATTCCCTTCTAACGGAAGTTTATAATTTCACCACACCTAAGTGAACAGTATATATTTTGCTTTTTTCATGTCTGGCTTGGTGAACTCCTTTAGCCTTACTGGGCTAATAAGAAATTGGAATTTGTTATGTCCTAACAGTATTCAAAAACCATTTACCACTACCACCAAGCTACCCATAGGAAATTTCCTTCTGGTGCCAGATAACATTGGCTATGGAGATCATCTGGATGTCTTTACACAAAATTTTATCAAAGGGACACATTGCTCAGAGAAAGAATGTAAATCAGAAGATCAAGTGCAAATAAGTTAATGCATTTTTGTCTTTGTATGAAGATTTTTATCTCCATAGGAGCTAAGTCTATCTGTCTAAAAAATATTGTCTGGGGTTCTATCTTAATTTACTCTTCCTGAACTACTATGGAGGACAGAGCCTCATTGCCACCTACGTGGAAAACTAAGTATTCAAGAATCTTTTAACCTTAGGCTCTCAGTGTTTTCACTCCCTCTATGCTGCTTTACCTGATGAGTGCAAATATCTTCCCAAATCATACTTTAGCCGTTGTGCTCTGTCCTGTTCCAATTATATATTTTCCTTGTAACTCACAGCAGTCAAATGAAAGAATACCAAGAAAGTAAAGGAAGGATATGCACTGCAAAATTACTGTTGGTGCATTCTATTCCTTTTCAGTCTTTAAGTGTGTTTAAAATAATAAAGGAATGTGTAGGCACACAGTTGTCTACTAAGTGTTCCTGGGAGCATGTAAAAATCCAGAGAATTCAGCTCCATAAATACTAGGCCAAAGTATGTTGCCTGCTTATCTTATAAAGTGTGGAACAGAGAAAAAAGTTCTACATCTTTCACCCTTTTCAGGTGCATGAGAAGGACAGTCAGAAACTGGCTGAAATAATGCTTCATTCTGTCCTTTGCTACTGGAATATTAATAGTTACTATATTTTATGATAAATTTAAACAATTTAAATAGTCCCTTTCAATGCTGAATTTCTCTTTTTTTACTGCATCATTCTGTTCTGAAATTTACTGCATAGAGTTAGTGGAGTTAGACAGCTCCTGTCAGCAAGATAACAGCAGTTTCACCGTGTGTTCATCAAGGATTTCCACATAATGAAATAATTTATTAATCTGGTTAAATGTTCTGTTTTCAGATATCCCAAACAGACTGATTCCTGTGAAATAGTGGCTGAAAGTAGAACTAATGATTGCTACAAGGATGTCTGACACAAAGGTTTCTTCTTTTTCTTTTTTTTAAATTTACCTTTGCGCTATGTAGTACTGACCTAAAATAATTATTTTCAAGAAAAGCAGTCCTACAGTACAACGTATTTTTGTATGATTAGACTCTAAAAAAAGTTTTCAAAAGCCTATTAGAAGAGAGTTCTTGGAAAAGAATTTTTCCCCCAGAACATTGCATTGTTTTATTTTGATGGAAAATATTTTTGTTTCTTTGCTTTTGTCAGTATTTTAATACTGTTTTGTATTTTTTCTGCCACAAAATTGTGTGATCATTCAAATTTAAAATAGACACTCAAACTTAAATGTATATGTGTCTAACAAAAATGTGCTTCTATTTTATGGATGTGTATACAAAATATTCAGTAAAGTCAATGAAATAAAATGATTTACACCTGAGCAACAGAAAGACCTTTGAATGCATTGTGCAATTTCTACTTATTCAGCTGAATGTCATATGGAGACATCTTTTCAGTAGCTGATAGGTCAGCAGCATCATATAATTAGTTACATACAGAGTAAAGTACTGAAGTAATTTATTTATGTTATGATTTCAGTTTCTACTGTTGCTACTATTATCAGTAGTGTTAATAAAAAACAAATTCATTATTTGATCTACAAATTATTTAAAAAGGTATGAATAGCTTTTTTATTTATTATCTGTGAGAATCCACTCACTTCCCATCTCCCCTAACAGGGATTTTATTGATCACTCTTTCTGCTCCTCTGGCCTGCTTATTTCTGTCTGTAAACTAAATCACCACAGAATTGTATTGCAACAGACCTAATACATATTTGCTCCAATTTCCAGTCTGTGTCTTCTACTAAATCTATGATTATTCTATTGTCTTCTATCAAAAATGTGCCTTTTGGTTTTCTTTGTGTGCTATCCTAAGTATTTATTTTGATTCTGTAATTACTGGTTATATAATTATTAAAAATTAATATATTAGAAATTTAAGCTTTGATCTTCTCCATGGGATTAGTAATTTTATTCTTAAGAAATGGTCAAAGGCAAAGTGGACAAAACTTAGTTGTTTTCAAATTCACTATCATGCAATTTTCATATTGGTGCACTTATTTCAGCACAATTATATTTTAGATTACAAAACTAATTTGATTTAGTTGCATTTAAGTCCAAGACTGCAAAAAAAAAAAGTCTGCAGGTCAGGTAAAGTGAGTAAAAAGGAAAATGTGTAGAGCACAGTTCCATTCTGTATGTTCTTTATTTTCACTTGATAAAACAATTACAACCCAGATTTTAACACACAAGAACAAAATGGCAAGAGCTAGGAAATTATTCTGTTGTAAGAGATGATTCAAGAATTCAAAGGTTCCTGAGATTAAGAGACCAGTTTTCTCCTAGATATAGTAATATAGGAACTTTGAATGTTATAAGTGAGCAACGGGTATGGAAATTACAGTCCATTGGTTAGATCCTAAACAAAGATCTCAATTCCCCCATCCTACCTAGACTTTTTCTTATTTCAAGAAATTCACTATTTCAGTGCACTTAATACTAGGGAACCACTCAGTAGTCCAAACATGGGTGTCTTACGCTGCTTGTGATATTTCCGGGGGTACTTGAGACATTCACAGAGGTCTGGAAGATAAGACCACCTCCTCGAGGGGTAGCTTAAGGCTGGAGAAATTATCCAAACCAACAGTAGACCTCCTCATCCTTTAAGATGAAGTATGTACTTCAAGCTAGCCATCTAGAGTTCAGTTCACTTTCTCACACATTGCCTTGCAATCCTGTTTCATCTAAAGTCAATGCTCAGATGATTTGGGGACATCTTACCCACACTCAGAATCACAGAATCACAGGATTGTTAAGGTTGGAAGGGCCCTCTGGAGATCATCCACACCAATCCCCCTGCCAAGGCAGGGTCACCTAGAGCTGATTACACAGAAATGTGTTTTTTGAATGTCACCAGATAGGCAGACTCCACAACCTCACTGACTATCCTGTTCCAGTGCTCTGCCACTCCATGTAAGAAGTTCTCCCTCGTGTTAAAGTGCTTGTGGTTTAGCTTATGGCCATTGCTCCTTGTCCTGTCAATGGACAACACTGAAAAGAGCCTGGCACCATCCTCTTGGCACTCACCTTTGAATTATTTATATACATTAATAAGATGCCCTCTCAGTCTTCTCTTCTCTAGACTAAAAAGGCCCAGCTTATGTGATTTCTCCTCATCAGTGAGATGTCAGACTCCAAATCATCTTTGCTGCCCTCCACTGGACTTTGTCTTTCTTATACTGAGGAGCCCATACGTGGACACAGAATTCCTAATTTGGCCTCACTAGGGCTGAGTAGAGGAGGAGGATCACCTGCCTCGACCTGCTTGCCACACTCTTCCTGATGCACCCCAGATACCATTGGCCCTCCTGGATGCAAGAGCACACTGCCAGCTCACGGGCAGCTTGGCATCCACCAAGACTCCCAGGTCTTTCTCAGCAGAACAGAGGAGGAGACTACATAGCAGCCTACACTGAAGGTCTCAATCGCTGTCCATCAGGGCTTCTCAGTTTCCCTGGCCATGCAAGCAGCCTAAATTACTAAGTGAAACTGATGGCTTAACTTCCCATATGAACGAAAGTGCATGAGATGATTGCCATAATCATTTTTCTTTCTTGATGTTTCTGTTGACTATCTTACCTCACAGAGCAATGTGAAAATAGATTCCCTAAAAACCCTGGAGCAGTGGCAGTGATGAGTGGAGCATAAATACTTGTGTGAAGCTCTGCTCCTAAGTGAGAATGGGTGACAGATGCCAAATTAAAATGTCTTTCCAAAAGAAGAAAAAGGAACATTCAGATATATGGATTTATAAAGTTTAATGCTGAAGATCACTGGCTTAGTCAACAATTAAACAAAAGGGAATTCTTTTGTTTTTACCATTTTTTACCTTTTTACCTGAAATTTGGTTCAGAGGGTCACTTAAATAATATAAATATGTGAAACTATTTACATTTCTGAAAGAAACTGGGATACTTTTCATGAGCAGGGGATACTTGATTATAACACTTGCACATGTAAAAGAAGGTATGATTGTATTTGCAGTGCAAGTATGTATTCTCTCTCCCTCTCTTGAAAAAATTGACCAACTCATTGTAACACATCTATTAAGTGAACCCCAAAGGTTAACAGAGCACAGCAGATAATTTTTGCTTGAAATCACAGACTTCCTTCTCCTTAAGTTTTACATGTCAAAAGAAGAAAAACACTAAAACTTTCAATTAACATAATGACATTTATATTTTCAACAGCCATGGTGGCAGAAAAGAGAAGTACTGATAATACTGAAGCAATAAATAAGTCAGAAGTGTAAACTAATAAGTACAGATATCAAGGGAAAACATGCTGGAAGAATAAAACTTACAAATACCTGTGCAGTTGTTGAGGACTACTACATCTGAAAATTTAATTAGTTGGTGAAGATGACATCTCCTCTGTGATGTTCAACAGCACAAGACTGCTAGACTCAAACAGTGCAAGCTGAACTCAATATTCTGTAATAATTAAAGTTAGTGAAAGCACAACGCAGGCCTACCATGACATGCAGACGTGGTGAGCTACCTAGAAACTTGCATTTGCAAATGAGGATGTAATGATCAGATTTTCATGGATCTTAGGTAGGCTTCATCTCCTGTAGTATTGAATATTTACAATGCATTTAGTAGGTCTGAGCCTGTGATCAGTAGTGATTTCATTGGTAGTCTCAGGGACTACTGGGCTGTTCCAGAGAGTGAATGCATACAGTGTATGTCAAATGTTTATCATAAAAATTTGCTGCCAATGTGATGCCCCAATTGTTACATCATAAACATAACCCTTCAGATCTAGGTCACACTATAATGAGTAAGACAGTTGGTGTAAAGCACTAGACGTCATGGAAATAATTTTACATTTGAAACATTCATTCAATGACTTCTTTTTTTATTTTCTTCAATTTTTCTTCTTACAACTTTTTCTCTCATAATTTTTTCCATTCTGCTTTCTTGTTGCAGAAAAAAGATCCCCCACAAAAATCACATACACATGTATTTATGTATTTATTTGACTAATTCAGAGATAGTTAATTTCTGTCTCTTAATTTGAAACAATATTTCGTTCTCTATTATAAAAATGTGCATTATTTTAAAAAGTTCCTCTACAACTGACTGCTTGGAATTCACCAGGAATTACTTATCAGCATGTTTCTGCAGCTTGAAAAGGAAATCGGTGGTATGGTGAGTAGCAAACACATAATTTGTGATGAAAAATAGTGGGGGGAAAAAAGTCCTTCTTAATCGTTTCAGTGGGAGTTATTTCTCCATGTTTCCATTAATTCTAATCTCTCCTTCTACTTTTTCTCTCAGTTTCTCTTCCCAGTCAAGCATCTCATGTATTACGGTGCCTGGAGATGGATAAACAGTGAGATACAACAGCAGAGAAAGTGAATTACGCATCACCAGCATGCAAGTACCCTTAGCATTTATGCAACAGCTGCTTCAGACAGGCTTTTTTAAGTTGAACGTAGAAGACAGGTATTTTCTGAGGTGCAGATATAATTTTCAGATCCTGCACAAAAAATAAAAGTGTTATCATACCTTGTGATTGTTGCATGTGTAAGATTCAGTAACCATTGTGAAGTAATCACTTACGGAAATTGTCACCCTCCGATATTTCTTGGACAACTGGAATTTACCCAATAACTCCAATTTTAATATTTTTAGTTGTTTTGGAGATTACTTTTTTTTCCCCAGTGAGGGAGTTAATTCCTTTCACGCAGCCATACAAATGAGTTAGATTTCAGGAGTGGAAATTTTGCAAAATTAAGACCAAAATTAATGAGGCAGTGAGAGGAACTAATAAAATTTATGAGACTGAAGACAGTCTCTGAAAGATCTTGTTAGGAGTACCTAATGAAACAAAGATAGAACAATCTACAAAACTCCTAAACAGAACTCCATAGTGAAGAAGAAAAGAGAAGTTTTGCTAAGCAAGAAACTGTGTACAAGGAGGATGGTCAGAGAAGAACTGGTAGAAATTTGTGTATGGATGGGAAATCTAAAGAAAACATTTCAACCATTTCATTTCAAAGAAAAAAGAAAAGTAACAGGATTTTTATGTTATTGGAACAAAAAAAAAGATAGCAGAAATATTAAACTTTATGAAAAATTTCAATATGTATATTTTAGAATACTTCAAGACAAAGGTAAAAGTCCTATATAGATTAGTACTGTGGAGAAGCAGAGTAACAGTCTGAAAAGGCCTAAGTATGCAAGAAAGACAAACATTACAATGTATTAAGAAAAGATTATTGAAAGAATGAGTGAGAACTAACTGTCTCATTCATTTGTCTATTCTGCCTCTTTACAAGGCTAAAAATTCTAGAGTACATGAAAGCCAGGAATCAGTAATGGAGGAGGAAAAGAGAAAAAAAAGCCCCAAACAACCCATAATTACCAATGCAGACTACTGAATTCTTGATTTTTCCAAAGATGAACTTGCCCAAGAGAAACTTGCCAATGTTACTTTCAAATTTTTTTTTTTTTTTTTTTTTAATTTTGGAGATAGAAAAATTTGTTTCTAAGACTACAAATATTATGGCTTTGGGGTTAAAAAAATTTATATAGCTATATATTTTATAGTTATTTTATATAATAATAATATAATATATATATTTATTTAAGCAGTATTTTTTAGACTCACTGTTGAGATTAGGCAAAGCCATCCAAAGGACTATCCCAGGAACATAAGTGGAAGCTCCAGCATTACATAGGAAAAGATCTATAAGAAATCATTGTTATACTGCAGATGGGCTTAGTAGGTTTTATATCTATTTTCTCTTATTTCACACAGCTTTGGGTAGTGTTAGGACGTGGGCTTACTTTTCCTTAAGATAAGGAAATCTGTTTCTTACTATGCAGGGATGTTTCTCCCTGCAAAATGACAATGGCATAGCCTCCAACATTGTGTTTCTTTTCTTTCAGTGATATATACATTTATAGAAAGTGTACTATTTAATTTCTGATTTAATATACAAAAAAAGGAACATTGACACTACTTATTTTTCTCTTTCAAACAATCTTTCAGGAGAAAGATAAATAATTAAATACAAGGTCCACTTACTTAATAGTAGTTATAACCATGACTTCAGTGCCTTTAGCTTTCAAGATACTTAACCATATATGACTAAAACTACTACAAGACAGAAGATGACGGCTCATTCAACCCAATAGTGAGCAGGCTGGGAGGGGACACAGCTGGGACAGCTGATACCAACTGACCAAAGGGATGTCCCACACCGTATTGGTGGTATCATGCTCAGCATGTAAAGTTGCAGAAGAAGGAGGAAGGGGGTGACTTTCAGAGTGATGGCATTTGTCCTCCCAAGTCACTGTTACATGTGGTGGAGCCTGGCTGAGCACCTGCCTGCCGGTGGAAAACAGTGAATGAATTCCTTGCTTTGCTTAGCTGGTAGGCACAACTCTTGCTTTACCTATTAAACTCAATATTTACCTCAAGCCACAATTTTTCTCACCTTTGGTCTTCTGATTCTCTCCCTCATACTACCAGGGGTAAGTGAGTGGCTGTGTAGGGTTGAATTTTCACCTGGGGTTAAACCATGATGTTTACCTCTGAGAATTTTTCAACACATATTTTTTGCACAGGCTTATTGGTTATGAAATGTGTCTCTTTAGCAGTTTGTCACTGCGACTGTGTCAGATTCAACTTTTGATAACTCCGTTCTATTTACAGAAATTACCAGTAGGTTTAATTTAGACAGCATATTTTCCTATTATCTTCTATTACTTCAAAGCATATGTTCTACTGCTGATCAGCTGATGTGTTCCACTAAAAACTGGCTGGAGCACTGTGGCAAACCACGTAAAGGAATTTTGGTGGAGCTTGATGTTGTTTTTTCATGAAAATCTGATATCTGTGGTATACACTTTTTTAATAATTTCATAGTACTGTACAAATATTTAACTTCAGAGTGTTACTTTACTAGTAAATAAACATTATTATTATTTTAGATAATAGTCTTTGAGGTCAGAAAGCTGCGTAATGCTGATGACAATTTCCCTATTCCATAGCTTGTTTTCATTCCTGAAGATTAATCTTGAATTAATTCCTTTCTAAACACAAAGGTGAGCATTTCTGAAAAACAATATATGCAAACAAATAAAACAAGAAATTTCATTATATATTAAATTATAAAATATTAGCTTTAAAAATATACTAATACACAAAAATAATCTGAAATCACCATCAATTGTGCAATAGTTTTTAACCATTCTTCTGCATCAGGTAATTGGGCTATGTTGTGTTTTCTGGCATGTTTCGTTTTGCATATAAATGTTAAAACAACTTTGAATTCTAATTGAAAGGGAAAGAACTCTCATAGGAATTGGGAATATTGTGATGATCATTTATTTTCCTTTCTAGAAGAACATGAATACTTCAAGATTCAAGAAGAATCTGGATTTCTTCTCTACACCTTAGTTAAAGATTTTTGATGCTTAGGCTTCAATTTATGCTCCATTTATGAACATGATACCTTTCCTGAAAGACACAATGAGTGTTTTATAGGTTCCTAGTGCTATTCCTCCCTTTTGAGTGTCTGGGAGTGTCATACTTGCAGTACCTCAGGGAATCAAGCCCAGAGTTTTTACGAATTAAAAAGGAAGCTACTGCTTTCTGCCCTGGGCTTAACATATTATATTACAGGGCAAGCTGTGAGTTCCTTCTGAAATAGATGGGGTGTAAATCCACACACACACAAAAAAATAAAATTGGCTAATTAAGGTTGTTTTTCCTTCCTTCCTTCCTTCCTTCCTTCCTTCCTTCCTTCCTTCCTTCCTTCCTTCCTTCCTTCCTTCCTTCCTTC